>CM055116.1:470909726-471487226 GCA_029206835.1 Rana muscosa | reverse complement strand
CCCAGCAATGCCAGCCACCAGTGTCATCAGTGCCACCTACTAGTGTCCATCAGTGCCACCCATCAGTGCCCATAAGTGCCCACCTATCAGTGCCCGTCCGTGCCACCTATCAGTGCCACCCATAAGTGCCGCCTGTAAGTGCCCATCAGTGCCGCCTATGAGTGCCCATCAGTGCCGCCTGAGTGCCCATTAGTGCCGCCTATGAGTGCCCATCAGTGCCGCATACCAGTGCCACATATCAGTGCCACCTCATCAGTGCCACCTTATTGGTGCCACCTCATCGGTGCCCATCAGTGTCGCCTTATCAGTGCCCGTCATTGAAGTAGAAAAGGTACTTATTTACAAAAAAAATTAACAGAAACAAAGAAAAACATATTTTTTTTATTTGTTGTGCAAAAAATAAAAATCGCAGGAGGCGATCAAATACCACCGAAAGAAAGCTCTATTTGTGGGAACAACATGATAAAAAATTTGTTTGGGTACAGTGTAGCATGACCGCGCAATTGTTATTCAAATTGCGACAGCGCTGAAAGCTCAAAATTGGCTTGGGCAGGAAGGTGTATAAGTGCCTGGTATTGAAGAAAAAAAATGAGAAAAAAAAAAATGAAATTTTTTTTTTAGAGCAGAAGACCTCCATGATTCAAAAATATAGTTCATATCTGTCAGAGAGCGATTTCCCACACATGAATACATAATTTCTCTCATTTCGGGAAATGTATTCATATGTTTTTTTCATTTTTTTTCCCTAATTTTTTCTTTATATACTCATGTGCAATTTTTTGCAGTATTGAACTTCTTCTAATTAAGTTAACATTTAGTTAAATGTGAAAATCAGACCCTGTTATCTGATTCTCTATGATACTGTGTTTCTGTAAACTGTATGAACTGTAATGCTGAATTGTCTAAATAAAACCTTTTTCTGTTAAAAAAAAAAAAAATGTGAAAATCAGGAGGTGTTCTGTCACATTAGCAAGCATGTAAGGTTTGCTGCTGCTTTTAAAATTTAACATGTAAAGAGTCCGTCGGATTTACAAATACTGTATTTAAGCAAATAAGCTCAGTTTTGTGTTGAAAATAACTAAAATCTAAAACTCTGGTGGGTGTAACAAGATTGTCTTTTTTTTTTTTGCTGATCCGAAAAATGATCCGATCCGTGACTCTGATCCGAGGATCGATCCGATTTGTGAGTTTTTTGATCCTGTTGCACCCCTAGCTATCAGTAAGGGTATTCCCCTGTGGGGTACTGATGGAGTGTCAAAATGAGGTAAGCATGTCTGAAAAGAAATAGGCAGCAACTCCATGGTGACCATCCTGACAAAAGGGCGGGAAGAAGCACCTGAGTACCTTATAAAGGGCTCTAGGCAGAAGTGGTAGTAAAGTGTGCAATTGTGGTATGCACAAATCTAAGCTCTAAATGGCTGAATTTTACCACAAAGTTTGACAAACCCAATTTTCTCATAGCTATACCACATAAACACATATTAAAGCGGAGCTCCGCCGGAAAAAAAATATTAAAAGCCTACAGCTACAGCAGCTGCTGGCTTTTAATATTTGGACACTTACCTGTCCTGGAGTCCAGCGACGTCCGCAGCAGAGGACGAGCGATCGCTCGTCGCTCTGCTGCTCCCTCCGCCATCCTCGCTGAGGGAACCAGGAAGTGAAGCCCTGCGGCTTCATGCCCGGTTCCCTACGGCGCATGCGCGAGTCGCGCTGCGCCGTTCTGATTGGTGCTCCTGTGTTCTGGGAGCCGAGTGTCTCCCAGAACACCAAGGGAAGTCTGTGGGAAGGGACGTCACTCCCGCAGATTCCCGGAGAGAGGACTCCCGGATGTGGGTGAAAATACCTGTCTTAGACAGGTATCTTCACCCCCCTCCCCCCTGAAAGGTGTCAATTGTGACACCGGAGGGGGGGGAGGAATCCAAATAGCAAAAGTTGCTATTTAGGGTGGAGCTCCACTTTAAGCACACACATGAATAACAAGTAACAGATATTTTGTCTCATACTTGCCATGGGACTGCAGTAAGGGCTGCACGATTCTGGCCAAAAATGAGAATCACAATTTTTTTGCTTAGAATAAAGATTACGATTCTCTCACAATTCTTGCGGCGTAACATCTTTCACATTATACAAAAAATTGGGCTAATTTTACAGTTTATTTTTTTATTAATGCATAAACACTCCTTCCAGCCGAACGTACGCATATATGCGCCCTCGGCTTTCAGGGGTTATACCGGGATGATGCTTGCAGCTAAAAGGCAAATCCGCTTTGCATTACAAGGTGTACTTGAAATTGCACTAAAAAGTGCACTTGGAAGTGCAGTCACTGTAAATCTGAGGGATAGATCTGAAATGAGGGAAGCTCTGTTGATTTTATTATCCAATCATGTGCTAAAATGCTGTGGGGGGCGTGGCCGGATGGTGAAGAGAGCAGTCGCATAGGCACACTGCTCCGGCTCTCAACCAACATCCTTACCCTATCCTGGGTCCGTCATCCTCGCCCATCCACGGCGGAGCAACTAGCGCAGTTCAGGAGGCAAGATGGCGCCGGGACACATGCAGGGCAGACAGACACGCTGCAGGCCTCCTCCTCTGCTGACAAGAACCATGCTTCAGGGGTGAGTGGCGAGTGCTTCTATTCCTGCCCTCTTTCGCTCTCAAGCAGACCCCCTGATGTCCCAAGACTCCCAGACATTAACTGAGACTGGCCTGTCTGTGGATTCTCCTCCCCCTGCTGAACCTACCCCGTCCACCATTATGCTAGCTATCCAGGACTGTAAGGCCTCCCTTTCTACTCAGATAGCATCTATCCGCATGGATTTTTCACTACTTAAACTGGATGTCCAGAAACTCCATGATAGAACCGGAGAGACAAAGGACAGTTAACATGCGGGATGTCACTAGCAAAATGGCGGCACTCTGCGCTAAAATCGACGATTTGGAAAATCGTTCTCGCAGGAACAACCTCAGATTTGTAGGATTCCCAGAAAGGGCTGAGGGCCCTCATCCTGAAAAATGTCTTTATTCCATTTTTGGTACCGATGCGCCCTCATTCTCCCATGTCATTGAACGAGCGCATCGCACCGCTCCCCGCCCTCCCCGAGGGTGCCCCACCATGCTCCATTATTGCTCGCATCCTCAACTTCCAGGATAAAGTCGCCATCCTGCTCCTGGCTAGGGAGAAAGGCCCTCTCAAATAGAATGGGAACACCATCTCAGTCTATCCTGACTTTTCTGCTGAAGTTCAACGCCAGCGAATCTCCTTTTCTGCAGTTAAATCTCGCCTGCGCACAGAAGGTTTGTCCTATGCCATGCTCTTCCCTGCGAAACTGCACATCATTTATGATGGTAAGGCTCATTTCTACACCAGCCCCAAGGAGGCCATGGCGTGACTGAATGATCGTTTTGGAGCTGCTTACAGACGCAGAGCTGACTGACGGTGTCAGTAATCTCAGGACATCACATACCAACTGCCTTACTAACAGACCTCTGTGCACCACCATGTGTATCCTGTGCCTTTCTTGCAATTTACACTGACTGCTGTTTTAGCCACCTAGTCTCCTCTGATGGGTGCTACCCCCATTCCCTGATGTGCCGGATACTGTGATTTCTATGCTTATCCCACCAGGCCTTCACTTCTGGAACTTCTCCCCCATTTGCACCGTTTCCAATCCTGCCCTGCCTGGATTAATGGACAGCGTATCCTGCACTTTCCCACGGCCGTCGTTACTCTACACCCGGACATGTTTATATAATTTTTTTCTGCCACCGGTCGAGAGCCTCACCTGACTCCACACTACCCTCACACCAGCTAGTGGCGAGGCCACGGAACAAGTTTTTTTGTGACCTTTCTGACCCTTTTTGTCGGGGCGGTCTTTCAGTTTGGGATCCAAGGCTCGCTATGTTTGGGATGGCCGAGCTGGGTGGGGGGGGGGGGGTTCTTTCTTTTTGGGACTTTTGTTTTTTCTTTTTTCTAAATTTCCTTTTTTTGCAGCTCAGTTTTGTATTTTAACTGTGAAATTGTCTTCTCAGGTTGCTGCCTAAGGCAGATTGTTACGATTTTAATTTTTTCCAATGCGGGCTCCTACTCTCCTGCTGGCAGATCCATGCACTTGTTTCTGTGCTTGTATGTGCTTCAGGGGGAGTGGCCTATCCGGTCATTTATGAATATGTTTCCATGTTACTCTATGCTTATTTATTACTGCACTTATTACTGTATGTTTTGCAATGGCAAAGCCCCTAAGGATAGTTTAATGGAACACTAGAGGTCTGAATGCACCCTAGAAGAGATCCCTGGTCTTTCAGTTTTGAAAAATGTCACCCTCATATCATCTACCTCCAAGAGACTCACCTTACAGGCTCTAAAACGAGGGCCTTAAAAACGCCCTTGGTTGTCCAACTCCTACCATGCCACTCATACTAATCACTCCAGGGGGGGTTTCGATTCTATTGGTCAAATCTCTCCCAGCTGAGACACTTCAGGTTAAAACTGACCCTGAAGGGAGGTTCATTATTCTCACCTTACAGATTTCTAAAGTGACACTTACCCTGGTGAATGTTTATATCCCCCCTCCGTTTTCGGCAGAGCTACTTTCTAAACTGTCACTTCAATTGCTTACTAGACCTCCTGGCCCCCTACTTTATGTGGGGGACTTTAATGCTATTTTAGATCCAGCAATGGACCGACTGGGGGGTGGGGGCAGGCCCTTTCCCTCCTTCCTAGATTGGATCCAGGTCCATGGCCTTACAGAAGTATGGCGCTGGAAACATCCGGATGTACGCCATTTTTCCTGTCATTCGGACTCTTTCCGCACCATGTCCCGATTAGATATGGCGTTTGTCCCGGCCGAGACCTTTCCTGTTGTCTCTGCTGCTTCATATCTGCCCGGGGGGGTTCAGATCATGCCCCTCTCTCAGTGGATCTCCTTCTCCTTCCAGGTTCAAGGTGAATGTAAGTAGGGCATTGCAAACTACTGGAGAGACAACTTGAGGAAGGTGGACCCCCCCACTGAATGGGATGCGTTTAAAGCGGTTGTATACCGCAAAACTTTTTTTTTTTTTTGGCCAACCTGCAAGGCAAAGGTATAATGAGCTAGTATGACTAGCATACTAGCTCATTATCAATCACTTACCTTAGATCGAAGCCCCCACAGCGGTCCTCGGACGCGTCCTCCGTCGAATCCATGATACCCGGAGTGACTTCCGGGTATCGCCGCTCCGGCGCTGTGATTGGCCGGAGCGGCGATGACGTCACTCCCGCACATGCGCGGGGAACGGCACGATCCCCGCGCATGCGCAAATTTCCGGCAGGCTCCCATTCAAGAGCCGCCGCGCTCAGTGCGCCTGCGCGGTTATCTACGGCGCGCATGCGCCGTAGATAGCGGTACAGTTTTTTTTGCAAATATCTCCGAGACTGTGTAGGTCTCGGAGATATTACAAGCACCTACAGGTAAGCCTTAATGTAGGCTTACCTGTAGGTGCTTGTACAAAATTTGGGTATACAACCACTTTAAGACCACCCTGAGGGGCACCTTCATGTCCATCACGGGGGTCTTGCGCAAAAATAACCAAATGCTTACTGAGGAGCTTGAGACTTCTATGGTGAGTGCAGAGTCTGATTACGCCTCTAACCCTGCCTCTGACACGAGAGAGACATGGTTACAGTGCCGCAGGGAGTATGAACTCCGCCTGCTGGACCTCATGCAGAAATGCATGTTACACTTTACTCAGAAATCGTTTGAACATGGCAATAAAGCTGGACGTCTCTTGGCATACTTAACTGGACCTGACCACTCCTCCATCTCCATCCCACGTGTCGTTACTACCCAAGGCTGTATCAGTGACGACCCGGGGGACATCTTAGATTCCTTTTTCTGTTTCTATAAAAATCTATATACCTCTAGGGTTGATTATGATGACACCAAACTGACAGATTACCTGGCTGACATATCTCTCCCTTCCTTGTCTACTGAGGGGCGGGATATGTTGGAGGCACCTATCTCTGTAGAGGAGATTGCTGCAGCCATTTCACAAATGCCTGCTCATAAGACCCCTGGGCTAGATGGTTTCCCGACCGAATGGTATAAACGATTTAAAGATCTTTTGTGCCCCCTCCTTTTACGGACATATAACAAAGCTTTAGAGGCCGGGGTCCTCCCCCCAACGATGCGGGAGGCTCTGATTGTGCTTCTTTTAAAACCCTGTAAGGACCCACTTAAATGCAAATCTTACCGTCCCATTTCTCTTATCAATGTGAACGTTAAGATTCTGGCCAAAATTTTTGCTAACCGCTTAAATAATGTAGTACCATCCATAGTTAACAGTGATCAAGGGGGCTTTATTCCCGCCAGGTCCACCAGAATGAATATTCGCAGGCTGTTCCACAACCTGCAGTATCCTCACGACTGTCCTCCCACTTGTGCCATTGTGTCCTTGCAAGGCATTTGATAGTGTGGAATGGCCATATCTTTTCCGGGTACTACAAATGTATGGCTTCGGCCAACGGGTGGTAGCATGGGTAAAACTCCTTTACACTTCCCCGGTGGCTTGGGTGTGGGTCAACTCCTCTATCACTGAACACTTTCCGATAACTAGGGGCACACGACAGGTGTGCCCATTGTCACCCCTCGTTTGACCTGGCCATGGAGCCACTGGCGGTACGTATCCGATCCTCCCTCTCCACCAGGGGCCTCCCAATTGCCACTATAGAAGAACGTATTTCGTTATATGCGGATGACACATTGGTGTATCTGGCTGATACAGATGGGTCACTGTAGGCTTTGCTGTTGGAGATTACCACCTTTGGTGATTATTCAGGCTTTGCCAATAACCTCGATCCCCTATTGGTCCGCCTTCAGGAGCAGACCAAGCAGTGGATGGACTTGCCATTGGACCTTATGGGGAGGGCCAATATCCTAAAACTTTACTTACCAAGATTACTTTATATCCTTGCCAACTCCCCCTGCAAGGTGCCTAAAGCTATCTTTAAAACGCATAGACACAATAGGCACGACTTTCCTATGGAAAGGCGGCTTCCCCCAGGGTGGCACTTAAAACGTTTAGATTACCGGCACACTTGGCAGGCCTGGCATTTCTAAATTTCTTCCTCTATTATTTAGCATCCCAGTTGGTGCACATCCATGATTGGCTGTGTCCAGTCCCGGAAAATGCCTGTACCTCCACGGAGGGGGCCATAGCATCCTCCCTGGAGACTCTGCATAATATCTACTACAGAGGACGGGTCCCTGACCGCCCCGGAACCCCTCTACTGGCCACCTCCCTTTCATTGTCAAGAAGGTATCCACGCATACCTGGTCGCAGTCTCCCAACAACCCTCTGTGGTTCAACCCTAATCTGCAGGAACTGTACTCTCTTTCTGATCCCAATCGTTGGTACTCTAAGGGAGTTAAATACCTATGTCACTTATACAACGCCCAGGGCTTTAAAACTTTCTCTCAACTACGCTTAGATTTTGACCTGCCAAACTCATACTTATTTTACTACTACCAGCTTGCTATACAGTTTGGTTCCCTGAAAGACCCCACTGACCTGCCACCATTGGAAAAATTGCTCCGACAATCAGATCCCACTAAACTTATCTCCACTTATTATGCAACCCTGCTGACTGATTATAACCCCAGGTTTCACAAGGCTCAGGACAAATGGACCTCTATGGACAACCCCTTGGAGGATGAGGATTGGTCGGCATTTAGGGATACCTACAAAACTTCTGTCATTGCCTCCAGAGACCGAATCATACAAATTAAGATCGTCCACCAGACCCACCTTACTCCGGCGAGGTTGCACAGGAGGGGTCTCTTGGCCTCAGCCGCTTGCTTTCGCGGCTGTGGCCAGGAGGCCGATTTCTTGCACGGTTTTTGGTCATGCCCGATAGTTAGGGACTTCTGGGAGGAGGTGGGTGCTTTTATTTCCTCAGCGTTGGGCCTCCCAAACATAATTCACCCCAAGAACTGCCTACTAGGCGTTTTTGGTGACTTACACCT
Organism: Rana muscosa; assembly: GCA_029206835.1. NCBI lineage: Eukaryota > Metazoa > Chordata > Amphibia > Anura > Ranidae > Rana > Rana muscosa. Next base: position 471,479,226 of record CM055116.1, on the reverse strand, counting down.
ATCAATGCATGCCAAGAGACTGCTCTGTATACTATATTTTTATGTTAAAAAAGCCATTCTACTGTTCTGGAAGGGTGCACAGACCTCTTTGAAATCCCTTTGGTTGAAACGTATTAATGATTCTATCCCGTTATACAAACTTGCTTTTGAAATCCGGAAACGGACCAAAACCTTTCATAAAATTTGGGGTGGGGGGCTGGCTAGCCCACTGACTCTTTCTGAGCACTAACTGGAATACCCTTGCTTAACCTTCGATGGACAGTGCCCTAAGGATCTCTAGTGTCTAGACCCCCACCTTTGTTGTGCCCGTGTCCTTTTACCAGTGTGCCTACTGTATATCCTTTGTATTGATATTCCTTTATTTTTCTATATTGAGCATATTGCTTATCGTTTCGTACCAGTCTATCTGGTACGGTGATTGTGTATTGTGTTTTTTTTTTTTGTTTGTCAGTCTGTGGAAAACCTTAATAAAAATATCTTTAAAACAAAAAATGCTGTTTATTTTCCCTACATGTCCCCCTCGGATCTACAGCGACTGCACTTCCAGTGCAATTTCAAGTGCACTTTGCACTTGTAGTACAAAAAGGATTTGCCTTTAGTAAATAACCCCCAAACTGTTAGCAAGGTGCCATTAAGAACGAATAGCACCGAAATGTACCAACACACTTTTTCCCCCTACAGTGCAGTGTAAACCTAGCCTAATAATTAAAAGTGACCAACTTAAAAATATTAATCGAAAAAAATTTCTAAGGAAGCAGATTATACAAGGCTATGGGAATGGTTAAAGAATAAAAATCACACACACAAGTTGAACTGGATAGACCTGTGTGTCTGTCTTTTTTCAATCTTATAAACCAGGGCTTGACAAATTTGCTTGAAATCTGGGAGCCAGCTAAAAAAGTTAGGAGCCAGGAACGCGCCCCGTCCCGCCGAGCTCGCGCGCAGAAGCGAACGCATACGTGAGTAGTGCCCCGCATATGAAAGCGGTGTTCAAACCACACGTGAGGTATCGCCGCGATCGGTAGATCGAGAGCAATAATTCTAGCCCTAGACCTCCTCTAACTCAAAAGATGCAACCTGTAGAATTTTTTAAACGTCGCCTATGGAGATTTTAAAGGGTAAGAGTTAGTCGCCATTCCACGAGCGGACGCAATTTTGAAGCGTGACATGTTGGGTATCAATTTACTCAGCGTAACATTATCTTTCACAATATTAAAAAAAATTGGGCTAACTTTACTGTTGTCTTATTTTTTTTATTAAAAAAAAGTGTATTTTTTCCCAAAAAAGTGCGCTTGTAAGACCGCTGCGCAAATACGGTGTGACAGAAAGTATTGCAACGACCGCCATTTTATTCTCTAGGGTGTTAGAATAAAAAATATATATAATGTTTGGGGGTTCTAATTAGAGGGAAGGAGATGGCAGTGAAAACAGACAGGGAAACTCCATTAGCATTGCTGTTTGCCTTGTCATACCAACGGCCACCACAAAATGGCGCTAGATCACAGAAGGAAGCATAGGCCTGCAGAAGGCCGCAAAGCCGCGGCCTCAATTACTGGCCAGCGCAGCCCGACGCGATCCCGCGGCACGGAGGGGGGGGGCACGGAGAGACAGGTTTCCCCAGCTGTGCTGCCCCAGGCGCCAGGTCGCCAATTCTAGTCGCAATGGCGACCTGGCGCCCGGGGTTTGTCGAGCCCTGTTATAAACTATGTATCTATGTACTTTCACAACCTCCATGTCTGAACCCTGGGCTATTCTTATCAGGCACCACATCAATGTCTTTCTGTACCAACAAGAGTTTGTCTATTCTTTCCCAATTATCGTACACTGCTAATGGCCAGTAGAGAAGCCGATTATACTAAACAGGTAAACAGGAATGTTCGAGTGTAACAAAAAGTATCAGAGTTTTGACAGTTCAGAACACCCATGCAATCGGGACTTGGGGTGCCAATGAAAATTTGAAAAGATATGTGCAGGCATCTCTAGCTACTTGACATATGGTGTGTGACAAACCGAACCAGGATAGGGGCTTTTGGAGGGGGTGGGACTGTACTGTAGCCTCTTGACTACTGACTATTGGCCCTGGTGTTGGGGGCGGCTCTATTATTTGGGAGGTGTGTGCCTTGGGGGCCTGCACGTCCCCTTTAAACCGCGACACTGCGGGCGCCGCGATCTCCACGAGTGTGACCGCGGGTCCCGCGGACTCTATGTCCGCCGGGTGCCCGCGATCGTGTCACGGAGCTGCAGAACAGGGAGATGCCTATGTAACCAAGGCATTTCCCTGTTCTGCCTTGTGACAGGACAGTGATCTCCTGCTCCCTGTCATCGGGAGCAGTGATCACTGTTGTGTCACTCATAGCCCAGTCCCCCCCCCCCACAGTTAGAATCACTCCCTAGGACACACTTAACTCCATCACCCCCTAGTGTTTAACCCCTTCCCTGCCAGTGTCATTTACACAGTAATCATTTTTATAGCACTGATCGCTGTATAAATTACATTGGTCCCAAAATAGCGTCAAAAGTGTCCGATGTGTCGGCCATAATGTCGCAGTCATGATAACAATTGCATGGTTTTTGAGTGGGACTTCCTGCTTCTGCCTATGGGCCGCCTAGGCAACTCCTCTTTTCCCCCTAGGTGGCCCCTCCCACTCAGCAATCTTCTGGGACATGTGACAGGTCCCAGAAGATTGCCTGTCCACTGGGAGAGTGCAGTGCGCGCCCGGCCGTGAAGCCGCAAGCGGTCACCGCCGGGTGCCCACAGTGTCAATGGAGGTGCCGAGGAGAGGAGGGGGGAGAGGAGCGAGGCTCCGTGCAGCCGCATTGCTGGACCGTGGGACAGGTAAGTGTCCGTTTATTAAAAGTCAGCAGATAAACAAAAAAAGCCTGGAACTCCGCTTTAACTGGTCCGACACAAGTCAGTCCGACTTTGAAAAATGTCCCTGCACTACTTTGGTCCGACTTTGATCCTACTTCAGCCCATTGAATATCATTGAAGTTGGATCATCGTCTTAACTGATCTGACTTTGGCATGCGACATAAAAAGGGAAACTCCACACCAAAAAAAAAAGAAAAAAACGGCATGCGGTTCTTCCTCCAAGACCATGCCAGACCCTTCGGTCGGGTGTGGATTTTAAGAGGAACACCCCCACAAAAAAAAAAAAAGACGTCCCCACCCCCTTTCCTGACCTGCATGCTCAGGTAAGAACCTGGGGCACCCAACTCCATTTTTTTGGTGTGGGGGTTCCCCTTAAAATTCATACCAAACCGAAGGGCCTGGTATGGTCTTGGAGGGGGAACCCCATGCAGTTTTTTTTTTTTTTGGCGTGGAGTTTCCCCTAAAGATTCATACCAGACACAAAGTGCATGGTATTGTCGGGATCAAAGTCGGATCCCCGTTCACTGAAGTTGGATGGATGTCAAACTTCAAGTTGCAGGGCAAAGTCGGATCCACAGTCGTACGACGGTCGTGTCGTACCAGTGTGAACCCAGCCAAGGTCTCTCCCCCATTGTGTACCTCCTACAGTGAGGTGAGAAAGTATTTGATCCCCTGCTGATTTTGTACGTTTGCCCACTGACAAAGAAATGAGCAGTCTATAATTAATGGTAGGTTTATTTTAACAGTGAGAGAGAATAACAGTCAAAAAGGGAAAAATGGGGGAGCACTCACAGTGCCACATCCGTAGAATTGTGTAGAGATAGTGGGGATAACTCAAAAGAGAAACACCCAAAAAGGTCGGACTTTGGAGGCACAAGACATGGTAGGTAGTCAAAATATGTAAAAATATATATTTATTATAGAAAAACAATACAGAGATTACAAAAATGCAAAAGAGAATTAAAATAGTCACAAGATGGAAAAATGTGGTCCCTTTGCGTCAACGTGTTTCACCGTGAGGCTTCTTCAGGACAGCTTGGGGATAGCAAGGAAAAAACAGGACTTGCCATCTTGGGACTGACAGGAGATCTATTAGCCCTTATTTAAAAGAGGTGCAATATTGCACAGATCCAATACAAAGGATGCAGGTCATTTGCATCTCAGTAGTGTCAAAATAAGGTGTAGGGTACTTCCTATAATGAGAGAAGACTATACACAGGGGTCATGTGACTTGGCACATCCATAGAACACCCACTGTTAGGTGTATATATACACAAACATTGTATGGGGACAGTTTGTGGATAGACCAGGGCTCTAAACATAGAGTGCAGCCAGGCTTAAAAATAATTGGATCCTCCAGATCAAACAGATACGCCAAATAGGCAGGGAAGATAGCCGTGCAGTTTTAGTCACCACTGGTTTAAAGATCACACAAAAACGCCCATGGAGACAGCTGCATGAGAGAGAATAGCAAAAACAAATCCAGAAAAACGCATTTCAAAAAAAGTTATAAATAGATTTGCATTTTAATGAGTAAAATAAGTATTTGATCCCTTCGCAAAACGTCACTTAGTACTTGGTGGCAAAACCTTTGTTGGCAACAGAGGTCAGACGTTTCTTGTAGTTGGCCACCAGGTTTGCACGCATCTCAGGAGGGATTTTTTTTCTCACTCCTCTTGGCAGATCCTCTCCAATCATTAAGGTTTTTGAGGCCGACGTTTGGTAACTCGAACCTTTAGCTCTTTTTTTTTTTTAATATCTCTTTTTTATTAATTTTTCAACATATAACACACTTTACAATACATAAAAACACATATACTCAATATTTCCCGAAGAAAGAAAGAAAGAAAGAAAGAAAAAAAAACACAACCTAAAAATGAGAACAATAATCTATGCTCCTATATAAAAACCCCAGCCCTGGAACCCCACACTCCATACTGACTAGGGGAATCAGGGCTGTGCAAAGAAGAGGGAAAGGGGTGCACAGAAGGAGAAGAAGAGGGAGAGAAAAAAAAAGGGAAGAAAGAAGGGGAAGGAGAGGATACAGTCCCTCGTTTTCTCCCCTAAGTGTTTTAAGGTTTATTATGTGTAAAAACTCTAATGTTAGTGCCCTTTTAAGTGAAAGTACCTATTGTGAGGTGACAAAAAGTGGTTCCAAAAACTTCTTCAAACAAAAAAAAAAAAAAAGGGGGCCCCAAATATTAGAGTCCAGAAGTGGGCTATATAAATGACTGAAGGATGAATTTGCAAATGGAGTGACAAAACATGTATGTAAAGATAAAAAGTGACAGGGATAAGTGACCTCACCGATATGTGACAATGGGGAAGAAAAGAAGGAAAAAAAATAAAAAAAAAAAAGAATAAAAAAATAAAAAGGAGGGGGGGGGGGAGTGAAAAATTGAGGGGAGGGGGGATAGGGGAATAACATCCCCTTATTCTCCCCCTGATATCTTATGTGATGAGACACCAATATTGATGCCCCTTAAAGTGAGGTGATCCCAAAAACTACTTCACACCAAAAACCCCGGCGTTAAGGTCCATTAATGGACTATCTAAAAAAAAACTAGGAAATAAATTTACAATTGGCTATATTGATAAAGTGACCCAACTTATATGTGAAAGAGAGAGGAGAGAAAAAAAAAAAAAAAAAAAAAAAAAAACTTACACAAAAAATTCACCCCCCCCCTTCTTCCCTATGTGCATTGATCGTAAATAATTTATCACAACTTCGTTAAATTCTCTCTCTAAATATAAAAAAAAAAAAAAAAAAAAAAAGAAGTGGGAAGGGGGGAGAAATTAGGAAAAGATAAAGGGGGGGGGGGGGGAGGAAAAATAGGCCGGCATGCATGGTATCTAGTAATATGTATGTCTCAGTACATTTTAGACTCCTAAGGAATAGGCCCGACAATAGCCCCAAATAATCAGCCTTAAGATATTAATAGCTTATTCAGTAAATATAGATTGAGTCTCAGTGAGATTGTGCAAGTATCTCTCTATAGGTTGTGGTGTCCTTGAATTCCATCCACGGAGTCCAAGTTAGGATATGTCGTTGGAAAGTGTCCTTGTTACGATGAGTAATTTCTTCCATGAGATGTACCTCTGATATTTTTTGAAACCACTTTTTCACGGATGGAATCTCAGGCTGGCCTAAAAGGGTAGGTATAAGTGCTTTAGCCGTGTTAAGCAGATGTGGAACTAGAGAACATTTATATTTTCTGACAGACTCCTTAGTAGCATGAAAGAGGATGGTCCATGCATCAACAGGAAGATTAATACTGGATATTTGTTGGATGTTACCAATAATGCTAGCCCAATAGGGGCGGATAAGTGGGCACGACCACCATATATGAGCATGAGTTGCTCTGTTCCCGCAGTTCCTCCAACACAATGGGGAGTTGGCAGGGAACATCTGATGAAGCTTTGATGGGGTATAGTGCCATCTAGTTAGCAATTTGTAATTGACCTCAGCCATCTTTGATGCTATTGAAGAGATCTGAGACAACTGCAGGACTTTGTCCTTTTGGCTATCTGGGATACTGGATTCCAGGTCTGCCTCCCACTTAGCAAAGAAGGGAGGGTAAGTGTCTCCTTGGAGCTTGATAAGTGATTTGTAAAATACCGAGATACTATGTTCCGGTGACTCAGTTGAATTGAAGATTTCCTCAATACTATTTAAGTCCTGTATTCCTTTGAGCGGCTGAGGCAACGTTTTAAGAAAGCCCTGTAACTGGTTATATCTCCATTTGTCCAAAAACGTAATCGGCTTGAGGCCGAGAATTTCCTCAAGAGGCTTAAGAGCATTTGCTCGCAGAACCTGATGTAATAAAAGAGGTCCTTCTGGCGACCACATCCTATATCCCGGGTCTACTAGACCAGGTAAGAAATAATCGTGGTCCAAAAGTGGTATCAAAGGAGAAGCATATGACCATGAAATCTTACTATGTAAGGCATCCCATACATCAAGAGTGGAAGTGGTTAATATAGAGGTACTTGGAGCAAGGTGTCTGTGTATACGTGGTAACCAGGGTATAGTTGCTAGGTCTGTGTTACTAAGAGCATATTCCAAGCTCACCCAGAGTTTGGAACTAGCGGAATATTTCCACTCGGCAATTCTAGATAGAATAACAGCATTATAATAAGTCTTAAAATTTGGAAGGGCCAGTCCCCCCGCATCCTTGGAGCGAAATAACACTTCCTTGGATACTCTGGGGTGGCTGTTCTTCCAAATGAAGCGGGAGACCATGGTCTGTAATAGGGAAAAAAAAAAACTATAGGTACACCCAATGGGATCATTTGAAAAAAAAAAAAAGTACTCTAGGCAGAATGTTCATTTTAACTATGCTTACTTTACCCAGCCATGAGTGTGTCAGCGTATTCCACTTTTGTATATCCTCTCTAATATTATTCAATAATGGAATACAGTTATATTTAAAAAGAGACTGAGTGTGAGGCGTAAGATTCACTCCCAAATATTTCATTTTACGTTGAACCCATCTAAAAGGGAAGAGGGGTTTTAAACTTTCCACCTCCCTTCCTGGTAGGTTGATATTTAGAATTTCGGACTTGGAAATATTAATTTTAGAATTAGAAAGTGTCTGAAAAGTAGGAAGCGAGATACGGGGCTGCTGAATAAAAAATAAAATATCGTCCGCATATGCCGCATATTTGTGAGTTTTATTACCTACTTGAATCCCATGTATATTTATATTATGTCTTATAGTTGCCAGAAAGGGTTCAAGGGTAAGGGCAAATAAAAGGGGAGAAAGGGGACAGCCCTGTCTAGTCCCATTGAATAGTTGAAATGACTCACTCAAAGTGCCGTTTATGCGGATTTGTGCCGTGGGATTAGAGTAAAGGGAGATAATACGATAGAACATCTTGGGTCCCAACCCAAAATGTCGCAGGGTCATTTTTAAGTAATCCCAGTCCACCCTATCAAACGCTTTTTCTGCATCTGTGGATACAAATAGGGTGGACTGGGACGACCTTTGAGCGTATTGTATAAGAGATATCGCCCGGAGAGAATTATCCTTGGCTTCTCTATGTGGGATAAAGCCCGTCTGATCCGTAGAAATCCAACTGGGTATAAGGGGGAGTAGTCTGTTAGCCATTACCTTTGAATATAATTTGATATCAACATTCAATAGGGAAATTGGCCTGTAGCTACTACATTGGAGTAGAATCCTTATCTGCTTTAAGAATAACTGAAATGTGAGCTGTAAGAGATTCCGGGCGTAATCCCGAGATCTGTGAAATTGAGTTGGCATAGGCAGTAAGCTGGGGCAAGAGAACGTCACTAAATGTTTTGTAGTATCGGGTAGTGTAACCGTCCGGTCACGGAGCCTTACCTATCGGTGAAGATTTCAGGGCTGCCTGAAATTCCTCCACCGAAAGTTCAGATTCAAGTTCTCTGAGGGATGAATTTGGAAGTTTAGGCAAATTTGCTTCTTTTAAGTATGCTAACATGAGGCTACGTCTCTCCTTCACAGTCAGAGACGGAGAATCACACTGCACTTTATAAAGATCTGCATAATAATCCCTAAAAGCTTTAGCAATATGAGGAGTCGCGTGGACTAAGTTACCATTAGATAGTTTTATTTTAGGGATAAATGATCTAGTCTGTTTTTCTTTAAGGGATCTTGCTAGTTGTCTGCTAGGTTTATCCCCCCACTCAGAGTTTTCGCGAATAACGTTGGAATTTCCGAGCTGTGTCTAGATTAAGCAGATTTTTTAGTTCTTCTCGTTTCAGCGTAAGTGCTTCTAAATGGGATATGTGTAAGGTGAGTTTGTATTGTTTATCGAGTTCAGTTATTTGATGAAGGACCAGCTCAAGTTGTTGACCATGCTCTCTTTTCTTCCTTGCCCCAAGTTCTATGAATCGGCCTCTCATAGTTGCCTTGTGAGCTTCCCATATAATAGCAGGGGATGTCTCAGAAGGTTTGTTGTCTCTAAAATATTGTGATATATGAGAGGCAAACATTGAAACCTCTGTTACATTAGAGAGAAGAGAATCATTGAGTTTCCAATTATTGGAGCGCTGAGGTAAAGTGGGCATGGTCATTGTCATCGACACAGGTGCATGATCTGATAATGTCGCTGTGCCTATATCCGCAGATTTTAATAGTGGGAGGTGATAGTGATCTAAAAAAATATTATCTATTCGGGAATAAGACTGATGAGTCTTTGAAAAATGGGAGAAATCTTTTTTTCTTTTGGATGCAAGATACGCCACACGTCTATCAATTGCCAGTCTATAAGTCTCTTTTTAACAAAAGACAGACGCTTAAAAGAGATATTAGAACGACCATGGGATGTGTCCAAAACAGGATCTAGCGACATATTTATGTCCCCTGCCAGTACAATTAGTCCCTCGGCAAAGAGTGATAAATCAGTAAGAGTTTGAGAAAAAAAAAAAGTAGATTGGTTTTGGTTCGGGCAATATATGTTTGCCAAGGTACATTGGGTGGTGCCCAAGAAACCCTTTAAAAAAAGAAAACGGCCATGGTCATCCGCTTGCATATCTGAAAAACGAAAGGGTACACTACCACTAAAACCAATGGCCACACCCTTCGCCTTATTTGTATCTGAAAGGCTATAGTACCACTGAGGAAAATATACCGAGTTCAATTTGACCTGCGTAGTATGGGTTAAATGTGTTTCCTGAAGATACACAATAGCAGAAGCCAATTTCCATAATTCACTGGTGACCTGATGTCGTTTAGCCGCCACGTTTAAAACCCTTACATTATAGGAGGGGACTTTGAGTGTGGTCATTGTCTCAGTAGAGCGTAACCCTTAAGCCTACTTATCCATGCATGCCGGTCTGAGAGGGGGGAAAGATAATAAAAAAGAAACGGGTATATATTGAAAAGAAAGAGAAACAAGAAACAAATTTACATAAACAAAAATGTCCATACGGACACGTGTGGGAAACCTTAATTTGTCACGCAGATATCTGCGGTGGTCCCTGTGGGGGAAGAAAGACCGGGCAGCCATCCAGAGCTCCCTTAGGAGAACGGATAAAAAAAACTTGAGGGTGGTAAGCTTCCACCTCCCAATGACGCCAACCAACCCCTCACAACATTTGAGGGGCTTTGTACAGAGACAGGTGTGCTGCCACACACGCTTTCCCTAACCTACGATATGCTTCTTACACCACCTGGTAGCTATCAACCTCCGAGCCTTCTAAAATGGGAAAGGGACCTGAATTGCCACTTTACCACGAACCAAAAACAGAACATCCTCAGGTTCACGCACAAGTCATCCCTATGCACCAAAATTCAGGAGACCAACTACAAGCTCCTCACACGCTGGTACAGAACACCGGCTCTACTGCATAAATTTTTCCCGGGAACGCCTGAGGTTTGCTGGCGATGCCGGAAGGAGAGGGGCACCCTTCTGCATATCTTTTGGTCCTGTCCCCGACTTCAGCATTTCTGGGGGGAGGTTCGCAGAATAGCTCAACAACTTACGGAAGGGAATGTCCCGAATGACCCGGCCTATTTCCTCTTACATGCCAATGACACACCGGCTCGCACCTACAAAACATCCGTCATTCGTCACCTACTGGATGCGGCGAAGGCCTGCATTCCTCTCTTGTGGAAGTCCCCCCACCCACCGACCGTCGCCTCGTGGCTTAAAAAAGTGGATGACATAAGTAGGATGGAAGACCTGATCCTAACTAGCCAAAACAGACGGGAGGAGTACTCCAAAACTTGGCAACTATGGAACTATCTTAGATATTCCGTCGACGGACAACTCCTCAGAGGAGAAGGTCCCACACCCTGAAAACTAGACTTGACTCCACACTTAATAAACCCCTACTTAGGCTTAAGCTTTGACGTCTTTATCTAGGCCGCCCTCAACTTGCACGGCGGCAATGCCACCCATTGGGCGGGAGCCCAGATCCATGTCCGTGAACCCCCCCCTCCCTCTCTGAATGACCCCCTCATCCCCCCCCTCCTACAATACTTACCTGGCTACTCCTTCCTTCAAGAGGCATGATATGCCTGCTTATTTCTGTGTTATACTCCTGTTGAAATTAAAATATGTGGGAAAAAAAAAAAAAAACCAGGGAGGTTGAGCCCATAGGGCCGCAGTATTCTGATCCGTTCCTGCGATTCACGCGAGAATGCCACAAGGAAGGTGGAACCTGGCGGGGTCTGTGCGGGGAGCGTCCCCCCGCGCGGATGTCGGCTGGGGGGGATCACTAAAACAGGTTAATCTGTGTGGTAGTACCTTGCATAGGCAGGATTGTACTATATAAAAAACTTAGAAGGTACTGTTGAATTATTCTTGCATGCTTCCCTTGATGTGAATGTATTACGGTTGGCGATTGTGATACCTTTCGTACTGTGGTCCATGTGGACCGATCTCCCCGACATAAATAAAAAATGTAATAAAAAAAAAAAAAACTCGAGGGCTACCCGCTCTCCCCAACCCCAAAAGGAAAGAAGAGAAGGGGAACGTGTTGTATAAACAACACATAGGAGCATTATGCTCCACCAGCATTCAGCTGTGCGTAGAATAGTGAGCTGAAAAATACTTTCTGCTCCAGTAATACACAACAGATCATGAGCATTAGATCTTTTTAGGACATTTAACTTTAACGGCTAAATCTCATTTCATTTGACATAATAGCTTACAGATATTTTCAGTCAGAGAGAAAAAAAACGCATATTAGCCTAATTACTCTTTACTCATCTATGTTGTTGTTCAGTGCTTGGCGCGGAAAAGCGCCCTTTTTTAGTAGGAGATTTTTGCCAATGAGAGTCCTGAATATGCGAGAACTTAGGGATCGGATCCTGCCAGTTCGGGAGATCTATTGATGGAAGATTAAGGACCTTTAGAAATTGTGGTAGTTCCTCTGGGAACCGGAGGGTATGAAAGCGACCATCTTTGTTAGCAATGAGGCACGCCGGAAAATCCCATCTATAAGTGATCCCATTAGAACGTAAATGTTCCAAGAGTGGTTTAAGAACTCTGCGGCGATCCAAGGTTTCTTTAGACAAGTCCGAAAAGATATTAAGAGTCGCTCCATCAAAGTCAATGTTGTGAGTACCCCTCATCTTGGCCATAATGGCATTCTTATCTGTATAGTAATGTAGGTGGCATATTACATCTCTAGGTTGCTCAGTGACTATGTTACGTGGCCTGAAAGCCCGATGAACTCGGTCAAAGCGTAGTGGATCAGTGGGTGCATTTCCCAACACTGAGTTAAATATACCGGTAATTGACGACTCCAGATCCTTATCACCAGTCGCTTCGGGCAGACCTCTGATTCGCAAGTTGTTTCTGCGATTTCTATTCTCGAGGTCCTCAAGCTTATATAGTGAGGCACGATGAGCACAGGCTATCTGTGTGACAGTCTTTTGTAGTTCTCTTATAGCTGTTTCATGAGTGTCTTGTCTCTGTTCTGTGTCCTCTATCCTTTCGAGGATATGCGCCATATCTGTTCTCACCCCGATTTCCTTTTTTATTGATGTTTCAAGTCCATGGAACATCCCAGCTAACTCTTTTCTAATGCCGGTCAGCAGAGACGACATATCTGAACCCGTGGGGGACTCAGGTTCTTCCATGAGATCTAAACAGAAAGATGATGCAGGTGAGCTTTTTTTTTTCCAACGATTGCTAATGAAGCGAGAGATGCGTTGCGTCTCGTGTATCTAGTTTGACTGCTGCAAGCGTCAGGGCCGTTTCCACTGGTAACCAGGAAGCGCTGTATAGAGCTAGCAGCAACTTGATTACTATGTTTTTTAGAGCTGACAGAGCGATTTTTTTTTGGATATCTTTGTTGGCATAATTGGAGCTTTAAGGCTGAATGCTGAGTGGAGCACCCCTCAGTTTTATCTGCTTAGCAACATATGTACCACATAGTATGGAACATATAGTTATTCAGGTCCATATCAACCATACAGTCTTACTAATATTATTTCTGTTAAATATGCTTTTTCAATGATTTTATAAATACTACCACTGGGTATTGTATCATGGTTCAATAAAAGTGTTGTCCGACCATAACATACATCCGCAAAAGAGCCAAAACACAAATCCAGGTATATATCTCCAAGGTATATTTCCTTGTTTTCTGTTGTTTGTCAATGTCTCATAATCACATGAAAAAGTAAATAGTTATTGCTGACTGCCGGTATAACACAATTCAACTAAGGGGGCCGAAGGGAAAGAGCTATGTGTCAGAGGAGGCTGAAATCAAGAGCTGGCTGGGAGTCTGGGTGTAGCAAGATGGCCGCCGACTTCCAGGAGTAGGCCGGAGCCGCGGCCTTTCCTAAAACAGTAACCGACCAAAGAAGCACTGCTTCGTCTAGGGCAAAACCTCTAGACCAGTCTCCAGCTAGCACCTATGCGGTCCGCTACTTTTAGGGGTACAAACACAGAAAAAGGAGTGTACCTGGGAGGCTATGATGATGCGGCCGTCCTCTCGGATTCTGGAATAGCGCGGGGTCTCAGGGTGTCATCGGGCCGCAGATGTATAATGTCGGCGCACTCCCCAACTTCAGACGGCAGACCCGCTGTCCTCTCTAACCAGCGAAACCACCAGAAGTTGTGTCCAGTCCCCCTCCTCCAGTGCAGCAAATGGATGGATGGATGGCTGCCGGGCGGTTACAGGTAAGGCAGACAAGACAGCGCGGCAGCGGAGATCCCAGTCCTCGCACGGCCGTCCCTGCAGCAGCAGCCAGCTAGAGCGACAATTTCGACGGTTCGATGATTCCACCTTTAGCTCTTAATGTCTGGAGACTGGCTAGGCCACTCCGGGACCTTAATGTGCTTCTTCTTGAGCCACTCTTTTGTTGCCTTGGCCGCGTGTTTTTGGTCATTGTCATGCTGGAATACCCATCTACAAACCATTTTCAATGCCCTGGCTGAGGGAAGGAGGTTCTCACCCAATATTTCACAGTACATGGCCCGGCCATCGTCCCTTTGATGCGGTGAAGTGTCTCCCAAGCAGAAAAACACCCCCAAAACATAATGTTTCCACCTCTACGTTTTATGATGGGGATGGTGTTCTTGGGGGTTATAGGCAGCATTCCTCCTCCTCCAAACACGGCGAGTTGAGTTGATGCCAAACAGCTTGATTTTGGTCTCATCTGACCACAACACCTTTCAGCCAGTTCTCCTCTGAATCATTCAGATGTTCCTTAGCAAACTTCAGACGGGCCTGTATGTGCTTTTTTTGAGCAGAGGGACCTTGTGGGCGCTGTAGGATTTCAGTCCTTCACGACGTAGTGCGTTTTCAATTGAAAAGGTTCTCCCATGTAGTTCTGGGTTGATTCCTCACTGTTCTCATGATCGTTGAAACTCCACCAAGTGAAGTCATGCATGGAGCCACAGAGCGAGGGAAATTGACTAGTTTTTGTGTTGTTTTTTTTTGTGTTTGCGTTTCTTCCACTTGCAAAGAATTGCACAAACTGTTGTCACCCTCTCACCAAGCTGCTTGGCGATGGTCTTGTAACCCATTCCAGCCTTGTGTAAGTCTACAATCTTCTCCCTGACATCCTTCAGCAGCTCTTTGGTCTTGGCCATGGTGGAGAGATTGGAATCTGATCAATTGCTTCTGTGGACAGGTGTCTTTTATACAGGTAAAAAGCTGAGATTAGGAGCACCCCCTTTAAGAGAGTGTTCCTAATCTCAGCACAGTACCTGTATAGAAGACACCTGGGAGCCAGAAATCTTGCTGACTGATAGGGGATCAAATACTTATTTCACTCATTAAAATGTAAATCAATTTATAATCTTTGGAAATGCGTTTTTCAGAATATTTTTGTTGTTATTCTGTCTCTCACTGTTAAACCTACCATTAAAATTATAGACTGATCATTTGTCAGTGGGCAAACATACAAAATCAGCAGGGGATCAAATACTTTTTACCCTCACTGTATGTGTGAATTACCATTGTTAATTGAGTCACCTATTGTTTCTGTCCGTTTGCAAATCATACATGATGTGCTTAGTCTTGTAACAACAATATCTAACCATTGTGGGATGTTTACCCCAATGTGTAAAATGTTATTGTTCATTTGGTAACTACCCCTATTTTTGAAGTGCATCAAAAAAAAAAAAAATTATATTTGTTCACTAAACTGTCAATCCTTTTGGTTTTTACCTCAAAATATTGTCTGTGTACAATGCTTGGGGTAAAGGGCTGGTATTCACTATAGGTCTGCTGGAGAGGTTTGGAGGGCAGAAGGTACCCAGGTGATCCATCACATGGTGTATTTAAGTGACAAAGTATGTTCATATCTATGAGTGTATATGTATACTATGAATGTTTGGTAATACCATACTAATGGGTTAGATGGCCTAGTGGTAAAAGATGTGGGTGGGTGGATGGATGTGCTTCCATGCCCTGAAACGGACAGTTTGAAACAGGAATGCAGGGGGCCTAGCAGGATCACCAGGTATTTCACACAAAAGGAATGCAAAGAGAACAGGATACTTTTTAATATACCGGTAAGTGCATGCGAACACAGATACAAATCAGAAATATGAAATGTTGAGGTTAATATACCCTAATTGTCTTAATTTAAAATATGGTCACATACAAAAACATCAAATCTGAAGCCACAATCATTAAATGTGATGATAATCCAAGATACCCAAATTAATGCAGAAGAATCTTGACTGGATATCTGAAATCACTAGGTATATTTTCCAAAATGACAGCAGTCCCAACCTAAAAAGGTTTTTGGAGTTTAAAAGTGGAGTTCCAGCCAAAAGTGGCACCTTTCGGTGGGAGGCAGTATGAATCGCTGCTTGCTTTTAATTATTTTTTTTATTTTTATTTTTTTAGCGGACCTCCGCTTTAAACAAATAAAACTGATTTCCAATTCAAATTACATACCTACCAACTTTCCACATATAATACCTCCTGCAAGACAAAATTATAAAAAAAAAAAAAAAAAAAAGAGAAGGCTTTAGTTTGTATGAAAAGACCGCCTAAGTGAAAGAGAATACTGCTGCAGGCTCGTTAGACCAGCTATACAAAAACTGTCAACTGTGACAAAAGAGCTAAACATTGCTTATTCTTTTAAATTGCTAGAACTGCAAGTTCAATTCCCGATTCAAATAACTTAAATGCCAAGCATGTTTGAAAATTTTGCAATAGAGGACTTAGGTCTCAAAAAGTGCTCATTATAAAGCAAACAGCAACCCTCACATTTGAAGCATATTTTAAAAGAAAAATGTTATGATTGGTTGTTCATTTTATAATTTTAAAAGGTTTACAAGTTTATAAAGGAATCATTCAAAAATGTTCATATTTGTATAAAATCTTTTCTGACATATATTACCCGGCGCTTTAATGACATTTTGCAAAGGATGCCAGTCTAAGAAAAAGCCCAGCATGGCCTCCTTGGTTCTTGGTGCAGAGGTGACTTGAAAAGGTAAGACACTGCCCTCTAAGGTAGGAGAGATTACTCCCTGAGAAATTCAGATTTGTGTATATACAGTGGTCAAAATAATTATTTGATCCCCTGCAGATTTTGTAAGTATGCCCACTTACAAAGAAATTAAGGGTCCATTTTTTATCATAGGTGTATCAACCAAAAATCCAGAAAAAAAAAACACATGATACAAATGTTATAAATGGAGTTGCAGTTCAATTGATAAAATAAGTATTGGACCCCCTACCAACCAACAATAATTCTGGCTCCCACAGACTGCCTACAGTATGTGCTCATGTGGTACACAGAGTCCTGTCAATTTAAGAAGGTGCACCTAACGACAACTCGTTATGTGTATAAAAGACACCTACCTGTCCACAGAATCTTTCTTCATTCAGGCTGGGTTCACACTAGTGCGACACGAAAGCCGTCCTACTTTGGATCAGACTTTGCCCCGCGACATGAAGCCGACATATGTCCGACTTTCAATGAACGGGGATCCGACTTGGATCACCGCCAATAGCAGGCACTGTGTTTGGTATGAATCTTGAGGGGGAACTCCAGGCCAAATTTTAAATAAAAAACCTGCATGGGTTCTCCCTCCAGGAGCATACCAGGACCTTGGGCCTGGTCTGGATTTGAAGGGGAACCCCTACGCCGAAAAAACGGCATGGGGGTCCCCCCCAAAATCCAAACCAGACCCTTATCCGAGCACGCAACCTGGCAGGCCGCAGGGAGGGATGAGAGAGTGGCGCCCACCTCCCTCCTGAACCGTACCAGGCCGCATGCCCTCAACATAGGGGGTTTGGTGCTCTGGGGCAGGGGGGGGGCGACCTGCGGCCCCCCCACCCCAAAGCACCCTGCCCCCACGTTGTTGAGGACAGGGCCTCTTCCCAACAACCCTGGCCGTTGGTTGTCGGGGTCTGCGGGTGGGGGGCTTATCGGAATCCGGGAGCCCCCTTTAATAAGGGGGCCCACCAGATCCCGGCCCCCCCACATGTGAATGAGTATGGGGTACATCATACCCCTGCCCATTCACCTGGTCAAAAAAAATGTCAATAAAAACACAACACAGCTTTTTAAATTAATTTATTGCACAGCTTCGGGGGTCTCCGTGCGCTCCGGTTCTTTCTTCTGCCGGGCCTCCGCTATCTTCTTCCAGCTCTTTTGCTAGCGGAGGCCCGGTCTTCTCCGTCGCCTTCTTCTCCCGCTCTCCGGTTCTTTCTTCCGCCGGGCCTCCGCTATCTTCTTCCAGCTCTTTTGCTAGCGGAGGCCCGGTCTTCCCGTCGTCTCGTCCGGCTCTCCGTTGTCCTTCTGCCGGCCCCTCCACTATCTTCTTCCAGCTCTTTTGCTAGTGGAGGGGCCAGTCTTCCCGTCGCCGTCTTCTTCTCTCTTCTCCTCCTCGATGTTGACACGTCGCTTCCTCCCGCTGTAATACTGGCTGTTCGCTCCGCTCCGAATTAATATAGGCTTCTCATGACCTCACAGTCACATGCTCCGGGTGGCCCCAGAGCATGTGACTGTGACGTCATGGGAGCATGTGACTGTGCTGTGATCAGATGAGACCGAAGATGAGCTCCTTGGCATCAACTTGACTTGCCATGTTTGGAGGAAGAAAAATGCTGACTATGATCCTAAGAACACCATCCCAACAGTCAAGCACAGAGGTGGAAACATTATGCTTTGGGGCCGTTTCTCTGCTAAAAGGTACAAGGCTGACTTTGCCACAATGAGGGGTGTTAGTATTTTCTTGTAATCAATCGAATTCCAGGTGTTTGAAAGTGAAGACAATTTATTCAAAATGCACCGGTACACTTTGTGTGAAGCTTACAAGATGAAAATCATAGCAAAAGTGAGTGAGAAGCAGGGGGCCCCCACCTTCTCATCCTTACACTGAAAAGACAATAACACTTCTTATTGGCTAATTTGCTAAGGAGGCTCCACTGGTACATGGTACAAGTTAGTACCTTTATTCACAAGCAAAGCGTCCCGTACAATCTGCTTTCTATACATGTATTACGTATGGGGTTAGTAAGAACAAAAGAATACAACAAGGTTAGAACATGTGCTCAGAAGCCATCTTAAAGAATCAGTAAAGCTGTCTAATAGACGCACAATACTAAACTTTTCTAACAGGGGCCAATGGACGGGGCCATGTAATGTCAAATCTTGAATGAGAACCTTCTTCCCTCAGCCAGAACATTGAAGATGGGTCGTGGATGGATCTTCCAGCATAACAATGACCAAAAACATACCATCAAGGCAACAAAGGAGTGGCTCAAAAAGAAGCACATTAAAAAAGGAGAAGTCCAGCCTGAGCTCGTTTGGCTGGGCTTCTCCTACGGGTCACAGGAGTGCAATTCGTTTTGCACTCATGACCCGTTTTCAGCAGAAAGTGGTCTGAAGTACGTCACAGGAATCAGTCCAGGCACTGCGTCATCACGCCAAAAAATAAATAAAAAATGGATCCACCAGGTGCTTAAAACTGATACGGTATGTAGATCAGAGAGCGAGGAACGGCGCCAATAGCCTACTGGTTCCGTTCCGCTCCATGATCTACATACAGTGTTTGGTTTAAAACGAATTAACACTTCATGTTCCTGAAGAAGCGTAATTCGAAAGCACAAAACATGTTGAGCACAGCTCCGTTCTAGCGTGAGCCTACGCACCCCTCTATATATTCTCAGCGTTTGGTGATTTTTTTTTTTTAAATCATGCTTTATATTCGCTAATGTGAATACTTTGGAGGCTCCCTACCTATGTCTAAGTGGTGGGTACACTCACACTATAGTTCGGGTTATTACTGGCTATGTTTTAATCTGGTTTTAATTACTAATAAATGATTATATTTAGCTATATATGTTCATTTGTTGTAATACGGTGCCCATAAAGTCCCATATTCTGTGGTTCCTATTTCTCTCCTATATGTGAGGGTTTACATCCACTTTAAAGTGATTTTTATTTTTATAGAAATAAAACAGACTTTACAAAACAGGTTATACTTACCTGCTCTGTACAGTTGTTTTGCACAGGTCAGTCCAGAGCCTCCTCTTCCCGAGTCCCTCTTTGGCTCTCCTGGCCCCTTCTTCCTGTTGCGTGCCCGTACAGCAAGCAATGGGGGCACCCAAGCTGAGTCACAGCTCCCTGTGTCCATTCAGACATGGAGCCCCGGTTCAGCTCCGCCACCTCTCTCGATTAGCTAACCGATTTTTAATTGACAGCAGCAGGAGCCAATGGCGCCACTGACTATCAGGAAGAGAGTCCCAGACTGCCGAGGCACTCGTGGACCTTGCTGGAGAGAGATGGGGCGCGAGTATTAGGGGGTGCTGGGTCGTTTTTTTTATCTTAATGTATAGAATGCATCAAGATAGAAAACCTTCTGACTTTACAACCACTTTAAAGAGGGATTCCACCCACGATTTTTTTAATTTTTTTTAAAAGTCAGCAGCTACAAAATACTGTAGCTGCTGACTTTTAATAAGGACACTTACCTGTCCTACTCGCTCGCGATGTCAGCCCCCCAAGGCTGATCCCTCGATCCTGGCAGCTCCCGGCGCTGCCATCCTCAGTAAGGGAAACAGGCAGTGAAGTGGCCGTTTCCTACTGCGCATGCGCGAGCCGCTTTGTGAATGGGCCGGCTGCTCTCTGCGATACACACAGTTCCCAGAAGGCAGCGCGCCCCATTCACCAGAAGACACCGCGAGTAGGACGGAGGAAGAAGACCAGCCGCGGACTATGAAGATGCAGATTAGGGACTTCCGCATAGTAATCGCTATTTCTGGGAAGTAAAAAAAAAAAAAAACAAAAAAAAAAAAACACTCAGGGTGGAACGCCACTTTAATGTTCGAAAAGATCTGTAAAGAGTGGACCAAATCCCTCCCAAGATGTGTGCAAATCTGGTAACCAACTACAAGATACAGCTTACCAACAAGGGTTTCTCCACCAAATACTAAAAATTATATATATATATATATATATATATATATATATATATATATATATATATATATATATATACACACACACACACACACACACACATATATATATATACATACATACATACATACACACACACACACACACGCCGATAAATACTGTGTGTGTAACACGCACCCTAACTTTAAGAGGGAAGTTTCAGGAAAAAACCTTCCACAGCCCCCTGCGTATAACAAGCAGGCACAGTTTACCCTCTATTTTTAGAGTAAAAAAGTCAGTGTTATACGACAATAAATACAGTATATATTTTTATTTATTTATCACACACACACACACACACAGTGGGTACGGAAAGTATTCAGACCCCCTTAAATTTATCACGCTTTGTTATATTGCAGCCATTTGCTGAAATCATTTAAGTTCATTTTTTTCACTCATTAATGTACACACAGCACTCTATATTGACAGAAAAACACAGAATTGTTGAAATTTTTGCAGATTTATTAAAAAAGAAAAACTAAAATATCACATGGTCCTAAGTATTCAGACCCTTTGCTGTGACACTCATATTTAACTCAGGTGCTGTCCATTACTTCTGATCAACCTTGAGATGGTTCTACACCTTCATTTGGGTCCAGCTGTGTTTGATTATACTGATTGGACTTGATTAGGAAAGCCACATACCTGTCTATATAAGACCTTACAGCTCACAGTGCATATGAGAATCATGGAGGTCAAAGGATCTGCCTGAAGAGCTCAGAGACAGAATTGAGCAAGGCACAGATCTGGCCAAGGTTACAAAAAAAATTTCTGCTGCACTTAAGGTTCCTAAGAGCACAGTGGCCTCCATGATCCTTAAATGGAACGACCAGAACCCTTCCTAGAGCTGGCCGTCCAGCCAAACTAAGCTATCAGGGGAGAAAAGCCTTGGTGAGAAAGGTAAAGAAGAACCCAAAGATCACTGTGGCTGAGCTCCAGAGATGCAGTTGGGAGAAAGTTGTAGAAAGTCAACCATCACTGCAGCCCTCCACCAGTCGGGGCTTTATGGCAGAGTGTATAGAATAAGGGAACAATCAGCGCAAACAACCTCTAATATAACCTAAAAATGCCAGCTGAACACATAAGGTAATCACAAGCCCAAAGATAATCTGTAAAATAAATGGTATGTGCAGCGCAATAGCTAAGATAAAACAAAATAAAATGTGACAGTCCAATCAAATAAAACAGATATTCAAATGTCCCATTGGATAATGATAAGACAAATTCCTCATAGAAGAGAGTGAGAAGAAATCTCTGCCGACTGGGATGACGATACAATCCTCCCCCACACATGCAATGTGCTTACCAGAATTGGTGGACCTCTCAATTAAGAGAAGGTCATGCGAGCATGTATCCACCCTGGGATAATGGGATGTGGCTGCTGCAGATGAATCCTTCCAATGTCAGGAGTGAGGAAAAGCCGGATACCATCTCCAATGAGCAAACAAACTTCCACTGTAGGATGCTGAATGGATCTCCGTAAAATGCAGGTGCCAAGAGAAAGATGAAGGGGACAATCTAAGTGTACTCCGTATGTACTTTATTTAAAATAGGTTCTCATATAAAATCAGCGCCATCGCGCAATGCATAAAAGGCTGATACTGAACAGCAGGCCGGATCAACTATCCAGCAGAGAGATGGCAGCGGGTGACGTCCGTGCATAAGCTCTTCCCCCCCGTACGCGGCGTTACGTCCAGAAGGACTTCGTCAGCGAGGGTGGAGCTTCAGTGTCACCCGGCTAACTGATATACCCAGCTGGTAACCATAGAAACGGAAATGCTAAAGCCGGAAGTCAGAGGAACAGACGGCTGATTTCCACCACGGTGTCACCAGCATCATTCGAGCAATATAAAAAATCCAAGTTAGTTCCCAGAAGACTGAGATGGGATCTTCCACCTAACGATGGTCTCACTGACGATGAGTCATTGCAAGAATGGTACAAATTTTTTTGATAAAAAAGGTCAGGAATTAATGAATTTTAGAAAACAGAGAAAAATGAAAACCCTTGATAAACAAATCATTGATCTTAAAAATAAAATAGAACCTTTTCAGGATTCACAGGACTTCCCAAAACATTCCAGTGAATTGAAAAATAAAATGATTAACTGGGATAAAGATATACAGGAAAAGAAAAAATCCAAATATATCAGAGACTCTGGAGATTTTTCTAGGTGTGAAGTTTTTAAATGGCAATCCAAAGTTAACACCACGGAAGCCATACCTTCTAACACCACTTTGCAGCCTTCTTCTAATAGAACACATCCAGGGACCCCAGTGGCCCGCCCCCATCCCTCATCCTCACAGGGGGCCAACTCCAAGGTGTACACACAACCCACTAGAGGGAAAGGGTGTCCCACTAAAAATGGGAATGATAGAGGCAATTATCAACATCATCCCCCACCATATAACTCGGGTTTCAGGGATGATTCTTGGGGCCCTTCACGTCCAATTAGAGGTAAAACATCCAATCAAGGACCTAATAGGGGTAGTCGTCCTTACAACTATAATCAGTACCCTAGAGATCATGATTACCAATATGATCAGTATGATAGAGCCACCACATCCACTTATAACAGATTCACACCTCTGTATAGTGAAGGAACCCATCAGGGAAGTGTTTTTTTAGGGAACCCCCAGTCCCAATGGCAAATCCCATGGAACAACACCCCAACTGGAAACAGGCAGGGAGGCAAAAGAAGGGAAAGAGAGGAAGACGAGGAGGAAGAAGACTTAAAAAGGACAAGATCCCACTAGGGGCAGGTATCTATAATATTAGTGGGACCATCTTATCCGAAGATGAACTGAAGGTCCTTGATAAAGGGCTGAAGTTCGCACCAGTGCGTAACTTCAACAAATTTCAGACGTACATCAGTTTGCAGAAATTTGTCAGAACCCTCAATATTAAAAGATATTTTCTCTCAAAACCTGGCGAAAGATCCACCCAAGGAGCCCTCAGTGTTTCATCTGGAATTCACTCTAATCTGGCTAATAAGTCCGTTTTTAATCCTCCCAAAAATGACCATAGACACATTGAGGTCTTCAAAAATATGGTCACCAGCGATTTGGAAACAATGAAAATAAAGAAAGTGGGGGATCCCTCTTATTTGAAAAAAGGTATCAGCACACTGGAAAATAACAAAGATGTAGTAGTCCGCCCCGCAGATAAGGGTGGGGGGTTGGTAATCATGAGTAAAACATACTATAAAGGAGAACTTGATAGATTGCTGTCAGACACAAACACATATAAGAAAATAGGTCATGATCCTGTTTTTCAGTTTAAAGATGAACTTCAAGCAATAATCTCCTCAGGGAAGGAGGATGGAGTTCTCACTAAAAAAGAAGCGTTATACTTAGAGCCTAGCGCCTGTAGGAGACTTATTGTGTACTTTTTACCGAAAGTGCACAAGGATCCTCGTTTTGCTCCAGGCAGACCGATTGTCAACGGTATTGATTCCGTATCAGCGAGATTAGGTCAATAAATATATTGATTATTTTCTCAAACCGTTGGTGGCTACTACCACAGCGTATCTTAAAGATACAAAACACATCATTCAAATTTTGGAGAATACCCCTTGTAAAGCCAATAGCTTATTAGTCACAGCTGATGTCAGCTCTTTGTATACCATCATTGGCCACAAGGATGCTCTTACATCGGCTCAGTGGGCTCTAGATAAGTCTAGTTTACCATCTCCTTTGAAAAATTTCCTCATGAGATCATTAGATTTCTGTCTTTCCAGGAATTACTTCTGGCATGATGGGAATTTTTATTTGCAGACACTCGGTGTGGCTATGGGAGCCCGTTTTGCGCCGAGTGTCGCAAATCTATTTATGGCCCTCTGGGAGGAGGATTTTGTTTTTGGCGACAGACCTGTACAACTTGTATGTTACCAACGATACATTGATGATTTAATCATGATCTGGGAAGGAGACCTCATTGGCCTGCAGATGTTCACGTCAAGGCTTAATGGTAATACCAAGAACATACGTCTAACTTGGAACGCTGAACCCTCAAACATAGCCTTTTTAGATCTGGAAATTTTCAGAGAAGGTGAATCATTTAAAAACAAAAAATTTTTTTAAACCCACAGACCGTAATGGATTCATTCCATTAGATAGTTGCCACCATCAATCGTGGCTCTGTAACATTCCCAAGGGGCAATTTATTTGCCTACGGCGTAATTGCAATCTTGAGTCTGATTACCATACACAAGCCAATATATTGGCTGATCGTTTTCTCCAAAAAGGATACAAAAGGGATCACATTTTGGGTGATATTCAGGTAGTTGGGAACATGGATCGAACCACCCTCATTACAGATTCTAATAAAAATGATAAAAAAGCAGGAGGTGCGAACAAATGCGAGTATAAAATCATTCTCGACTACAATATACAGCACAAAAAATTTGAAAAAATCATCCTGCGACACTGGGACATTTTAAGAAAAGATAGCGTTTTGGGTGCAGTGCTTCCTCTGCGCCCGAAATTCATCTACAAAAAACCACCTACTCTTAGGGATATTCTTGCTCCCAGTGTTGTAGGCCCCCCTGTTAGAGAAAATAGGATTTTCAACTTTGTCAGGATTTTACGCATGCGGAAAATGTCCAGCATGCAGGCAATGTAAATTCAATCTAAAGAAGAGAAAGGATTTTATTGCTTTTGCCACCAAAAAAAACATACCAGATCAAGAACCTCATTACATGTGACACTGTTGGGGTGGTATACATGCTTGAATGCGACTGCTGTCTCCAATATGTGGGGAGGACCTCTAGACCCATGGGAGTCCGCATAGCAGAACATGTAGGTAACATTAGGAGAGGTGTGAAGTCTCATTAATGTGTCCAAGCATTTTAGAATGTTTCATGATAGGAATCCAAAATGCCTCAAATTTTGGGGTTTGGAAAAAGTGACTAAACACTGGAGAGGGGGCAACTTTATTAGGCAACTGAGCCAGCGTGAGTCCATGTGGATACATGAGACCAAGGTTGCTGTACCTAGAGGCTTAAACGTTGAGTTTGATCTCAACTGTTTTATTTCAGACAAATAGGTTGCCTTTATTTTATTGTTGATTTTTTATTGTCCCATGTTAAAGATGGCCGCGGGTATTTTTATGTCCGACTTTTATTTTTTCTATCACACATAAGGACCTAGGGTATTGTAACAAACTTCATACCACTTGTTTACCTTTATTGTATTTTCACTTGCTGGTGACACCGTGGTGGAAATCAGCCGTCTGTTCCTCTGACTTCCGGCTTTAGCATTTCCGTTTCTATGGTTACCAGCTGGGTATATCAGTTAGCCGGGTGACACTGAAGCTCCACCCTCGCTGACGAAGTCCTTCTGGACGTAACGCCGCGTACGGGGGGGGGGGGGGGGGGAGCTTATGCACGGACGTCACCCGCTGCCATCTCTCTGCTGGATAGTTGATCCGGCTTGCTGTTCAGTATCAGCCTTTTATGCATTGCGCGATAGCGCTGATTTTATATGAGAACCTATTTTAAATAAAGTACATACGGAGTACACTTAGATTGTCCCCTTCATCTTTCTCTTGGCACCTGCATTTTACGGAGATCCATTCAGCATCCTACAGTGGAAGTTTGTTTGCTCAATGGAGATAGTATCCGGCTTTTCCTCACTCCTGACATTGGAAGGATTCATCTGCAGCAGCCACATCCCATTATCCCAGGGTGGATACATGCTCGCATGACCTTCTCTTAATTGAGAGGTCCACCAATTCTGGTAAGCACATTGCATGTGTGGGGGAGGATTGTATCGTCATCCCAGTCGGCAGAGATTTCTTCTCACTCTCTTCTATGAGGAATTTGTCTTATCATTATCCAATGGGACATTTGAATATCTGTTTTATGGCAGAGTGGCCTGACGGAAGCCTCTCCTTAGTGCAAGACACATGAAAGCCCGCATGGAGTTTGCTAAAAAAAAAAAAAAAAAAAAAAAAAAAAAAAAACAACACCTGAAGGACTCCAAGATGGTGAGAAATAAGATTTTCTGGTCTGATGAGACCAAGATAGAACTTTTTGGCCTTAATTCTAAGCGGTATGTGTGGAGAAAACCAGGCACTGTTCATCACCTGTCCAATACAGTCCCAACAGTGAAGCATGGTGGTGGCAGCATCATGCTGTGGGGGTGTTTTTCAGCTGCAATCGAGGGAAAAATGAATGCGGCCAAGTACAGTGATATCCTGGACAAAAACCTTCTCCAGAGTGCTCAGGACCTCAGACTGGGCCAAAGGTTTACCTTCCAACAAGACAATGACCTTAAGCACACAGCTAAAATAACGAAGGCGTGGCTTCACAACAACTCCGTCACTGTTCTTGAATGGCCCAGCCAGAGCCCTGACTTAAACCCAATTGAGCATCTCTGGAGAGACCTAAAAATGGCTGTCCACAAACGTTTACCATCCAACCTGACAGAACTGGAGAGGATCTGCAAGGAGGAATGGCAGAGGATTACTGAGCAAGGGGTCTGAATACTTAGTACCATGTGATATTTCAGTTTTTATTTTTTAATAAATCTGCAAAAATGTCAACAATTCTGTGTTTTTCTGTCAATATGGGGTGCTGTGTGTACATTGAGGAAAAAAATGAACTTAAAAATGATTTTAGCAAATGGCTGCAATATAACAAAGCGTGATAAATTTAAGGGGGTCTGAATACTTTCCGTACTGTGTGTGTGTGTGTGTGTGTGTGTGTGTGTGTGTGTGTGTGTGTGTGTGTATATACACACAAATTTTTTTTATTTAGAGCTGCACTATTAATCGTGAAGAATCGAAATCGCGATCTTTTTCCCTTCCCGATCTTCAAAACAGCATGTCATGGGTTCTCGCTAAACAAGTGCAGAGAGTTCTCACAGCTGGATAAACAAAATCCAGGTAGCCTGCCAAGTTTTACTACAACACAAAAGTGGAAACAAAGTATCTCTTCATTCTTTTATCAAAGTAAAGAACTGGGGTGTAGATGAAGGAAGTTTAACAATTTAAAGACCAAACCTTTTCTGACATTTATTGCTTACAAGTAAAAAAAAAAAAAAAAAAAATCATTTTCTGCTAGCAAAATTAATTGGAACATCCAAATACGATATATATTTTTTTTTAGCAGAAACCCTAGAGAATAAAATGGTGGTTGTTGCAATACTTTATGTTACACCGTATTTGCGCAGCGGGGAAAAAAAAAAAAAAAAAAAACACTAAACAGCACAGTTAGCCCAATTTTTTTGTATCATGTGAAAGAAGATGTTGCACCGTGAGAATCGTGATCTTCATTCTAAGCAAAGAAAATCGTGATTCTCATTTTAGCCAGAATCGTGCAGCTCTAACACACACGTCCCTCTTCTGTCCCTCGTGCCCGGTCCCCGCTGTGCAGCGGAAGGGAGTGCCTGCTATCCTGCTTAAAGTGACCGACGTATAGCTACGACGGTTTGCGGGATCGTGCCAACCTGCCACAGTATAATGATGGCAGCTGGTCGGCAAGCGGGTAAAAAAAAAAAAAATTTTGATCAGTCTGATATTTACTAGATTCAACCTCTAAGAGTATATACACAGTGCATCTCTTCCGTCTGTTTATTCTCAGTGGATTTGAGATTTTGATCCCTAACCATATACAGGGGGTCCCCGACTTACGACTGGGTTAGGGACTTTAGGTTTGTTCTTAAAATCAGAAATGTTCGTAAGTCAGGACGGCATGTGCAGAACAGCAATTACGTCATTTTCTGACATTCCATCGAAAGGCCGCACATGCGCAGAATGCGAGATACGTTGTTGTTCAATGTTTTCCGGTGTTCCGTCGAATGTGCCGCCGTCAAAAATGGCCGCGCATGCGCAGAACGGCAGATACAGTCCCCGTTCGTAAGTAGGAGTTGTTCGGAAGTCGGGCGTTCGTAAGTCGGGGACCCCCTGTAGTTGGTTATTTATATTTACCACTGCATATAGATTAGATAGATATTTAAGAATATAATTGCCCTTTTTTTCCCCCCTTTTTTAACTTTACATATTAACTAACTTAAACACCACACTTTTAAGGTTATATCCGATTAATCAAAACGATAATCCGCCAACTAATCGATTATGAAGAAAATCGTTAGGTACAGCCCTAGTTACAAAAGCAGGAAAAAGAAAAAGGAATTGAATGGATGGACAAGTGAACAGATGGCTTAAATTTATCCCAGCACTGCCATTTGTATATACAGTGCATCCGGAAGGTATTCACAGCGCTTCACTTTTTCCACATTTTGTTGTATTACAGCCTTATTCCAAAATAGATTTTATTTTCCTCAAAATTCACCATAATGACAAC
The DNA here is from genome assembly GCA_029206835.1 of Rana muscosa. Lineage (NCBI taxonomy): Eukaryota > Metazoa > Chordata > Amphibia > Anura > Ranidae > Rana > Rana muscosa. The sequence goes on along the minus strand of CM055116.1, from coordinate 471,450,670 downwards.
ATGAAAGAAGTTTGTTTGAAATCTTTGCAAATTTATTAAACTTTAAAAGTATTCACAGCCTGTCATGACACTCAAAATGGAGCTCAGGTGCATACCGTTTCCACTGATCATCCTTAAAATGTTTCTACAATTTGATTGGACTCCACCTGTCATAAATTCAGTTGATTGGACATGATTTGAAAGGCACACACCTTGTCTATATAAGCTCCCACAGTTAACAGTGCATGTCACCAAGCCATGAAGTCCAAGAAATTGTCTGTAGACCTCAGAGACAGGATTGTACCGAGACACAGATCTGGGGAAGGGTACAGAAAAATGTATGCAGCATTAAGCCCTGGTTCACATTGATTTGGCATGTCAAATCCCATGCCAAATCGTCGGAAGTTGCCGGCAATGGCACAGCCCGAATCGGTGCGACGCTGCATGGATTCCCAAAAGTAGTTTCTGTACTACCTTTGGCAACTTCGGGGTGCGATTTCCATTGACATCTGTGCAGCACATATATCTCTAAAATAGCCCCCAAAGTTGAGACCGACATGCGGGAATGAAATCGTGCGAGTTCAGTTGAAGTTGTACAATTTCATTCCCGCCGCCAGTGTGAACCTTGGCTGAAGGTCCCAATGAGCACAGTGGCCTCCATCATCCGTAAATGGAAGAAGTTTAGAACCACCAGGACTCTTCCTAGAGTGGGCCTCCCAGCCAAACTGAGTGATTGGGGGAGAAGGGCCTTAGTCAGGGAGGTGATCAAGAACCCGATGGTCACTCTGACAGAGCTCCAGCGTTTCTCTGTGGAGAGAGAAGCGTCCAAAAAATAAACCATCTCTTCAGCACTCCAATCAGGCCTGTATGGTAGAGTGGTCAGACGGAAGCCTCTCCTCAGTAAAAGGCACATGACAGCACGCCTGTAGTTTGCCAAAAGGCACCTGAAGGACTCTCAGGCCATGGGAAACAAAATTCTCTGGTCTGTTGAAACAAAGATTGAACTCTTTGGCCTGAATGGCAAGCGTCATGTCTGGAGGAAACCAGGCACCGTTCATCACTGGTCCTGGCCAATACCTTCCCTACAGTAAAGCATGGTGGTGGCATCATCATGCTGTGGGGATGTTTTTCAGCGGCATCAACTGGGAGACTAGTTAGGATCAAGGGAAAGATGAATGCAGCAATGTACAGAGACATCCTTGATTAAAACCCGCTTCAGATCGCTCTGGACCATAGAAAGGAGTTGCTACGGGACAACTCTGTGAATGTCTGAGTGGCCCAGCCATAGCCCAGACTTGAACCCGTTTGAAAATGGCTGTATTAATAAGAATTAAGAATAGTTTGACTTTGTGACATAGCTGACCTTTGGCATTTATAATACTGTGCTGCCATCTAGAGTTTGCAGGCAGAATGGTCCAGAAAAATCAATCATAGAAAGTAATGTAGGGAAGAAGTGGCAAGGGCTACAGCCCAGTGGGATGTGGTTGTAAACTTTCCAATAGTTTGTGGCCACATAATGCTTGTTTAAAGCAGTGTTCCACCAGCAAATTTGTATTTTTTTTTTTTAAAGTCAGCAGCTACAAACACTGTAGCTGCTTGACTTAATAAGGACACTTACCTGTCCAGGGAGTCGGCGATATCGGCCCCCCCAAGGCCGATCCATCCATCGGATCGGGTGCAGGCGCCGCCATTCTAACTAAGGGAAACCGGCAGTGGAGCCTTGCGGCTTTACTGCCCATTTCCTAATACGCATGAGTCTTTGTGAATGGCCAGCTGTCTTCTGGGACAAACACACACAGGTCCTAGAAGACTGCGGGGGGGGGGCTCACTGCACAAAAGGAAATGACGTCCTGCGCCACAGACACCGAATGGATCGGAAGTACAGGCTGTACTTCATAAAAAGATACTACAGAAGAAGAAAAAAATAAATAATATCCAAAAAAGAGGGGTGGTCTTTCATTTAAGACCACCTCTTAAAAGTGGGTGGAACTCCGCTTTAATGAAAATGCATTACCATATTGCTGTGTTGGTTTCCTTGGGTTTACTGCAAGAATCAAACAGCTAAAAGAAAAACAGACAAAGCAACACAACACTGACAGAGGTACTAACCTTTCCTCACTTTATTCTCAATAATAATTAAAATACAGCCACTTTAAACATTGGAAGCCTGAATTGGTGGAAATTAAACACTAGGAAACCACTTTAATCAAATCTAATTATTGAGACAGTTCCTACAATAGTCTGCCCACCAATATCATGTAAACCTGTGCATGGACCCAGACAGAAGACCTCCTGTTTTATATTTAATTTGCGTAGAGATGCTTGAATGTTTTTCATGTTTTGAGAGGAAACTAGTTGAAAAACAAAAAAAAAACTTCCACCTCCAAATCGTTCCCATGTTCGAAAGGGATTTTTTTTTTTTTTTTATCAATTCTTCTGCTTCGTAGTATACACCGCTCCTAAAGCGCCCCTCCCCATGGAAATCAATGCGCTTAGCCCTTTTTCGTCCGCCAGCGGGGTTAAAAGCAGCCCGCTAGGGCCGAAAAGCATCGCTAAAAATAGCGGCGCTTTACTGCTGACGCCCCAGCACCTCAGTGTGAAAGTGCCCAAAGTGATTGTAAAGCTTTGGTTATTTTTTATTAGAGATATATCTATCATACTCACCTGCTCTGTGCAAAGGTTTTAAACAGAGCAACCTCAGCCCTCCTCTCCTGTGGTCCCTCACCGGTGCTCTCCCCCCCACAGGAAGCCGCTTCCTATGAAGGCATTTATTTAAAAAAAAAAAAAAAAAAAAAAAAAAAAACTCTTTACCTTTACAACCACTTTATTTATACACACAGTTCCTTTAAAGTGGTTGTAAAGGTAAAGAGTTTACCTTAATGTATTCGCTGCATTAAGGTAAAACCTATGCTATAGGGGGTAAAGGATCACTGAATTACGGAAAGTTTATGTGGCAGTTAAACATGGTTGTTGTGGGCTTAGGTGGGGAACTATAAATATTGCTGTGGGTGCATTGAAGTGAATCATGTACTTGCCAGTGTTTTAGGGCTTCCAATGCACGTTTATTTATCAAGGAAACCAGATAAGATTCTCCAGGCAGAAGTTATTTCCATTCAATATAGTGACACAAGATAGTGATTTTCCAGTTTTTTGGCTTGCATTGGCTCGCAGTACAGTTTCAGTACAGGACAACTATGCTACCCATTTCTAAGATACAAGGCACCTTTTCAGTACCAAAACTTGCTCTTTCAGTGAAATTTACCACATTAACACCATGGCAGCCGATCCATTTCTCACTGTCCTCCAATAATAGATTGTGTGCATCAAGAAAATGACTGCTTAAACAATAAGACTGCATTAGGAAACCTGCACTGAGAAAATATGAAGACTTTTGTTAGCTTTAATGTTTTTCCAATTATTGACCCAGGATAAGAGTCTAGTTTACATAATTTTCTTCAGTTCATGTTTTCTTTACAAGACTAAATACGCTCTGGACAGGGTTAGTCAGCTTCTAAATGTGTAAGCATATGAGATCTGGGCAATTTGTTGAAGACTAAGACATGGAGCTTGACTTCACACCATGACTATATTTCCTGGTGTAGCGTTAAGCTAGCCAATAATCTCAAAAACAAGTCATTTAACACAGCAGACTACCCCCTACCACCAAATCAGAAGAGGAAGGACCTGTGATCTCACTAGACCAGCGAAAAGCATAAGAAACTTGGAAAAAGAATGCGTTTTTATATTAGTTTGTTTAAAATGCTTACCAGAGAAAGTACTTTGCTCTGTCTGAAGTGGAGTGGGTGTAGCAGGTAATGGACGCAGGCCACGTGGACGATGGGCAGGTAAAGACATTTGAACAGGCCCAATATATTCCACATAGGTTCCTGGAAAGTCCCCCTTCTGCTTTGTTCTTTCATTAATACCCAAAATCCATCCAATATGATCTGGGTCACGCTCATCTCCATTTTTGCAACCTAATGCTAATAAAGCTGCTTGAGTAACAGTCAGGATATCACCAGGCAAAAGGTCTAGGTCTTCTGCTCGCTCTTTTTCATACGAGTACAGCGCACGATACTGGTACCCCTCGGTTGACATTGGTAAAAAAAAAAAAATTCCTTTGAGATTTAGGGCCTCAGCTTCCCAGAATATGTCTAGTGTATACCAGAAACAAAAGGCAAGGTGAATAGGTTACAGCATGAAAGTAGCTGGGCTTCCCGCCAACATTGTTCTACAGAAAGAATAAATGAGGGTTGAATTAATGCTAAATTAGGGAGTCAACAAATCATATCAAACAGCTAGCTGGAACTCTCCATAGAACTGAAGACCTGTTCATCAACAATATAAGGAGATGCTTCAAATGTTACGCTCCATTTTCTAATTTCTCCAGCAAGTTCCTGATATGTGCTCAGCCCCGACAAATTCTCTTCTACATTGAAGTCCAGGTTCTACAAATAATGGATGAAAAATTGTCTTTAGCTGCCTCTTATTCTGAGCTTGAAGCCCCGGTTGAGCCAGATGATAGAGCACAAGAAAAGGGCCACAAACATAATCCACGACTTTAAAGGAATCATGCGACAAAAAGAAAGATGGAAAGCAAAAACAACAGAGGGGGGAGCAGAAGGAGAAATTCTAACAAAAATGTACTTTCTTCGATCAATTCACGGAAGGCAAGAAATCTGAAAAGAATAAAAAGTGTAATACAAGTTAATATTTTTTGCATAAAATGCACACACACATATGCTGGTCAAAAGTTTTAGGACATCCTAATTTTTTCTGATTGTATTGAAAAATAAACAGCTCAAGTCCAGAGAATAACTTGAAATGGTACAAAAGGTAAGCGGTAAACTGCTACAGGTGAAAAAAAAAAAAAAGTTTAGGTAAAAGTGATTGTAAAAAACAATCCATTCAGTTTAAAATATAAATGAAAAGTAAAACATTTGGTTTAAAATATAAAATATCTTTCCCCTTTTTTTTGATAAGTAATCACATTCCCTCTGTTGTCAGCTGTATAAAGGAGCTCAGAGAGCTGGGGGAGGAGAAACAGCAGAACACTAATCTTCCCAGTGAAAGGCTGTGCAGGGGAGGGGTGTCAGGACAAGTCTATCATTGGTGGAGAACAGGGCGAGTTCCCAGGACAGCTAGCAAACTGACCATTGTGTAAAACACAAGCAAAGAAAGAAGGCACACCAGCCTAGTGCATTACTGAATAACTGTTTATTTTATTGCAAGAAGTAAAATGTACTCACAGAGAATGAGACAAGCATATCTGAACAAAGTACAACTGAAAGAAAGTCCAACGAGTGGGAATGCGTTTCGAGGGTCATGCCCTCTTCCTCAGACTCCCCTACTCCAACCAATATGAAACAAAAAAGTTTTACCTATAGTTTTACTTTAACAACTCAGTTGTTCTGCAGCAATGCAAAGTTATTAAAGTGGTTGTAAAGGCAGAGGGTTTTTTATCTTAATGCATTCTATGCATTAAGACAAAAAGCCTTCTGTGTGCAGCCAGAAATGGGGTGCAGCAGCCATGAGAAGGTGTGAATTAGTGGGGTGCCTCGTGATTGACAGTGGATACAAGTCAGATTATGTTGATGCTTGATCAAACAAAACACATACAATCTAAAAAAGTGTTGGCATCAGGATTGTAATACAGCAGGGCAGCTCCCTGACATCTACATTTACAGAAAGCAGACTGCTGGTAACGCAATTCTACATGCAACTACTGCGAACCCGATGCCTCTGGTGAAAAGTATCCTGTACAGTCATTACCTTAGAGATTAGACACAATTGTACAGTGGAGGTGTACTTTGTAAGAGTGGCTAGGGTGTTACAAGGCTATATGAGCAAGGTTATAGCAAAAAGACCATGAAGGAGTCCTATCAAAAATCCAAGTTTCAAGATTATTTAGTATATAAATAATCTTTCAAAGCAAACCCCAAACAGTAAAAATCCCCACTAAACATTCATTACAGCATAGCCAGATCTACGACATTGTCAAAATATTAGCATTTACTTAAAAGTGATGATATATGCAAGAAACACGTGAGGGAGAACCTGAAATGATATATGTTCCAATTCGATTCATGATCAGACCATACTGAGTAACTATGTTAGGTAAAAAGGAAATGACCCATATAAAAGATAAAAAGGAGCAATATAGTACACCCCCAATTCCAAAAAAGTTTGGATTCTGCAAAAAAAAAAAATGAATAAAAAAAAATAATTGAGACTGCAATGATTTGCAAATCTCAAACCGATAATTTATTTACAACAGAAAACATATCAAATATTTAAACTGAGAGAATGTACCATTAAGAAAAAATAAGGTAAATTTAAAAACTGAAGGCAGCAGCACATCTTAAAAAAGTTGCGACAGAGCAACAAAAAGCTGGTAAAGTAAGTGGTACTAACGAGGAAGAGCTGAAAGAACAATTTGCCACTTAAAAGCGGTGTTCCGCTGAAAAAAAAAATATTAAAAGTCAGCAGCTACAAATACAGCAGCTCCTGACTTTTAATACATGGACACTTACCTGTCCAGAGCGCCCGCGATGTCAGCAGCCGAAGCCGATCTGTCCGTCGGCTCTCGGATGCTGCCGCCGCCATCTTCGGTAAGGGAATCAGGAAGTGAAGCCTTGCGGCTTCACTTCCTGGTTCCCTACTGCGCATGCGTGAGTCGCGCTGCCCATCCTCACTGGTCCCTGCTGTCTTCTGGGACCTGTGTGTCTCCCAGAAGACAGTGTGTGGGGGGGGGGGGGTATCTTCTCCCTCCTCCCCCCTGAAAGGTGCCAAATGTGACTCCGGAGGGGAGAAGGATTCCAAAAAGTGGAAATTCCATTTTTGGGTGAACTCCACTTTAATTAAGCAACAGGTTGGTGACAGGGTTGGATATAAAAAGAACATCTTAAGCATTATACACACGATCGGATTATTCAACGGGAATTGTGTGATGACAGGCTGTTGTCGGAAAATACGGCCGTTTGTATGCTCCATCGGACAATTGTTGTCGGATTTTCCGCCAACAAATAAGGGATAGCATGCTTTAAAATTGTCTGCCAACAAATGTCTGTTGTCGGATTATCCGATCGTGTGTACACAAGTCCATCGGACCAAACTCCAAAATACAAATACACATGCTCAGAAGCAATGCTAATCATAACATTAGCAGAAGTTGCCCAAAGAGTGGCGCTAAAGAGCTGGAAAAAACACATTGTTTCGTGTTTGTTGGCCGGCAATTCTTTGCCGTTTGTATGCAATACAAGTTCCTGGCCAACGCCCTGCAAACAAAAGTCATACGCTTTGTCCGCAGAAAATCCGATCATGTGTATGAGGCGAGAGGTTCACCAATCTGTGAAAAGCTGCATCTAAAAATTGTCAAACAATTTCAGAATAATGTTCCTCAGCGTAAAATTGCAACGACTTTAAATGTAGCATCGCCTACAGTACTTTAATATCAAAAGATTTTGAAAATCTGGAGAAATCTCTGTGCGCAGAGGACAAGGCAGAAATGCAATATTGGATGCCCATGATCTTTGGGCCTTCAGATGGCAGTGCACTAAAAACAGGCATGATTCTGTGATGGACATTGCTGCATAGGCTCAGGAAGACTTCCAAAAATCACGGTCTGAACACAGTTTGCTGTGCCATCTAGATATGCAAGTTAAAGCTCTATTATGCAAAGAAGCCAAATCAGAACATAATCCAGAAACATTGCAGTCTTCTCTGGGCCAAAGCTCATTTAAAATGGTCTATTCTGTGGTCAGACCAATTTAAATTTGACATTCTTTTTGGCAACCATGGGCACCACATCCTCCGAACTAAAGAGAGGGACCTTTTGGCTTGTTATCAGTTCAAAAGCCTGCATCTCTGATGGTATGTAGGTGCCTTATTGCATATGGAATGGGCAGCTTGCACATCTGGAAAGCCATCATTGATTCTGAAAGATTTATCCAGCTTTTAGAGCAGCATATCCTCCTGTCCAGACAAGCTGTTTTTAACAGGACAATGCTAAACGGCATTCTGAATCTATGACAACAGCATGGCTTTGTAGTAGAAGAGTCCAGGTGCTTAACTGGCCTGCCTGCAGTCCAGACCTTTTTTTTTGGAAAATATTTGGCACATCTTGAAATGGAAAATACGACAAAGACAACCTAGGCCTGTTGAGCAGTTAGAATCCTATATCCGGCAAGAATGGGACAACTTTCCACTCCCAAAACTCTAGCAACTCCTCAATTCCTAGATGTTTACAGAGTGTTAAAAAAATAAAAGGGTATGCTAAATCATGGTAAATATGGCCCCGTCTTAACTTCTATGTGTTGCCATCAATTTCAAACTTACCTTATTTTTTTCTTAAAATGGTACATTTTCTCAGTTGAAAAATTTGATATGGTTTCTACTGTATTTTCTATTGTGAATAAAATAGGATTTTTTGTACTCACCGTAAAATCCTTTTCTCTGACATCCATGGACTGACACGGTGTCTCTTTACACTTTACACGTGGGTTATGTCCCTGCTTGCAGGAGAAGACCTAGGCAGAATGTGAAATGTTATACATACATTCTAAACAGCCAGAGCTGAACAGCCCCACCCAGGGGGCGGTCCCTCCGGACATAACCCTCCCACTACAGTCAGCAGACTTCAGTTCGTAACAAAGCAGTACAAACTTAAAAAGGAAGGGTGGGTGCCGTGTCAGTCCATGGATGTCAGAGAAAAGGATTTTACGGTGAGTACAAAAAATCCTATTTTCTCTTACCATCCATGGACTGACACGGTGTCTCTTTACACTTTACACGTGGGATGTCCCAAAGCAGTGTCAAGAGGGATGGGAGCAGTATAAAATGGAAAAACCAAAACTTCACTCCAATAAGGCAGAGCTCCTCATCGGAGGAGTCGCAACTTTAAACAGCGGCCTGCAGCACCCTGCGGCCGAAGGAAGCATCCGAAGATACAGCCACATTAACCTTATAAAACTTAAAAGGCATGAACAGACGACCAGGTCGCCGCCTTGCACACTTGTGCAACCGACGCTTGATGTCGGGAAACCCAGGAAGCACCAATTGCCCTGGTGGAATGCGCCGTAACCGGAAAGGGAGGCGCCCGCCCTTTGAGAGCATAGGCTTGAATGACGGTTTGTCTGATTCCCCTAAAAATGATGGCAGACGAAACCGCTTGGCCCTGTTATGGACCAGAGACAGTCACAAACAGTGAGTCGGACTTCCGAATAGAAGCAGTAGCAGACAGGTACACCCGTAAGGCTCGTACCACCTCCAATATGTGCAGCGCAAACTCTCTGGGATGCAATGGGTGAGGACACAAGGACGGGAGGGCAATGTCCTCATGTAGGTGAAAGGTCGACACCACCTTTGGCAAAAAAGGAAGGTCGCGGATGCAACACCGCCTTATCCTTATGGATGACTAAATATGGCGACTTGCAGGACAAAGCCGCCAACTCAGACACTCGTCAAACAGAAGTGATTGCCACTAAAAGGGCCACCTTCTGAGACAAGACAAGAGGGGAATATCCCGGATATTCCCAAAAGGAGGTTCCTGGAGGACCGAGAGCACCAAATTCAGATCCCACGGTGGGAGAGGAGGCTTGACAGGAGGGAGCACATGACGAACCCCCAACACAAGGTGCTAACCAAGAAAATGACCCGCTAGAGGTCGCTGAAAGAAGATGGCCAAGGCCGAAATCTGATCCTTGATGGTACTCATAGCAAGCTTTTGGGTCACTCCACACTGCAGAGGACTCAGGATTCTGGGGACGGAATACGTCCGAGGATGCCAGTCCAGCGCTTCGCACATGGCAATATAAGCTTTCCAGGCACGGTGATAGATCTGCCTGGAGGAAGACTTCCGTGTCCTTAACATGGTCAAAATGACTGAGTCCGAGAGACCTCGGTCCCTCAACACCTGGCTTTTAACAGCCCTGCCGTTAAAGCCAGAGACTGTAAGCCGGATGAAACATAGGACCTTGAGACTGAAGGTCCTCCCTCATCGGCAACCGCCAGGGAACATCCGCGATGAGACGTACCAGATCAGCGTACCAGTGATGCTGAGGCCAATCCGGAACAATTAGGATCGCCGGAGTTTATATCAGACGATAAGGACCCTATGGGGCCACCAACGCATCCGAGGCATCGCCCAAGGATCCCTGGATCTGGCCACAACCTCGACCCTTGCGATTGAGTCGAGAGGCCATCAGGTCCACATCCGGCGTGCCCCACCGTCGGTAAAGGAGTTGAAATATGCAAGGACCACTCTTCTTGGTCCGGTGTCTGGCGATTGGCGACTCAGATAGTCCGCCTGCCCATTGTCTATGCCCAGAATGTAAAATGGCCTACAGAGCCGGCACGTTTCTTCCGGCCCACTTCAGGATACGGACTACCTCGGAAGCCGCAGCTGAGCTCCGAGTTCCCCCTTGATGGTTTACATACGCCACCGCCGTGGCGGTATCCGACTGGCTCCTGATAGAGCGACCACGTACTCTCTCTGACCTGAGGAGAGACACAGTCTGATGGCCCGTATTTCCAGAACAGTGATTGGTAAACGGGCTCGTCCGGAGTCCAAGGCCTGAGCCGACAGGACTCCCTAGACTCCGCCCCAGCCCGTCAGGCTGGTGTCCGTCGTGAGTACCGTCCATTGGATGGGAGGGGGAACGACTTTCCGGACCGAAGAGCCGAGGATCTCAACCACCATGTCAGGGGCGCCCTGACCAGGTGAATCACCTGGATCTGAAGATCCAAGGACAACGGGGATTTGTCCCAGGTGGACAAGATCTCCTTCTGCAATGCCCTGGTGTGTGATTGGGCATACGGAACGGCCACGAAGGAGGCCACCACGAGTCTCGGGACTCTCATGCAAAAAACGGATTGACAACCATTTTTGGGATGTCAGCACCCGCACCGCAGACTGAAGTGTCAGCAACTTCTCCAGAGGTAGGATACCTTTGCCTCCAAGGAGTCCAGAATCAGAACTAGATACTCCAGACACTGAGTCGGGACCAGGACTGACTCCTGAATGTTCAGGAACCACCCGAGTCCCTGAGGGTCTAATTGACGATAGTCACATTTCCTCTAAGTCTGATCCACTTTCTGCTCTTAGCAGAAGATCGTCCAGATAGCCCACGACAGCAATACCTCGCTGTAACAGAAGGCTAGAACTAGAGCAAGCACCTTGGTGAACACCCTTGGTGCCGAGGCTAGGCCGAAAGGAAGAGCCACAATCGATAGTGGACTTCGCTGATCGCAAAGCGCAGAAACTTCTGGTGACTTGCGCATATCGGAACATGCAAGTAGGCGTCCTTGAAGTCCAAGGACGCCAGAAGAAAATCCCTTGTGTAGCGATCACCGTGCGAATGGATTCCATGCGGAATTTCTGCACCTTCTCGAAGGCATTCAGGGCCTTGAGGTCCAGGATAGGTCGAACCACGTCCTATTTTTGGGACGACAAACAGATTCGAGTAGAATCCCTGAAAACTCTCCTGTGACGGAACCGGCACAATCACTCCGGACCTGATCAAATCCTGTACAGCCCCCAAGAGGGCTGCCCGACAGGTAGGAAGGAGAGGAAGATTTGAGGGAAAGAATCTGTCTGGTGGCCAGGATCGGAATACTATCCTGAGGTGACCACCTCGCACACCCACCAGTCGGAGATTCGGGAGGACCACCGATTCGTGACCTGCGAAGTCGTCCCCCCACCCCAGAGTCGGGCGGAGGCAAGACTTCACGTGGAGGCGGGCTTGGGAGCCGCTTGTTCGGCTTACGCACCCAGGGGCACTTGTGCCCACCAGCCGCACTGCCGTCAGTCTGAGAGGGCCTACCCGTGGACTCTGACGAAAAAACCCCGTCTTGCTGGAAAGGAAGGCCCCTGTTTGCGGCGGGCCTCCTCACCCTTGCTAGTCTAAGGAAGAAGAGTGCTTTTACCTCCCATGACATCCATGACGATGTCATTCAGAGTAGCACCGAAAGGTCTACCACCTTTAAATGGTAGATCCGTCAGGAGCTTCCTAAGGCTAGGTCAGCAGACCAGCACTTCAACCAGATAAGACGATGCAATACCACCGCCGAGACAGAGGCCCTGGATATTAAAGGGGCCGCGTCCAACGTGGCGTCGCACACATAAACCAGGCCCTGAACCAGTTGGTGGGCCAAAGCAACTGTGTCTGGAGGAAGATTATGCTCCTGTAAAGCTAGGTGCAACATTTTTGCCCAACCTGCAAGTGTTTAAGACACAAGGGTCACCGCTACCACAGGCCGTAGGGCGGATCCCAACAAGGCAAACATGGCTCTGCTCACCACTTCTGACCTCCTGTCAGTGGGGTCCTCAAATGCAGGAGTCCCCTCCATCGGGAGAGTGATGGCCTTGTTCAACCGGGCGACTGGAGGGTCGACCCTGGGGGAGAAGCCCACTTTTTAAGTAGGGCATCTTCAAGGGGTATCTGATAGACAAACGCCGCGGGACCATAAAAAAATTCTTCTGCGGCTTTTCCCAGACCTTATCAATGAGCTGGTCAAAGAAAGTACATATGGAAAAACCTCTTTAGAAGGCCTGGCCTTAAAAGAACCAAAGGAGACTGTATCCGCCTGAGGTTCTGCATCCGCAGCATTTTAGCTTGAGAGTGTCCCTCACCGCAGTCATGAGTACACTAACAAGCGCCCTGTCATTTACTGACTCAGAACTGGAGTTTTCCTCATAAGGAATGTCCTGTTCAAAACCATCCAATACATTCAGAACTAGGGTCCTGAGCGGTAGTGGCTAGGCCCATATCTGAATCAGCGCACTGCCCTCATGAAGTAAAGTGGGGAGAGGGCACTTTTTTTTTTTTTTTTTTGCTCCCTTGCGCTTGCACACAGCTCCCATCCTGGTCAGAAATGATTCCAGGACTGCCCACAACTGGTCCCTAGGGACCGCAGGTGCTGAAGCACTGCCTGTTGTCCACTGACATTTAGGGGAAGCTGGTGACAGAGACTCCATATTGCCCCCCTCTGAGACTCCTCAGATAAAAAGTCCACCCACAGGCTGTGCTGACTGAGGAGGGGGCGCCCAGGGGACTCACCAAACCGGACCAGGGACCGCTCAGTTCCGCTGTCTGTACCGCGCTGTGTCAGCGCTGGTGAGCTGTGAGGAGATTGTGAGGAGATTTCCGCTGTTACAGCAGCGCTAGAGGCCAAAACTAGTGCTGAAGAGTGCGCGGGCTACAGGAAAATGGCCGCCGCACTTCACTGAGGCGATCCGCGGCAAGATGGCCGCCATGACTCAGCAAAAGTGAAAAAAAAAAAAAAAACAGCACACAAACAGCGCCACTCGGCACTCAGGCCCCAAAACACACAAAAAAGGCCCCCAAGCATATCTGCAGACCAGCATTAGCCCCTCCAAGAACAGTGTGACCCCCAGGCACCCCACACAGCACAGCGCCAGCAATGGTGACAGAGAGTGACAATGAAATACAGGGGGAGACAGGGAAAATCCCCCACAGAGAAACACACAGCCTTTTGTACTCACCTGCAGGCAGGAGAGACTACTTACCCGTCCCCTGAGGGACCCACTGGTGTGTTTCTGACAGGACTATCACAGTGCAGTACTGAGTAGCTGTCGGCCCGGTCCACCGCGAAAGATACAGTCAGTCAGGAGCTGTTCAGTCTTGAGAGGACCGTGGGAGCATGAAAGCAAACCCGGCCACCCCTGGAGTCATGGGGCCTGTCATGAACTGAGTCTCACGCACACAAGGCGAGGATCAGCACGCTCGATGGTCGGACAGGGAAGACTACGAGGATATCTTGTACCCAACCTGTTGCCCAGCCGACAGTTGATAGAAAATTCTCAAAAATAAGATAAAAAAGAATTCCAGAAAAGGAATAAAAATAGGTCAGGAGACTGGCTCCTGAGAGAGCCACGTCTTCTCCTTCTGCTAGGCAGAAAAAAACTGAAGTCTGCTGACTGTAGTGGGAGGGTTATGTCCGGAGGGACCGCCCCCTGGGTGGGGCTGTTCAGCTCTGGCTTTTAGAATGTATGTATAACATTTCACATTCTGCCTAGGTCTTCTCCTGCAAGCAGGGACATCCCACGTGTAAAGTGTAAAGAGACACCGTGTCAGTCCATGGATGGTAAGAGAAAATATGGATTTATGAGGATTTGCAAAGCATTGCATTCTCTTTTTATGTAGATTTTACACAGCATCCCGACTTTTGTGTTTTAGAAGAGATTTATTAGTTTTTTTTCAAGGTTTACAGACAATGCAACAGAGGCAGGAATGTCAATGAAATGTCCAAGAACATAACCACACAAGCCATGAGCAAGGGCGGAACACTATAGACCTCAGAGTAACAAGAATTCCCATGTCAAGCACCAGTAATGAAGACACTGAAAAGTCCAGCGGTGAGTGCTCCATGTTGGTGGGTGTGGTCACCTCTGCAGGGGAGGGCAATGGAGGAGCGCCAGTCGGCTCTCAAGATGAGATGGAAGATCATAGAAAAGCATAAACTACAGAGAAGGAGAACAAGGACAAGGACCAGAGATGAAGAAAGACAGAAGAGTGAGAGAGGGGCACTTCCCTGGAGTGGGTGCAAAGAGAGAAGGGAGGATGAGGGAGGGTTCCGCATGGGCCAGTGACCAAGCATACCAGCGATTGGCTGTAGTTGGTGTCATACCGAGAGCAGGGCACGTCTATATTCAGGTGGGCATAATAAGTTATCCAAGGATCCCAGACCTTTAAGAAATTGGCATGGGAGTCGAGTAGAGCTGCCACGACGCGTCGACTACAAAAATACGTTGACGTGCGTGAAAGGTGTCGACTCATCACACGTTGCGAGTTGCAGGTCAAAACACCCCCACCGCGAGTTTCAGCGCAGTGCTTCTCTCCCACACACGATCACCGCTGACTGTCCCCTATCATCCTCCAGTCCCCATCCGTCCTTCTCCATGCTGCTGTCCCCCTCCATGCTGCTCCGTGTCTCCCTCTCTCCTCCATGCTGCTCCCTGTCCCCCGTGTCTCCCTCTCTTCTCTGTGCATCTGTCCCCCTCCATGCTGCTCCGTGTCTCCCTCTCTCCTCCGTGTCCTCTCCCTCTCTCTTTTCCCCCTCCGTATCTCAGGATGGAGAGCGGAGGTAGGAGCCGGTAAACCCGGCTCCTTTGTTTTTCTGAATGGACAGAGTCAGTGATCACTGACTGTCCATTCACATGACTGAAACATTGTAACCTCCTGCGATTACGATGTCTCAGTTAATGAATGAAGAGAAGCCGTTGTCTTCTCTCCATTCATTATCAGTGCAACTGAGGCATCTGTGTCCCTAGTCCCTTTCCCTGTCTCAAATGGGAGATGTCAGGTCTGTTAAGACCCCTGATATCTCACCATAGCCCTCCAACAGGGCTGCGAAAAAAAAAATAAATAAAATAAAAAAAAAAAAAATTGTCGTTATAGTCGTGACTAATCGAAGAAATAATCGTTGGATTAGTCGACAGACAAAATAGTCGTTAGTTGCAGCTCTAGAGTCGAGTATGAAGTGAGCTTCTCGTGGACCATGGTCTCCATGAGCCTTTACTGAACCTCAGCGAATGAGAAATGGCTGTCTGTCCCAACTTTACTGGAATTGGGGTTGTACTTTCCCCTGTGGAACCTCCAGTCAATGTCATTGGGTCTATAAAGCCTGTGTATAGAGGCTCAAATAAGTAGTTTAGTCTCATCGTTTGCCAACGACATAAAGCTAAGCAGGGCAATAACATCACAACAGGATATGGCAACTTTACAAGAAGACCTAGTTAAAATAGGAGGGCTGGGCATCTATATGGCAAATGAGGTTTAACAGCTTAAGGACACCTTCACGCCAATATACGTCGGCAGAATGGCACGGCTGGGCACAAGCACGTACCTGTACGTCGCCTTTAGGAGCTCAGCCGTGGGTCGCGAGCTCGCGACCTGGTCCTTCGCTCCATGACCGCGCCCGCGGGATCCGTGGACCCAATCGCCGCCGGTGTCCCGCGATCAGGTCACAGAGCTGAAGAACGGGGAGAGGTAAGTGTAAACAACCCTTTCCCCGTTCTTCCTAGTGTGACTGCCACTGATCGTCTGTTCCCTGTCATAGGGAACGACGATCAGTGACATCACACGCCAAGCCACGCCCCCTAACAGTAGTAATCACTTCCTAAAAAAACACTTAACCCCTTCAGTGCCCCCTGCAGGTTAACCCCTTTACTGCCAGTGTAATTTTCACAGTAACCAGTGCATTTTTATAGCACTTTTCGCTGTAAAAACTGACAATGGCCCCAAAATAGTGTCAAGTGTCCGATGTGTCCGCCATAATGTCGCAGTCACGATTATAAAAAAAAAAAAAAAAAAAATAAAAAAAAAAAAAAAAAAAAAAAAAAAAAAAAAAAAAAATCGCTGATTGCCGCCATAACTAGTAAAAAAATAGATAATAAAAATGCCATAAAACTATCCCCTATTTTGTAGACGCTATAACTTTCGCGCAAACCAAACGCTTATTGCGATTTTTTTTACCGAAATTATATAGAATACGTATCGGCCTAAACTGAGGAAAAAATATATTTTTTTTATATTTTTGGGGGATATTTATGATAGCAAAACATAAAAAATATTGCATTTTTTAGAAATTGTCGCTCTATTTTTGTTTATAGCGCAAAAAATAAAAACCGCAGAGGTGATCAAATACCACCAAAAGAAAGCTCTATTTGTGGGAAAAAAGGGACGTCAATTTTGTTTGGGAGCCACGTCGCACAACCGCGCGATTGTCAGTTATAGCGACGCAGTGCCGAATCGCAAAAAGTGGCCTGGTCCTTAACCAGCCAAAATGATCTTAAGTGGTTAATATTGAAAAATGTAAAGTAATGCACTTGTGTACTAAAAATATGCATTAAGGCATGGATCGACAAACCCTGGGCGCAAGGTCGCCATTGCGACTAGAATTAGCGACCTGGCACAGCCGGGGTATCGTCTCCGAGTCCACACCCCCCCCCCCGGGTCAGGGCTGCGCCGGCCGGTAATTGCGGCCGTGGCTTTGTGGCCTTCTGTAGGCCTATGCTTCCTTCTGTGATCTGGCGCCATCTTGTGGTGGCCCTTGGTATGACAAGACAACCAGCAATGCTAATGGAGCTTCCCCGGTCTGTTTTTACTGCCATCTCCTTCCCTCTAATTAGAACCCCCAAACATTATATATATTTTTTATTCTAACGCCCTAGAGAATAAAATGGCAGCCGTTGCAATACTTTCTGTCACACTGTATTTGCGCAGCGGTCTTACAAGCGTACTTTTTTGGGAAAAAAAATACACTTTTTTTAATTAAAAAAATAAGACAACAGTAAAGTTAGCCCATTTTTTTTTATATTGTGAAAGATAATGTTACACCAAGTAAATTGATACCCAACATGTCACGCTTCAAAATTGCGTCCGCTCGTGGAATGGCAAAAAACTTTTATCCTTTAAAATCTCCATAGGCGACGTTTAAAAAATTCTACAGGTTGCATGTTTTGAGTTAGAGGAGGTCTAGGGCTAGAATTATTGCTCTCGCTCTACCAATCGCGGTGATAACTCACATGTGTGGTTTGAACACCGCTTTCATATGCGGGCGCTACTCACGTATGAGTTCGCTTCTGCGCGCGAGCTCGACGGGACGCGTTTCTGGCTCCTAACTTTTTTAGCTGGCTCCTAGATTCCAAGCAAATTTGTCAAGCCCTGCATTAAGGTTACTGCCTAACCTCTGGGGGAATAATGCATGAATAAAGATCTAGGGGTCCAAGTGGATCACAGCCTCTAAAATGGCATGCAATGCCAAGCTGCAAAAAAACAAGACTAGCAGACTATTATCAAGCACTCAGAAGGGCGTTTAGTCAAGAGATAAAACACTACCCATTTACAAAAGCCTGGTTTGGCCACATCTTGAGTATGCTGGTTAGAGAACCCAGAAAAGAGCAACAAAGCCAATAAGAGGGCTGGAGGAGTGAAAGCATTAATAATCCACATCAGGGATATCAAATTAGGATTGGAGAATTAACACATGCCAATCAAAACTATGTAGCGTCTATTCTTAAAGTGGTTGTAAACCTGATTAGGACTTTTACCTATAGGTAAGCCTTATTCTAGGCTTACCTATAGGTAGTGGAAATATCTCCTAAAGGTGGGCCATTTAGGAGATATTTGCTGTACACTGCGCCAGTGATGTAATCGGCGCATGCGCTGTGAAGAAACAGCCCTCCGTACCGTTTGACTCACAAGTGCCGTGATTGACGGCTCCAGTGCGCATGCGCGGGAGTGACATCATGCGGCTCCGGCAAGACACAGATGGAGTCCGCGGCCCGGAAGGAAGAGGGGCGAAGATGGATTCGGCCACCAGCGGGGACATCACGGGCTTCGTTTGCAGGTAAGTGCCACATAATGGGCTAGTATGCGATGCAGAGAACTTCTGTGCCCTCCGCATCACTCGGTTGCCGATGCGTGTGCCTGGCGGCCGCGATGTCCGCCAGGTACCCGTGATGGGCAGTCACAGAGCCAGGGACGTGGATCTCTGTGTGTAAACACGGAGATCCACGTCCTGTCAGGGAGAGGAGACCGATGGTGTGTCCCTTGTACATAGGGACAACCATCGGTCACCTCCCCCCACAGTAAGAATCACTCCTTTAGGCACACTTAACCCCTTCAGCGCCCCTAGTGGTTAACCCTTCACTGCCATTTTTTACAGTAACCAGTATTTTTATAGCACTGATCGCTGTAAAAATTACAATGGTCCCAAAATGGTGTTAAGTGTCCGCCATAATGTCGCAGTCACAAAAACAAAAAAATAAATAAAAAATCCCTGATCGCCGCTATCACTAGTAAAAAAAAAATATTAATAAAAATGCCATAAAACTATCCCCTATTTTGTAGACGCTATAGCTTTTGCGCAAACCAATCAATAAACGCTTATTGCGATTTTTTTTACCAAAAATATGTAGAAGAATATGTATCGGCCTAAACTGAGATTTTTTTTTTAAATATATATATATATATATATATATATATTTTTTTTTAATTGGGATATTTATTATAGCAAAAAGTCAAAAATATTGTGTTTTTTTCAAAATTGTCGCTTTTTTTTTCGTTTATAGCGCAAAAAATAAAAACCGCAGAGGTGATCAAATACCACCAAAAGAAAGCTCTATTTGTGGCAAAAAAAAGGACATCAATTTTGTTTGGGAGCCACGTCGCACGACCGCGCAATTTTTCATTCAAAGCGCGACAGTGCTGAAAGCTGAAAATTGGCCTGGGCAGGAAGGGGATTTAAGTGCCCGGTAAGCAAGTGGTTAATCCTCTGCATTGTGTAAAAAGGCTTTTTGATCCTGTATCCTCAGATCCTCCCCTAATCATTTCCCAATAGTACAGAGTTTAGAGGCAGGCTGCACAAGCTTAGTTTGGTGTGTATTGCTAGAGTTTTTTTTTCCCCATGAGAGAGAGTGCATGTGATCAGCACAGGGCCAATTAGCATTGTCCAGACAGAGCGTCAGGGGTTCTGCATCCTCACAGGACAATCAGGGGAGAATGAAAACTCCTGCTACAAGCTTTAACCAGGCAATGATAGGAGTCACAAGACTGCTCTAACTGCTGATGAGAAAAGGTATTTAGCAGTTTATATTTACTAAAACTATTGCATGTCCATGTTCTGTGTACTGTGGGAGACCAGATATAGTGAATGCAGGCTCCTGGGTTTAGTAACACTTTAAAGTGGAACTAAACTCTCTCAAACAGTATTAACTACCATATTTATTGGCTTATAACACACACACCTTTTTACCCTGAAAATAGAGAGTAAACCGTGTCTGTGTGTTACACGCCGATATCTGTTTGGTTTTTCTTTACCAACGGGGGGCGGTGATCGGGCGTTCTGCCCGGGGTGTCACCCATTGGGAGGGTGTCAGGCCGGCTGTCCCGCCTCTCCTGGCCCAGTGCTGCCAGAACTCTCCAAACGCCAGAAAACACCACTGCCAGCCCCCTCCCACACACTGCTCCCGCCGTGCCACTATCAATGCAAATCCAAGCCTCCATATCCATCCACCAACGCCATTCGTTCTGGCTGCTCTCCTCCTCGAGTGTAGATTTTGATTGGAGGAGGAGAGCAGTCATGCGACAGTCAATGAAAGCAGTCGCATGACCGGGTCCACGGCGCCAATGGAGGTATTCAGAAGCTCCGATCCACAAGGAGTGACATGGGAGGAGAAGCACACAAGGGGCCGGCAGCGATGCCCTCTATACTCCAGAGCATGCTGGCAATGCCGTCCCAGGAGACTGGGGGTCTCCTGTGAGTACAGAGGAGGAGGGGACTTTATATTAAAATGGGTCTGTATACAATGCGGGGGTCTATGGAAAGTTTTTTTCCTGAAACGTCCCTCCTTAAAGTTAAGGTGCATGTTATACGCCGATGAATACAGTATTTATATTTCTGTATTCGAACAGTCTATGGCTGGCTTAAGGTGAATATTACCGACTTCATAGGTAAGAAAATGTTATCAGCCGACAAGATGGGTTAGAAGGAATAATTGGAAGAATATAAAAGTTGGGACTTAAATTTTACAGCAGTCCGGAAATGGCTTTAGCCACAGTGGTTGTTCAAGACATGAAGTAGCCCTTGATGCCGCCTCTGAAAAGCGATCCATGGTGGACTACTTCCTTTCAGAAGGTTTTTTGCAGGTGGCTGGGATGCCTCCTCACTGCCCACTCAATGTGGCTGCATTTCCTGGCTTAGGTGGGCAGTTGGGAAAATTCTGCTCAATTGCTTTTTACTGCCACCCATGTGACCGAGCCTTTTAGACTGCCACAGCAACCAGTGGTGACATGGTGTACAATAAATACACAGAAAAGGCAGGCTGTGAACATGAAACAAAATGAGATATACCTCTATGGCCCAGTTTGCTTTTGCCTTGCAAAAACACAGCATTAAAAGAGTCAAAAGTGCACCACTTTCCGTCCGTGCTATAGCCAAAAGACGGCTACAGTGTGGTCGGCTAGTTCTGGGAGGGCATCCGTGGATGACCTCCCAGAATCACGCCCCATCATTGCGCCCCCTGGGGTGCAGATCCAGCGTGCTCTGTGATCGTGGTATAGGGCCAGCACAGTAGCCCTTTAAACACAAGAAGAGAGGCGCCTCTAAGAGTAGACGTTTGATAACACTTTAATTAGCATATACAATATGCACTCACATTTAGATGTATAAAAGCGAGCATGTAAGATTCCAAATGTAGTCAGGGTGACCGCTTCTACCACCTGCTTCCTGAATCCACTGCGCTGTGCTGGTATCACTCTATCAGATGGAAGCCGGCATCTGAGGAACTTTGGCGTTAGACTGAGGCTTGAGAAGCAAGCAGGGATGGCTGCAGGGAGATGACGTCACCTGGTAATGGACGCATTTCCTGAGTTGGCGCGCTGCGATAGGAAGGCAAGCCGCACTCCTTTTTCAACAACCAACTAATTGGAATGAATGGCGTGGGCTCACTTTTATAGGAGAGCAAAATAGTGAGCACAAGCCATTCATTCCAATTAGTCTGTTGTTGAAAAGGGAGTGCGGCTTGCCTTCCTATCGCAGCGCGCCATCTCAGGAAACGCGTCCATTACCAGGTGACGTCATCTCCCTGCAGCCATCCCTGCTTGCTTCTCAAGCCTCAGTCTAACGCCGAAGCTCCTCACAGATGCCGGCTTCATCTGACAGAGTGATACCAGCACAGCGCAGTGGATTCAGAAAGCAGGTCGCAGAAGCAGTCACCCTGACTACATTTGGAATCTTACATGCTCGCTTTTATACATCTAAATGTGAGTGCATATTGTATATGCTAATTAAAGTGTCAAACGTCTACTCTTAGGCCCCTTTCACACTGGGGCGGTTTGCAGGCGCTATTTTGCTAAAAATAGCGCCTGCAAACCGAGCCTAAACAGCGGCTCCTTTCTCTCCAATGTGAAAGCCCCGAGGGCTTTCACACTGGAGCGGTGCGCTAACAGGACGTGAAAAAAAGTCCTGCTAGCCGCATCTTTGGAGCGGTGAGAGGAGCGGTGTTTACCGCTCCTCCACCGCTCCTTCCCATTGAAATGAATGGGATACCACGGTAATACCGCCCACAAACCGTGGCTGTAGCCACGGTTTGCGGGTGGTATTAACCCTTTTTCGGCCGCTAGCAGGGGTTAAAACCGCACCGCTAGCGGCCGAATACCTCTGCAATCCCGACGGTATAGCGCCACTAAAAATAGCGGCGCTATACTGCCACCGCACCCACCTTTTGCCCATATACCTGTATATTTTTATACAGTAGGCCTTTACCATGTGATCAGCTGTGTCCAATTACAGCTGATTACATGTAAACAGACTTTCGGGTTATCAGCATTCCTTTCCTTTTGCGCTGTCAGAGCATGAGGAGAGTCGGTAACTGGCGATTCTGACAGCACACATTTACACTGATAATTAGTGCAGCCCAATCAGTGCCCTGATTATCAGTGCAGTGTTGCATGACTGTGTAATTGTCATTTAAAAAGTGTGACAGCGCTGAAAGCTGCAAATTGGCTTGGGCAGGAAGTGGGTAAAAGTGGCCGGTATTGAAGTGGTTAAATCCTAACTGTTCACATTTGTTCAGTCCCCATAGAGAAAAGTTGGTATTAGAAAAAGTCTACGTGTGGATCTAGACTAGTTTGACAGGAAAAAGGGAGCTTACAAGAGACACACAAGGAAGTGTATGCACATTTTTTGCATGCAAAATTGCTGCTGTGAAAAACACCATGGGGGAATTTACCAAGACTGGCTCTAAAATGTGTAATTTTCTTTCCTTCAACCTGTGAGAAAATCACTCAAATTCCCTATCAATACAGTAATTATGGGGAATGCCTACGATATTGTATTCGGATAGTCGGAGCCTTCCTTCCTGTCAGTATACGATGATCAGTGTTGCCGGCTATAGCTGCTGGCAGTGATCGAAAAAAAAAATAAAAAAAAAAATAGGCTAGTTGCACTGAAGATGATCAATGGATTGACTTCAGTACAACCAGCACACACATAGATGGGTAGAAATCTGGCCAGTTCTCCCTAAACCAGATGAATTTTGATCCGTCTTTGGCTGTCTTAAACTGGTAGTAAACTCGTTTTTTGAACTTGTACCTACAGCCAAGCCTGTAATAAGGCTTACCTGTATGTACAGTGAATATCTCCTAAACCTGCAGGGTTCAGGAGATATTCACACTGGATGCAGTCGGGTGTATGTGTGGGAGTGACGTCACAGCGGCTCTGGCCACGCATACAGCTGGAGACCACAAATCCAGAAGACCAGGTGAAGATGGAAGCCCTGTCAATGGTGACAGCCAGGGTTGCCATCTCAACCCTTTAAACTCAAACACATTAAATTACACAGGTACTGATTGAATGCAGATAAAGCACTAAGTGAGTTTAATTACCACTAATCAGCCACAGAACCTGTGTAATTAATATGTGTTCGGGGTTAAAAGGGATGAGGTGGCAACCCTAGTGACAATGCAACGCTGGAGGGCTTCATTCTAAATTAAGCATTTCATAATGTGCTAGTATGCAATGCACACTAGCACATTATGCCATTGTCTTGCAGAGGATTCTTTTTTTCTAACCACTTGCCGACCGGCCGCAGTACATAAACTGCGGCAGGTCGACTCTATTGTGCGGAACGACGTACCTGTACGTCATTTTGTGGAATAGCCAGTGGAGGCGTGCACGCTAATTGGCCAGGGGGGAGCCAAGCAGCGGGTCCGGCGGACCCACTGGCCACCGACAATGGCTCCCCAGAGGGATAGAACAGCGGTCTGTCGATGTAAACAAGGCAGACCACCGTTCTGTCAGGGTTTAACTCAGTGACCTTGTGCTCCTGCTAATCAGGAACACGGATCACTGTGTTCATCCATTCTAGTGAGTCCATCCCCCACACAGTTAGAAAGCATTTCCTAGGGAAACACTTAACCCTTTGATCGCCCCGGTGTTAACCCCATCCCTGCCAGTGTCAGTGTAAAAATATAAAAATAAAAAAAAATTCACTGTTACTGCACTGATTACTATAGTAATTTCACTGGTTCCCAAAAAAGTGTCAGGTGTCCGATTTGTCCCGCTAAAAATCGCTGATCGCCGCCATTACTAGTAAAAAAAAATATCCCATAGTTTGTAGACGCTATAACTTTTGCGCAAACCAATCAATATGCACTTATTGGAATTTTCTTTACCAAAAATATGTAGCAGAATACATATTGGCCCAAATTGATATTGATTTTTTTTTGTATATTTTTCATATCAAAATGTCGGTCTTTTTTTGTTTCTAGCACAAAAAAAAAAAAAGGGGAGGTCATTAATCATATTTGGGTACAGTGTCGCACAGCCGTGCAATTGTCCGTTAAAGTAACGCAGTGCTGTATCG
The DNA here is from genome assembly GCA_029206835.1 of Rana muscosa. Classification (NCBI taxonomy): domain Eukaryota; kingdom Metazoa; phylum Chordata; class Amphibia; order Anura; family Ranidae; genus Rana; species Rana muscosa. Next base: position 471,426,300 of record CM055116.1, on the reverse strand, counting down.
CAAAAAAATGGCCTGGTCAAGAAGGGGGGGGGGATAAAACCTTCCTGGGGCTGAAGTGGTTAAATACTACCACTTTAAAGCGGAACTCCACTTGTTCGCACCCCCGCCACTTTTTGTATGGAGTGGGTACCTGTTTTTGCCAGGTACCCGCTCCCACTTCTTTGCAAAAACGCAGATTTATGACATTTCCGGCCCCTCCTCCTTCCCCCGCTGCCTTCTGGGACACACAGGTCACAGAAGAGGGCGGGAACATTCAGAAAGTGCAGCGCCACTGAAGGCTTCACTGCCTCCTTCCCTTAGACCCCTTTCACACGGACTTTCCGATCAGGTCCGCCTGTTTGTTTTTTCGGTTGGACCTGATCAAACGCTCTATTCAGCCCTATAGAGCGGCGGATGTCCGGGGTGACATGTCCGCTGACATCCGATCCTGTCTGTGAAATCCAGAACGGAGGATCGGATGAAAACAAACAGGCGGTCCGTTTTTATCCGATCTCTATAGAAGACAGCGGGGCTCCGACGGGTCCATCTCTGCACAGCGGCTCCATCCCTGCTGAGCAAAGTGGAGTCCGTACACGGACAAGCCCCTGTGAAAGGACCCTTACTTACAATGCCGGTGTTCTGCTGAGCTGGTTCCGCCTATCGATATGGTTCCAAGCTCGACTGCGCAGGCGCAATCCGAGGCGACGGAATTCTCAGAGCGTGAACAGCTGTTCGGCAGCTGTAGAAGTGCACGCTCCCGATGCTAGGGGAACCAACTCGAAAAGAAAGCGGCGGGGGCGGAGACTGGGACACGCCGCTCTATAGGGCAGCATTAAACAAGTTAATGGCCGGGTGACACGCCGCTCTGTACAGCAAGGGGCAGATGAGAGAGTGTGCGCTCCCTGCAATGTTAGACGCCAATTATATGTACAACACTCGCCCTATAGAGCCGCGGCGTGTCACAGTGTCCGCCCCTGAACATTTTAAAAAATACAGAGCGGCGTGTCACCTGGCCATCAACTTGTTTAATGCCGCCCTAGAGAGCGGCGTGTCCCAGTCTCCGCCCCCGCCACTTTCTGCGCAGCGTGTATCCTCGGGAGCGAGCGCGTCTACAGCTGACTAACAGCTGTAGATGTTCGTAGATTTCCGTGTGTTCCGAGTGCGCAGTCGAGCCCGGAACCATATCGATAGGGGAACTAGGTCGACAAGACACCGGCACCTGCAACCAATGGACGATTCGGCTTGGGGTGAAGACATTGCGGGCTCCCTGGACAGGTAAGTGTCCTCATATGAAAAGGCCAATAGCTGCGGACTTTAAATTCATTTTTTTACAGGCTGGAGCTTCTCTTTAAAACTGGAGAAGCAATGCACGGCAACCAATCAGCTTCTAGCTTTCCTTTACAGCGCCTAATTGAACAAGCTGAAGCTAAAAGCTGATTGGCTGCTCCAGTTTCCATAAATCTCTTCATGGGATTCCAGAAGGAAATCCCAAATGTAATCTGCCATTTTATGTGGGACTTCCTTCTGCTTTCAAAAGGGGTGCGTTAAAATAAGTCCACCGTCCCCAAAGAAAACACATTGCTAGGAACGGTTTTCTTTTTGGAGAATGTCTCCCGTTATCTTCTCCCCCCCGCCCCGAAGTGAAGAAAAGTAATCCTATCCTGCTATACGTACAACTTTTCCCTTACCCTCCTCACAGCGCTCCATGTTTCATGGCGGCCGTTCTCCTCAGACTCTCGCCTGTCCCGAGCCTCCCCCGCCTAGGACATTACAGCGCCACACGAACACTCACTGCAACGGCGGCCGCTGGCATGTTCTACGAGAAACATTCACCCCCCTGACAAGCGCTGAGGCCTGCCGCCGATCCCCCAACCACAGCAGTGCGCCTGCGCCAGCACACACCCTGCCCCTTTGATAGGGCGTCCAATGAGCTTCTCCTAACGTTCTAGCTCCCCCAATGCCTGCCCAGGGGGTGGGCGTGGTGACGTGCATGGCAGGAAGCAGCACTGAAAATGGCCAGCTGTGCTCTTGGTTGCCATGCTGCTTGTAGTTCCACAGTACTTGACTGTTTTGTCTTATTCCTCACAGTTTAAGCAGAAAGAAAGGCAAAGCTCTTTTTTTTTTCACTTGGATAAAATATGGAACTTGATAATGGTGCACTTATACAGCCGTGGCCAAAAGTTTGGAGAATGAGACAAATGTTTATTTTCCCTTAGTCTGCAGCTTCATTGTTTTTAGATCTTTTTGTCAGATGTTACTATGGTATACTGAACAGCGGCAGCCCATCCATTAGGGACGCACAAGCACTACCCCCCCACCCCCCCCCCCCCCTTATCCATGCGTCCGGCCCCCTGATCTAAATCCAGGGCGCCGGATGCATGGATTCCAATGGTGTTTTTTTTTTGGAAGCACGTGATTAGAGCCAGAGGCTCTAATAGGCTTCAAAAAAAGGGTGGGCTTGGGCACTGCACCCCGATCCCACCCAGTTGTGTGACAATAGCGTATGAATATTCGCTATCACCACACTGATCCTCCTCTCGGCCAATCAGGAAGCGGGACTTATCACCCGATTTTCTGAAAGGACAGGTGATCTTACTGGACATCTAGGAGGAGCTGCATGCCAGAAGACGGCATGATGCAGAAGGGAAGAGGACACAAGAGCCCGCTGCCCAGGGGGTTGGTTGTCGCTGACCAACCATACAGGGGTGGTTGTTTCCCGTGCCCCCCCCCCCCCCCCCAAAAAAAAAAAAACAGCCGCCACTGATACTGAAGTATGATTACAAGCATTTTATAAGTATCAAAGGCTTTTATTGACAATTACGGTGGGGGGCATTGTTTTTAACCCCCGCTAGCGGCCGATGAAGGGGTAAATTGTGCCTGTGTAGCGCTGATTAGGGATGAGCTTCAAGTACGAGTCGAACATGAGCGGCGCATCACGGCCCATAATTCACTGCGTCATCGCAGTGCATTGCTGGCTGATGATTGGCCAAGCATGCACTATGACCCGCATGCTTTGGCCAATCACAGTGCCGTTAGCACAGAGAGACATAATTGGCCAAAGGCAGGGTGCCTTTGGCCAATTATAGCTCAGGGGATTAAGTACACGTCCCACACTATAAAAGGCCGCCTGCACGTCGGCCTTGTGTAGTGTGTTGCGGCGTTGAGTGAGAGATAGAGAGAGAGACAGTGTGTCATTTAATTTCATTTAGCCCTGGTTCACACTGGTGCGATTTGACATGCAATTTGACATGTCAAATCGCATGTCAAATCGGCGAAATTTGCTGCAAATTGCGGGCAATGGCACCGTCCTAATCTGCGGCGCTGCACCGATTACAAAAAGTAGTTTTTGTACTACTTTTTGTGATTTCAGCCGCGATTTACATTGACATCTGTTTCAGATGTCTTTGAAATCGCGGCCGAAATCGGGACTGCCAGCGGGAGTGAAATCGTGCAAGTTCAGCTGAACTCGCAGGCTTCACTCCCGCAGCCCCAGTGTGAACGTGGGCTGCCTTAGACAGATTGAGCAGGCAGGCAATTCAGTTAGCTAGATTTAGCAGGCAGTTGATTCAGTTAGCTCCAGTATATTTAGTGTGTGTATATATATATATATATATATATATATATACACATATATACACACACACACATTCCAGGCTTTGTATATGTATATATATGTAGCGGGTATACACTTTTCTGTGTATTTAAAACTGGCAGAGACACCAGTGATGTGCAGTTCCCTGCAGCCCAGCGGGTGGCGCTGTCGCCTTGGGCTGGGGTTGAACCATTGCTGTGTGCCGTGCTCCCTTTTTGTCCTCCCTCGGCAGCGGTATGGTGGGGCGGGGAACCCGCCGTGCTTGCTGGGAGAGGGTATAAAGGGGCCGGCCATCTTTGTCACGGGCACCTTCAGCCTGTGGGCGGTGGTTCGTGTCGGTCCTCTAGGCGGCCTAGAAGACGTTCAGAGGTCGTGTTCCATCCCAGGCACCTTTACCCTGGGGTGAGGTACTCGGATGGAGGTCTGGAGCTCAGTGCCCAACACTGAGTTCCGCGAGGGAAGGAGATCCTAGGGGACCCCGGGAGTGGGTACTCGAATCCGGAGGGCGTAATGGACCGGTGGGAGATACTTGCTTGAAGACCTGGTGCAGCATATTGCCAGTGACAGGTGAGCCTTCCATTGGAGACCGCCAGGAAGGAAATCCCCCCCCCCTCGCTCGGAGACCGCAACCCACTTTCAGGAAGGAAAGTGGAGAGTTCATTGTGCCTGGGCCTACTCGCATCCACACCCCCCCTGTCTGTTCTGTTCGTTGAGGGAGTCCAACTGTCTGTGCATTACTCTGTTATCGGAAGAATAAAGGAGTGTTGGACTTTAGTAGTGTGGGGCTCATTTACTGGCAGACACTGTTCGAGAAAACCAGGAGGAGGTCTCCAGATGCAGAACACAGACCCGAAGGTAAAAGAGTATTGTCTCTCACTGCACATACTCTGCAGGGGGACTTGGCGTGGTGACCCCGCACTCTCTCCTTCAGAGTACCCTTAGACAAAAGCCAGAGCAAGAAGATTAGAGAGGAGAGAGTGGAGGCCGCTACACATGGGGGCTCGGGATGGTGTTCGTGCTACTACGGAGTTTGAACGTGTCTGCCCGGAGGAGTTCCGAGTAGGTCGGCCATATTATTGGCCAAAGTGCATCCCTGCTTGAAGTCGTGGACATGACCCAGTGAAGGGAAAGGCCCGCGCAGAAGAGCGAGGAAAGGGGGGAGCTCAGCCGTGTGAAGGACTACACGTGGGGGCTTCTATTTGCACTGCGCCACCAGGCACACCCCCACCGCTTACTTCGTGGGCGTGACTCAGGAAGAAAAAGCCCGCGAACTGGAGCAAAGGGGAGGTGTCCAATACGTGTGAAGGACTACACGTGGGACATTGGCGCAAAACTTTGCAGTGCGCGATAGACCAGCAGCAAGTCACTATGTTCGGACAAACAGCGTGGGTTCCACTTCATCCTTCCCCCACGTCTTTGACTGCTGCTGCTCCGGTGACCGATACAGGGATTCGGCTAAAGCCAAGGGGACAATTCGCCCTGTATTCATGCATGGACGTAGAGGCCCTGGGTGTGATTTGTCCCGGCTGCTCGGGACTGGTGTGTCATCTGAAGCCATTCGGGTGATGCAAAGTCTGTGGGGAGTTCCTATTCGAGGTAGATACAGTCATTGAGAAGCCAAGAACCATCTACCCCGGCCGTACCACAGGCAGCACCACTCAAGTTGGAGGAATCACTGCTTTGTCAGCCATCCCTGTGCGCACTGCAGCGACCGCGGAGGAGGTCGCGAGTACTCAACGGAAGAAATCCGAGGATGCTGACTCGGTCATCACTGTCTCACAGCGTCCACCGCCGAAGAGAAAGACCGGTATGGTAGCCCCATCCAGCGGTTGCGGTGGACCATCTCGCCTGCCTACGCCCGGCCCGGATGAATCCGGTAAGAAGAGTTCCGGACGTCCTGCCTCTAGAAAAGGCCGAGGTAAGCCAGGCGGAGGTACTTGGTGTGTGGGCGGAGGTGTCGGGGATCCACAACCCTGTGTGTCCGTGGGGGGTGGTAGTCCCGTTTCCACTACAGGCTACATACCCGTGGAGGAGTGTGACACCTCCGACCTAGAGTCGCTCTCTGATCTGGGAGACGATGTCGCCATAGACGAACTGTTTGCTCAAAAGGGCTGGGACAAAGTACCTCTCGCCTCGTCCCGCAGAACCAGGGACCCACCCATGTCTACAGGGGATAGTACACCCCGGGTGGAGGCACCAGCGCCTGAGGAGGGGTCTCGTCCCCAGCCTACTCTTGCCTTCCCGGTGCCTCCTGCACCTTATGCCGGGGAAAAGAGACTGTTGTTGCGGGCACCTATGCCCAGACCAGATGTAATCAAGGTCCCTCGCCACCCGGACTCAATAGTTTTGCCTGGCAAAGGGGACAAAGTCACTATGCCTCCTCTGGCGAGACTACAACGCCTATTTGGCCAGAAGGTTGCTGCTGAACTTTCCGGGGTTGTTGTTCTTGTTACCCAGAGGAATGAAGGACTGTTCCTGTTTGTTCTTCAATTCTCCAGCAAGAAATCATGGACTCTGGGGTAGATAGGGCGCAAGAGAAGAAGGAAAGTTCCACGAGTGCAGTTACCGCGATGCTGTCACCAGGTGGCAGTGTTGCGCATCGATATCACTGTTCACACACACACTTTTATGAAGGAAAGGATTTCTCTGCGGAGAAGTTTTCTCATTCTCACACGAATACATGTGTCAGGGCTTATGTGTGTTAACTTTCTTTTCCCCTCTGCAGGAGAGCATCCCATCAAGACCACTGAGTATGGGGTGGGTCTTAGTCAGGATGGGTGGGGAAAAGTGTAATGTGAAAATGTGATTTCAAGGTTGTTGTTAAGTGTTGTTGTTTCCCTTTCCCTCCCTTTTCATGTGAGGCTCAGGCACAACTGCTCTAGCTAGTTTTAGTTTTCTAAAGTTTTTGGATTTTTTACAATTTTCAGTCGGTTTCTGGATTGGACTATGTCAACCCTTGAGGGCATGGTTTATTCCAGACACTGGGGACCAGTGTCAAATCACCAGGGGGAGAGTGTAGCGGGTATACAGTTTTCTGTGTATTTAAAACTGGCAGAGACACCAGTGATGTGCAGTTCCCTGCAGCCCAGCGGGTGGCGCTGTCGCCTTGGGCTGGGGTTGAACCATTGCTGTGTGCCGTGCTCCCTTTTTGTCCTCCCTCGGCAGCGGTATGGTGGGGCGGGGAACCCGCCGTGCTTGCTGGAAGTGGGTATAAAGAGGTCAGCCATCTTTGTCACGGGGTCGAGTCCCGGGCACCTTCAGCCTGTGGGCGGTGGTTCGTGTCGGTCCTCTAGGCGGCCTAGGCCTAGAGGACGTTCGGAGGTCGTGTTCCATCCCAGGCACCTTTAGCCTGGGGTGAGGTACTCGGTTGGAGGTCTGGAGCTCAGTGCCCAACACTGAGTTCCGCGAGGGAAGGAGATCCTAGGGGACCCCGGGAGTGGGTACTCAAATCCGGAGGGCGTAATGGACCGGTGGGAGATACTTGCTTGAAGACCTGGTGCAGCATATTGCCAGTGACAGGTGAGCCTTCCATCGGAGACCGCCAGGAAGGAAATCCCCCCCCCTCGCTCGGAGACCGCAACCCACTTTCAGGAAGGAAAGTGGAGAGTTCATTGTGCCTGGGCCTACTCGCATCCACACCCCCCCCCCCTGTCTGTTCTGTTCGTTGAGGGAGTCCAACTGTCTGTGCATTACTCTGTTATCGGAAGAATAAAGGAGTGTTGGACTTTAGTGGTGTGGGGCTCATTTACTGGCAGACACTGTTCGAGAAAACCAGGAGGAGGTCTCCAGATGCAGAACACCGACCCGAAGGTAAAAGAGGATTGTCTCTCACTGCACATACTCTGCAGGGGGACTTGGCGTGGTGACCCCGCACTCTCTCCTTCAGAGTACCCTTAGACAAAAGCCAGAGCAAGAAGATTAGAGAGGAGAGAGTGGAGGCCGCTACATATATATATATATGTAGCACACTCACCTTTCCCCCAGTCTGCATTTAAACTTGGCTCCTCGCAGGAGGAAGAAAGGCACACCGCACCACAAGCCCGTACCCTCCTTTGTAAAGAGGTTGAGCGGTGTTGTTGTTGGGTCTTATCCGCAGCCAGAGGCAAAATCCTCCTGAGAATGATTCTCACCTCTACCGTGGGTAGAGACAAGTCCTTGACTTCCCCAGTAACATGAATGTCCTCACCAGCTGAAACTCCAACTTAAGATTTATTCTCGCTTTGCAATAAACAGTCTTTTGGATAGGAAAAAGGTTGGAGCAAGGAAACAGGACAGCCCAAGGTGTGGAGGAGGTCCAGGCACAAACGTAGCTCAATCTTCATTACTCAGATTCTCAAGCAGTATACTAGGTGCACAGTCTCTGCCATAGACCTGGTGAATAAGGCCACTGCCACTGACCTGGTGAATTAGTCTCCCTCTTAGAACATGGCCCCTATCAAGGAGAAGACGTCCCCCCAGGGAGTCAACAGACCCTTCCTTCACCGTGACTCCCGCATTGGTCCTTCGGAATGATCCTCCCTTCTCTGAGAGTGCGGGTCCTCTCGCAAGGCGGCACCCTGGACTCCTCAATCCTTAGCGGACCCCAGCCGAAGGTGCTGGGCCCCCGGGCCTTTTCCGCAACCCCTGGGTCTTCATACCCAGGCGAACAGGACGGCAGGGTAGTACCTCATCCCAGGCCAAAGGTGCCTGAGATGGAACAGGAACACAGCCTCCGGGCCTAGGGCACCCGGAGATGAACCTCACTCACTCCCAGGCTGAAGGTGCCTGGGCATGGACCCCGATCAGGAGATGTCTGCCCCTTTTATCTCCTCTCCCGGCATGCACAGCAGGTTCCCCGTCCTACTGTACGGCTGCCGAGAGGGGACACAAAAGGCACAGTACTGCGCTCGTGGTTCAACCCGGGCCCTGAATGGCAGCGCCACCCGCAGGCCACAGGGAACTCATCACCAGCATTATCCCCTGAGGACAAAAATGGTCCATAACCCCTAACAAATTAAGGTATCTGAGCCTAATTACCACTCAGAGACTCCCCCTAAATTGACCACCCCGCTACACATATATATATATATATATATATATATATATATATATATATATATACACACACACACACACACACACACTGTGTAGCGATATCCCCGTAGGAGCTGCTGGTTTAAATTTGGGCCTGTCGTTACCTCACTGTTCCGTATGCTCGTCTCAGGGGTTCTCCTTGAAGAGTTGTCCAGAAGAAGTTTGCACCAACACAAAGTCTTTTTCAAGGGTTTTATTGAATAAAGTTCCAACAGAGGGATAGAAGGGATGGGGAGGACTCAGGTACCTTAGTTGTGAATCATAAGAATTTTCCTAGGTTCAGAGAAACAACTGTCTCCACGCTGGACTCAGCAAACGCCGGATAGGCCCAATCTTACTGGCCTAGCAACCGATGTATAGCTCGATCACCTATAGTCTCTGCCACAGACTTGGTGTAAATAGAACAGTCTCTGCCACAGACTTGGTGTAACCCTTCCCTGTGTTACCTTCTGAATTAAGAACAAAGCTCTCAGTGCCAGGACCTTCCAGCCGTTCCGGCAGCACTGTGAGGTATATTATTACCCGGATGCATCCTTCAATTGAGTCCTCGATTGCTTGGTCCCTTCCAGCAGGCAAGGCATCACAGGATCATCCCTGGATCAGTAGGCCCCCAGTAACTTCTGAGCCTACTCTTCAGGAACGGAGCCTCAGGCCAACATGGCCCTGAGGCGGAAACTGCCAGCACTTCCATGAGGGCCCTCAGGTCGGGCGGGTGGTGCCCACCACCAACGAACGACGACCCCCACCTCTCCAAAAAAATCGCCCTCACTAATGGCGTCTGTCCCTTAAGTACCCCCTCCCAGCATGCACAGCGGGTTGACCACACCCCTGAGCTGCTGCTGGGAAAGAGATACCCAATGCGTCCAGCCTGTTGCCTTTCCTATCCTGACCAATGGTGACAGCGACACCCACTGTCAGGAGGAAAATCACGCAGCCAGCTGAACTGAAACAGAGTACAATTTGTAACACAATCCTTCTGAGCCAAACTATTGCTCAGACAACTATAATTTCACCACATAGCGCCCACTCATTGGGAGCAGGGTGCTACAACTGTATACAGTTTAGCTAGATCTCACTGCAGAGCATTCCTGTTGTTCTCTTCCTAATATACTACAGGCAGGCAGTTAATTCAGTTAGTTGCAGTATATTCAGTCAGTATACTGTATCCTGTGCAGCTAGATCTCACTGCAGACCGTTCCTGTTGTGCTCTTCCTAATATACTACAGGCAGGCAGTTGATTCAGTTAGCTGCAGTATATTCAGTCAGTATACTGTATCATGTGCAGCTAGATCTCACTGCAGACTGTTCCCGTTGTTCTCTTCCTAATATACTACAGGCAGGCAGTTGATTCAGTTAGCTGCAGTATATTTAGTCAGTACACTGTATCCTGTGCAGCTAGATCTCACTGCAGACTGTTCCTGTTGTTCTCTTCCTAATATACTACAGGCAGGCAGGCAGTTGATTCAGTTAGCTGCAGTATATTCAGAGCCTGTGCAGCTAGATCTCACTGCAGACCGTTCCTGTTGTTCTCTTCCTAATATACTACAGGCAGGCAGCTGATTCGGTTAGCTGCAGTATATTCAGTCAGCATACTGTATCATGTGCAGCTAGATCTCACTGCAGACAGTTCCTGTTGTTCTCTTCCTAATATACTACAGGCAGGCAGTTGATTCAGTCAGCTGCAGTACGTATATATATACATACATACATACACACTGTATCCTGTGCAGCTAGATCTCACTGCAGGCCATTCCTGGTGTACCTATTCAAATACATTACAATTACATCAAATACAGTATGTCTGGAAGGCCAACAAGGAGAGGCAGTCACTCACAGGCCACTAAAAGAGGGCAAGCAGGCTCTGTGTCTAGAGCCAATAGTGCTGGTCGTGGACACGGTGCATCCTCAGCAAGTGGCCGTGGGGCACGCTTGTCCTTTTTTTTTTTGCCAGCTGGTCGTGTTGAGCCACAACATGCAGAAGAGTTGGTAGAGTGGATGACCAAGACGTCCTCATCCTCCTCATCCTCTGTCACCCAGGCTCAGAGTACTTTGGCTGCCAAAGCAGCTGCCAAAGCGGCCTATTCCATCGGCTCCAGGTCATCAGTTACTCCTTCCCTAGCCCCACCATCATGCACGGAGGAGTCCACCGAACTGTTCAAACACAGTGCTGGGTACATGCTGCAGGAGGAATGCGCAGCGTTTTGAAGGCTCCGATGATGGTACCTAGCTTGAGGAAGGCAGTAACGTGAGCCCAGAGAGAGGGAGTGCCCAAGAAGGACAACAAACTGGCAGTCATGTTCCCCCAGCTGCAGCATACTGCCAGGTTTGCTCCAGTGACGAGGAGAGAGGGGATGATGAGGTCACTGACTCTACGTGGGTGCCTGATAGGAGAGAGGAGGAGGAAGAGGAGGAGGCACATCTCCAATGAGGTAGGATGCCCTCCAGGGGCCAGCTTAAAGGCAGCCAACCGACTGCATCACACCACAGAGCTCCGCATGTGCAGGGCGCTGCTGACTCTGCGCGTTTTTCCAAAAGTTATTTGGTATGGGCCTTTTTTGAGACGTGTGCAGCAGATCGCACCATTGCTGTTTGCAACATATGTCTAAAGCGTATCAAGCGTGGACAAAATAGCAGCCGCTTAGGCACCACATGCTTGACCAGACATATGTCGACCTGCAATGCAGTCTGTTGGCAAGCGTACTTAAAAGACCCACACCAAAGAACAAGGAGGACCTCTCCTTGCTCCTCATCAGCTGGGATCTCCAACCCCACTATACCTTCAGTCCTCTCAGAAACTTGCACTGAGAGGAATGAAGGTGTAGAATTAGGTGTGCCACTGCCAAGTACTTGCGGGCAATCTGCTATCGCTACACCAACGTCCGATTGTAGCAGGCAAATTCCCCTACCCCAGTTGCTAAACCGGCGAAAGAAATTGGCTCCCAGCCATCCACATGCCCAGCGGTTGAATGCTAAGCTTGGCTAAATTGCTAGCACTCCAACTGCTGCCTTTTCAGCTGGTAGACTCTGCCCCCTTTCGTGAATTTGTGGAATGTGCGGTACCTCAGTGGCAGGTTTCCAAATGCCACTTTTTTTCACGGAAGGCGATTCCGGCTCTCTACCGGCATGTGGAGGGCAATGTCTTGGCCTCCCTGGACAGGGCGGTCAGCAGGAGAGTGCATATTACCACTGACTCATGGTCCAGCAGGCATGGACAGGGACGTTACCTATCTTTCACGGCTCACTGGGTGACTCTGCTGGCAGCTGGGAAGAATGCAGGACAGGGTGCAGTATTGTTGGAGCTTGGTCCGCCACCACGCCTCCAAAATGCTACTAGTGGTGATTCTGATACACCTCTCTCCTCCACCCCCTCCTCTTCTTCTTCTTCCTCCATGGCCTTTTTCCTTTATAGATTTGTCCTCGGAACCAGCGGTGCTCCGTAGGCGTTCAAGGGGCTACGCAAGCACTCAGGCAAAAAGATGCCATGCGGTGCTTGAGCTGGTGTGCTTAGGGGACAGGAGCCACACTGGAGCAGAGATTCTGTCAGCTCTGCAGGGGCAGGCTCAGAGGTGGTTGACCCATGCCAGCTTCAGCCAGGAATGGTGGTTTGCGACAATGGCACCAACCTCCTCTCCACCCTCCAACAGGGACACCTGACCCATGTGCCCTGTTTGGCTCACGTCCTTAATTTGGTGGTGCAGCGGTTGTTGTGCAGGTGCCCGGGCTTACAGGATCTCCTGAGGCAGGCCAGGAAAGTCTGTGTGCATTTCCGCTGGTCATATAATGCCAGTGCTCGGTTGGCTGACCTCCAAAAGGAATACAACCTGCCCAAGAACCGCCTAATCTGTGACAGATGGAACTCAACATTGGCCATGCTGCAGCGGCTGCACACGCAGCAGAGGCCATCAATGAGTACCTGTGCGACTATGTGTGTTGCGTTTGTTAAAATCATGATTTTTATTATATTACTCAGACATAGGATACATGGGACAATTTTACAATAGTGAGTTGGTCAGATTACTGTCAGTTTTTTGGTTTGAGTAGATTTCTCAAACAAATGCTGTTTTCATACAATGGGGTTTAGATACCATTGTTGTATTATAGCTACAGTAAACAAGTAAGACAAACTGAAAGAATGACTGTTAGATTACTGACAGATTTGGTTTAAGTAGACAATAGGTAGATAGCATTGTTGTATTCAACAGCTACAGTAAACAGGTATGTTTTCTGTTGTTTGGTAACTTTGCCTGACACATAAAAGCAAGCATAAGCTAGGACAGACACACATCATGTTGCTGCAAGATCAGAAGAAGCCACTCATGATAGAAGAACAGAACCTGGTCTCCAAGAAGAATCATTGCCAATGGAGATCACGAATTTACCGTAACAGAAGATAAGTAACCTTTAAATGTATTTGTACCGTTATAGACCATAGGCTGTTCATTTGCTAGGCATTTTTGCTTGTTATAGAGATCTGTCAGTCTTGTATTGTATTCCTAATATTGTAATAGTTTTGTATGTACAGCATCTTGTATAGTAAAAGCACATTTACACACTGCAGAAGTCTCAGCTTCCTTGTTATACCACAGAGTAACCTTGCTAGATAGACGCAAGCAAAACACTATGGCACCAAGACAGGGTCAGGGGAGCTTGGCTTTTTTTTCGCCACGCCAGTGGCTCATGATCAAGGATGCATGCACTGTCCTGTCCCCATTTGAGGAGGCCACGAGGATGGTGAGCAGTGACAGTGCATGCATCAGTGATACTGTCCTTCTTGTCTACCTGTTGGAGCACACGCTGCGTGGAATAATGGACAGGGCACTTGAGGCAGAACAGAGGGAGGAAGAGGAGGACTTCCTTACCTCTCAAGGCCCACTTCATCCAGACAGTGTTCCTGCGGGCCCGCCAATCACACAGGAAGAGGAGGAGGATTGTGTCAGCATGGAGGTGGAGCCTAGCACTCAGCATCAGCAGCAGTCTTCAAGGGATCGTTTACAGTCCCCAGAAACCCATGGACTTATACGTGGCTGGGAGGAGGTGGCTGCGGATCATGTTGTCCTTAGTGACCCAGAGGACTCCGGACCGAATGCTTCAGCAAACATACGCTGCATGGCCTCCCTGATCCTGCAAAGCCTGCGAAAGGACCCTCGGATTCGTGGTATCAAGGAGAGGGATCATTTACTGGCTGGCAACCCTCCTTGATCCACGTTACAAGGGTAAGGTTGCAGAATTTATCCTGCCATCGCAGAGGGAGCAGAGGATGAAACATCTTCGGGAGGCCTTGCAGAAAGGTTTGTGCAACGTGTTTCCAGAGCCTGGGAGGTTACAAATTCCTGGTCCTGGACAATGTGTTGCTGAGGCTTCGGTCAGTCACAGAAGGAGCGGTGGAGAAGGTGGCCGTCTGACCGATGCGTTCAGACAATTTTTTAGTCCACAGCCACAAGGTCTGATCAGTTCCAGCAACCATCGCCAGCGTCTGATTTACATGGTGCAGGAATACCTAGGGGCAAGATCAGACTTGGACACCTTTCCAACCGAAAATCCTCTGGGTTACTGGCTCTTGAGGATTGATCGCTTGCACAGTATGCAATTGACCTACTGGCCTGTCCTGCATCCAGCGTTGTTTCGGAACGCACATTCAGTGCTGCTGGAGGCTTTGTAACCGATCACAGAGTGCGCCTGTCCACCGACTCAGTTGATCGTCTCACCTTCATAAAAATGAATCAGTCTTGGATCACCAGCTACCAAGCACCTGATGCTAATGTAACCGAATAATTTTTTTATGAATGCAAGATCCCTTCAAGACTGCCTATGCTGATGCTGAGTGACTATCCTGTTATGCTGAGTGACTATCCTATTCCTCCTCATGTTCATGTTGATAGCTTGTAAGAACATTTTTGGTTCTGGCCTTCTGGGCACCACCACCAGTGGCTAAGGCCCAATTTTTCTGCCCCTGTTCAACAGGGGCATGTAATTAAAATTTTTGATCTAATATTTCACAGCAGGGCCTGTTCCTGCGCCCACCAAGAGTAAGGCCTCGTACACACGACCGAGAATCTCGTCGTAAAAAAAGCCGTCGTTTTTCTCAACGAGATTCTTGTCAAGCTTTCCTTGCATACACACTGTCAATTCCAAATCTCGTCGTTGTAAAGTGCGGTCACGTACAACACGTACGACGGCAGTATAAAGGGGAAGTTTGATTGCAATGGCGCCACCCCTTGGGCTGCTTTTGCTGATCTCGTGTTACCGCGTGTTAGTAAAAGTTTGGGGAGAGACAATTTGCGCTTTTCAGTCTTCGTGCTTTTCAGTCCATTACAGCATGACGAATGTGCCATCTCCATTACGAACGCTAGTTTTACCAGAAAGAGCACTCCCGTCTCATACTTGATTCTGAGCATGCGCGATTTTTTAAGACTCGGAAAAGCATACACACGACCGGTTTTCTCGTCGGTAAACAGGCCGACGAGAATCCCGACGAGAAAAAACAGAATCCTGACGAGAAAATAGAGAGCAGGTTCTCTATTTTTCTCGTCGAGATTCCCGGCAGTTTTCTCGACGAGAAACCATACACACGAACGGTTTTCTCGGCAAGAAAGCTCTCCCAACAGTTTTCTTGTCGTTTCTTGACGAGAAAACCGGTCGTGTGTACGAGGCTTTACTGTGAGGGCTTACAGTGTTGTGACAACACCACCACACCACCACCAAAGGCCCAATTTTTCTGACCCTGTTAAACAGGGGCATGTTATTACAATTCTTGATATAATATTTCACAGCAGGGCCCGTTCCTGCGCCCACCAAGAGTAACTGTGAGGGCTTACAGTGTTCTGGTACCACCAACACCTAAGGCCCAAATTTCTGCAGAGTATATAGGGCAGGCCCCTACTTTCAAACATCCGACTTACAAATGACTCCTACTTACAAATACAGGGAGACAACAGGAAGTGAGAGGAAATCTACCCCTAGGAAGGGAAATTCTCTCCTGTAAAGCCTCGTACACACGGTTGGACTTCCATCGGACTTTTCTGTGGATTTTTGTCTGAACTGAGTTGGCCGGGCACACCCATAGCATACACACCACAAGAATTTTCTGCAAACTTTCCCAAAACTTTTTCCAACATCACGTGATTTTTCTGCTCTTTACCGCCACCCTTTGGTCAACTTCTGCTATTGTTGGTTGATTTTAACATTATTTGTTTTGTCCATCGGACAAAAGTCCGATGGTTTTCTGTACACACGGTCGAACTTTGCTCCATCGGACTTTTGTTGGCCAAAAGTTTGTCCGTTTGCAGACCGAACTTTTGTCCGATGAAAACCAAAAAAGTTTGTCCGATAGATCGTACACACGGTCGGATTTTTTGGCAAACTTTCTCAAAATGAAGTTTGTTGGCAAAAAGTCAGACCGTGTGTACGGGGCTTTAGAGTTAATATGGGGAAAAAGGTGTCTCCTCCACTGATGCTTTATCACTAATCCTTGTTTCCCTAAAAACCCCAAATTTTCAAAATCCAATTGTCATTGGGACAGAAAGTGAGGTGAAATGTTCTGAACAGGGGCACAGAAAGCAAAACAAATGTTACAGGGGTGATAACCCTTCCCTATGTTTTCAAAAAAGCTTAAAAACTGATTTTTTGGCTGGAGCTACACTTACAAAATGTACATGTTCCAAATTACAAACAGATTCAACTTAAGAACAAACCTACAGTCCCTGTCTTTCTTGGGACCGCCTGTATACTGCTGTTAAGAGTATATAGGGTCTGGGGGCCCCACCCCTTTTCTTTTTTTAATTTGGGTGCAGGGTTCCCCTTAATATCCATACAAGACCCAAAGGGCCTGGTATTGGGCTGGGGGGTTACCCATGCCGTTTTTCTCAATAATTTTCATCCATATTGCCTGGACCCAACATTACATTACAGCCGCAAGCAGTTTTAACTGACTTTTATTCCTTTAGAAATGTCATTTTGTGCAGGGACTGTTCTAAACACGGGAAACACGTGCCACTTTACAGGCATACTATAGACACCCCCCAGGTACGATATTTAAAGGAATATTTCACTTTTAATTTTTCACTTGAAGTATCATTAAAATCACTGCTCCCGAAAAAACGTCTGTTTTTAAAACCTTTTTTGCATTGATACATGTCCCCTGGGGCAGGATCCGGGTCCCCTAACCCTTTTTAGGAGAATAACATGCATATTAGCCTTTAAAATTAGCATTTTTGATTTCTCACCTTCGAGTCCCATAGACTTTAACGGTGTTCGAAAGTATGCGTGAACTTTCGGTCCGTTCGCATGTTCTGGATGCGAACCGAACCGGGGGGTGTTCGGCTCATCCCTAGCGCCGATGCTGCCCATTGATTTCATTGGGCAGGGGCACTTTAGGAGCGGTGTATGCACCGCTCCTAAAGTGCCTCAAAGATGCTGCTTGCAGGACTTTTTTTTTTTATGTCCCGCAAGTGCACCGCTTCATGGTGAAAGCATTTGGCCTTTTACACTGGAGTGACAGGACAGGCACTTTGCAGGCGCTATTTTTTTAGCGCTAAAACGCCTTTAAAGCGCCTCAGTGTGAAAGTAGCCTTAAGTTTATGCACAGTCAATATTTGCAGTGTTGACCCTTCTTTTTTAAGACCTCTGCAATTCGCCATGGCATGCTGTCAATCAACATCTGGGCCACATCCTGACTGATGGCAACCCATTCTTGCATTATCAATGCTTGGAGTTTGTCAGAATTTGTGGGGGTTTTTTTCACCCGCCTCTTGAGGATTTACCACAAGTTCTCAATGGGATTAAGTTCTGGGGAGTTTCCTGGCTATGGACCCAAAATTTTGATGTTTTGTTCCCCAAGCCACTTGGTTATCACTTTTGCCTTATGGCAAGGTGCTCCATCATACTGGAAAAGGCATTGTGCGTCACCATACTGTTCTTGGATGGTTGGGAGAAGTTGCTCTCGGAGGATGTTTTTGTACTATTCTTTATTTATAGCTGCGGTCTTAGGAAAAATTGGGAGTGAGCCCACTCCCTTGGCTGAGAAGCAACCCCACATATGAATAGTCTCCAGGATGCTTTACTGTTGGCATGACACAGGACTGATGTCAGCGCTCACCTTTTCTTCTCTGGACAAGGTTTTTTTTTTTTCGGATGCCCCAAACAATCGGAAAGAGGTTTCATCAGAGAAAATTACTTTACCCCAGTCCTCAGCAGTCCAATCCCTGTACCTCTTGCAGAATATCAGTTTGTCCCTGATGTTTTTCCTGGAGAGAAGTGGCTTCTTTGCTGCCCTTCTTGACACTAGGCCATCCTCCAAAAGTCTTCTCCTCATTATGCGTGCAGATGCACTCACACCTGCCTGCTGTCATTCCTGAGGAAACTCTGAACTGGTGGTCCCCGGATCCCGCAGCTGAATAAACTGTGGGAGACGGTACTGGCGCTTGCTTGACTTTCTTGGGCACCCTGAAGCCTTCTTCACCAATGAAGTGGAAATGTTTTCTGTGGGATTAAGTTCATTTTTATGGCAAAGAAGGACTTTGCAATCAATTGCAATCAGTGGCGGCCCGTCCATTGGGGCGCAGGGGCGCCGTCCCCCTAATCCATGCGCCCGGTCCCTAATCTCCATGCAGACATGGATTTCAATGTTTTTTTTTTAAGCACATGATTAGAGCCTGAGGCTCTAATTGGCTTAAAAAAAGGATGCGCTCAGGGCACAGAGCACTGCGCCCTGAGCCAACCCAGTTGTGATACAATAGTGAATTAATATTCTCCCCCCGTCCAATCAGGAAGTAGGCCCTGAGACCCGATTGGCCAGGGAGTCTTAGGATCTACAGCCAATCGGGTCTCAGGACCCACTTCCTGTTCAGCCGGCAGGGGAAGCAATGGCCTCTGCTCTTCCCACAGCAAGCTGGAGCAAGGAGCAGCAACTGATCGCCGCCGTCTCCCCCAGGGCCACTGATCGCTGCCGTCCGTCTCCTACTGGGGGGGATGCAGCACTTGATCGCCGCCATTCGTCTCCCGCTGGGGGGGGTGCACCTGATCACCACCGTCCGTCTCCTGTGGGGGGGGGGGGGGTGGCACTTAGCGATGAAATCCGTCTACCGCTAGGTGGGCACCTGATCGCCACCGTCCGTCTACAGACTACAGCTTTAAAAAAAATTCACTGTTAGAGGCTTTTGAAAATGTTATTTCAGCCTACAAAAGTACTTCCATGGTAGCCTATGTGCATGTCCTATATGCCATGCACATATAGGAGTTTATTTACAGGCTTATGGGGACGGGACCAAAGGAGCATTTAGGATAGGAGCTAAAGAGCAGAAAAAATGCTGACACATCTAGCGTTGTATTTCAATAGCCAGAATAAATTAATATTCTGGGCAATGACATTCATTAATCAATGGTTTTTAAGCATCTTTTCTTCTGCCAGTGGTACTGGCAGTCAGAGGGGCTAAACAGACTCCCCTGCATGCATGAGGACTAAGGCCTATAAGGATAAATTCAAGGGTTTCTATAAATAAGTGTAGCGGGTATGTACTTTCCCGGGTGTAATTCAAACTGGCAGAGACACCAGTGATGTGCAGTTCCTTGCGGTCCAGCGGGTGGCACTGTCGCCTTGGGCTGGGGTTGAACCATTGCTGTGTGCTGTGCTTCCTTTTTGTCCTCCCTCGGCAGAGGTATGGTGGGGCGGGGAACCCGCCGTGCTTGCTGGAAGAGGGTATAAAGGGGCCGGCCATCTTTGTCACGGGGTCGAGTCCCAGGCACCTTTAGCCTGAGGGCGGTGGTTCGTGTCGGTCCTCTAGGCCAGTGTTTCTCAACTCCAGTCCTCAAGGCGCCCCAACAGGTCATGTTTTCAGGATTTCCCTCAGATGCAAGGGCTGTGGTAACTACTAAGGCAGTGAAACTGATCAAAGCACCTGTGCAAAATAATGGAAATCCTGAAAACATGACCTGTTGGGGCGCCTTGAGGACTGGAGTTGAGAAACCCTGCTCTAGGCGGCCTAGGCCTAGAGGACGTCCGGAGGTCGTGTTCCATCCCAGGCACCTTTAGCCTGGGGTGAGGTACTCGGATGGAGGTCTGGAGCTCAGTGCCCAACACTGAGTTCCGCGAGGGAAGGAGGTCCTAGGGAACCCAGGGATTAGGTACCCGAATCCGGAAGGCGTAATGGACCGGGGGGAGCTACTCACTTGAAGACCAGGTGCAGCAGATTGCCAGTGACAGGTGAGCCTCCCATCGGAGACCGCCTGGAAGGAAAATCCCCCTTCGCTAGGAGACCTCAGCCCACTTTCAGGGAGGAAAGTGAAGAGTTCATTGTGTCTGGGCCTACTCGCATCCACACCTCCTTGTTTGTTCTGTTCTTTAAGGGAGTCTAACTGATTATGCTGTTCATTCAAGAAGAATAAAGGGGTGTTGGACTTTAATGGTGTGGGGCTCTTTTCTGGTGGACATTGTTCAAGGTAACTCCAGGTGCACAACACTGACCCGAAGGTAGAGAAGGAACTTTGCTTACACCGCACGGACACATGTGGTGAAGGCTTGGCGTGGTGACCCCGCTCTCTCCCCTCTAAGGTACCCCTAGACAAAAGAAAGCCGAGCTGATGCAAAGAGGGGAGTGAGGCGGCCGCTACATAAATAAATAAAAAAAATCCATACTCATCTTGATGCTGCAGTTGTTCCATGTTGGCTCTAAGACCCCATGCACACTATACATTTTTTTTGTCTGATTTCCTTTAGATTTACCAAAACCATCTAGTGCAAGGGTCTGCCTGATTGCATACAAATTGAAACTCTTATGCCGCGTACACACGATTATTGTCATTGAAAATAACTGCATTTTTCTCGACGTGATTTTTCGTGTTTCCTCTCAAGCCTGCCTTGCCTACATACTATCGTGGAAAAAAATGTGACGTCCAACACGTACGACGGCACTATAAAGGGGAAGTTCCATTCGGATGGCGCCACCCTTCATGTTAGTAAAGTTTGTTGAGCGACGATTCGCGCTTTTCAGCCTTGTGCTTTTCAGTCCGTTAAAGCGTGACGAATGTGCTATCTCCATTACGAACGCTAGTTTTACCGGAACGAGCGTTCCCATCTCATACTTGATTCTGAGCAAGCATTTTTTTTCACGTCGTTAAAGCCCACACACGGCCGTTTTTCATGACGAGAAAAACGACGATGTAAAAAACGACATGAAAAATTAGAGCATGTTCCAATTTTTCTCGTCGTGATTCTCTGCGTTTTTCTCATCGGAAAACTGCTGGAAAGCCCACACACGATCATTTTTAATGACCATTTTAAAAAATTTAATTTTTCTCGTCATTAAAAACGGTCGTGTGTACGCGGCATTAAGGTTTGACCTCATATGGTTTTGGTAAATCTGAAGGAAAAAATCTACAGAAAATTGTATAGTGTTTATCCAGCTATAGTCTGAGAACTGAGCAATCACGCAACTGCAGATCACTCAGTTCTTGGAGCCTCTGGTCAGTCACCAGGTCTCTACTCTGCCCCTCCAGTGCTCAGTGGAGCCTCTGACAGGGAAGGGGTGGGCAAGAGCTGGCTGCAGCTCTCAGCTGCACACTGGGAGGCTGAGCCAGATGTCAATCAGATATCTGGGTGGATTCCAACAATATGGTCAGATCCTTCCAGAGCCTGAAGCAGTGCTGTGAGGTTAGTTGACAGTGGGTTAAAGCCCATTATCACTTTACTCTAGGTCACAGGAGAACAAAAGTAATTGCACTCCCTTGATCGTGAAGTATGGACAAAAAAGCT
Organism: Rana muscosa; assembly: GCA_029206835.1. Lineage (NCBI taxonomy): Eukaryota > Metazoa > Chordata > Amphibia > Anura > Ranidae > Rana > Rana muscosa. The sequence goes on along the minus strand of CM055116.1, from coordinate 471,404,911 downwards.
TTGTCCATACTTCTCTTTTAACGTATAAGTCAGGAATACCTAAATGGACTGAGTGAATTTTCTATCCAGACCACTAGCTGGTCCCCAGCACAGTCCCTTCCTACCCTCTTCCTCCTCCTTTGAAATGATAGGTTGTTAGGACTGTGGGCATGCTAACAACCAATGTCATGTGTTGTCCCTCCCACCCTTTTCCCCAGCATCGCAAGCAGGAGGTAGAACTTTCTCTATGCACACCTGCAGCCTGCTTTGCCTCCCACCCTCTGCCAGCCTAGCGTTAAAAGGTATGGGGACACATATGTAAAAGGGCACTGTGATGAGGACACACGTGATGTAAGGGGGCATTATGGTGAGGAGACACGTGATGCAAGGGACACCTGATGGAAGGGGGCACTGAAATGGGAATACGTGATGTAGGGAGGCACCGTGGCAAGGACACACCTGATGCAAGGGGGCACTGTAATGGGGACACCTCATGTAAGGGGGCACTGTGATGAGGATACGTGATGGAAGGGGGCACTGTGGTAGGGACACCTGATGGAAGGGGGCACTGAAATGGGAATACGTGATGTAGGGGGGCACCGTGGCAAGGACACACCTGATGCAAGGGGGCACTGTGATAAGGACACATGATGTAAGGGAGCACTGCAGTGGGTATATGTGATGTAAGAAGGCACTGTGGCTGGGACACACGTGATGTAAGGGGGCACTGCAATGAGGATACACATGATGTAAGTGGGCACTGTAGTGGGGACATGTCATGCAATAGGGCACTATGATGAGAACACACCCGATGCAAGAGGCACTGTGATGGGGACACACCTGATGCAAGGGGGACACTATTTTAACAGCAGCAATGCAGTCAATTTAAAAAATAAATAAAGTTAGTGATATTGACTTGCCTCTTTTTTTAGGTTTTCTGTAATCTATGTATCTCGCATACAGAAAACCTGTGCCTATATTTAAAAAAAACCCTGCTTTTTCCTCATTCTGTTCCGGCCCATCCCTAGTGTCTGCACCTGTGCCGTAAGAGATCTGATGCGCTTTCTTAAGCCTCGTACACGCGATCGGATTATCCGACGGGAATTGTGCGATGACAGGCTGTTGTCGTTTGTATGCTCCATCGGACAATTGTTGTCGGATTTTCTACGGACAAATGTGGGATAGCATGCTTTAAAATTGTCCGCCAACAAATGTGTGTTTGCGGATTATCCGATCGTGTGTACACAAGTCCTTCAGACAAAACTCCAAAGTACAAACACGCATGCTCAGAAGCAATGCTCACCATAACACAATATTAGCAGAAGTTGCCCAAAGGGTGGCGTTAAAGAGCTGAAAAACCACGTAGTTTCATGTTTATTGGCCAACAATTCTTTGCCGTTTGTATGCAATACAAGTTCCTGGCCAACGCCCTTCAGACAAAAGTCCTACGATTTGTCCGCGGAAAATCTGATCGTGTGTACGAGGCTTTAGTGAACAACAAAAAAAAGTGTCAGATCTTCTACAATGCATACCATATAGAATCTGACGCCGTTTGTTATTAAATATTAGCATACCACACCAGGTCCCCTATAGCACATGCACAAGTTCAGGTGAAATCTCCCTGAAAGGCATTGGTGACATAGCCTTTCCATGGAGCAACTGTGAGCCCCTGGCTACATCACCAGTGCTTACTGAAAAACAGACCGTGTGGCGAAAAATTTAAGTTTACCAAAACATTTTACTGTACAAATTAAGGTAAATAAAGCAGAACTGTAGGCAACAAGGAATTTTGTGTTTGAGGCATAACGGTTCACTTTAACCACAGCTGCCCCACAAAACTAAATGGAAAAAAAAAAGAAAATGTGTCCCCCTCAAGTGACCATACTGAGCCTTATTATAATGCTTTAAGGGAGCCATTGAAGCATAGTGTTCTACAATCAAGTCCAGTTGTGTGGAGCAACTAAAAGCAGAGCTCCAGCCAAAAGGGGACGCTCCACTTTAAGACCACCTCCCGTTTGTGAAATGGAGCTTTTGGGGAGGAGGGGGTACCCGATTTTGATGGGTACTCGCTCCCAGTTCTATTTCCCCTCCCTCTTCCTCCCAAAGTGATCTGGGACACATGACAGGTCCCAGAAGACTGCGGGACCATTCAGAGTGCGTAGCGCCGTTTGTGCATGCGCAGTGGGAACGGCAAAGCTGCAAGCTGTCACAAATAGGTGCCCATAGTAAAGATGCCGGTGTTCTGTCAAAACAGCCAACTCTCCAACCACGTCACTTCCGGTGACTCTCCAGCAGCAGTAATTGCAGATTTCGACTACTTAGCTGTTTTCACAGAACACCGACCGCATATACACTACAGTACATGATATGAGTGGACATTGTTAGTCCGTCTGCTAGTAACCAACAACATGGCCGCCTCCAAGGTGGCAGCAACTTTTTACTCCTTAGTCCGTGTTGTCAAAACAGCCAAGTTATCGAAATCTGCAATTACTGCTGCTGGAGAGTCACTGGAAGTGACTTAATTGGAGATTTTGAAGAGTAGGCTCTTTTGACAAAAACATCGGCAAGAGGGGACACAGGGAGAAAATGGCTGGGGTGAGCACACCGCTGGATCCTGGGAGAGGTGAGTGGCTTTTTATTAAAAGTCAACAGCTACAGTTTTTTTTAGCGGCTGACTTTTAATTTTCACTTAAAGCGGAGGTTCTGCGGCCATTCGTTTTTTTTTTTTTTTTATTCAATTCCTTTCCCCATTGCAGATAAATACTCACCGTTTTGGTTTTTAAAAACATCCGCTGTCCGTTTTCTTTGGAAAGAATAAGTTATATACTTGGCGTAGGACAGTTTCCATTTTGCTTGTGGGCATCTGAAGCCCACAAGCACTCTTTTCCTGGATGCAGTGATTGTCATCATTGTTTATTCTGAGCAGCGCCGTGAACTTCCAGGTTTTCCATCACAACGTGCGGCGTCATCGAAAGTCCCCGCCCCGTTGCGATGGCAACCACAACGGTGCGTGCGTTCCCCTCGTCACGTGTCACATGTCGGGGCACCGCACTGACTCTTGGGAAGGATAACACTCAGCTTCCATGAGACAGTGCGGCGCCGGGAAATGCGGGGTGCACGCCTACTCCCGCGGGAGGGAGAAGCAGGAAGTAGCGATGAAAAGCAAAATAAATAGGTATTTAAACCGCAATTTTTTTTTTTTAATGCGGCATTAGAAGATGTATGCTTTTTACTAAAGGCTATAAGATATACTTGTCATTTTGGGTGAACTTCCGCTTTAAGAGACTGGAGCTCCTCTTTAAGCAGTTATTTATAGGGACAGTGAGGAAAAAGCCAGAAAGGAAGATGTCAATATTGGCATAGTTCAGGGCAGGCCACTGTTGTCAGTGAATAGTTACATAGTTCATCCAATGTAAAAAAAAAAAAAAAAAAAAACACAGCAGAAACCGAAAACCTCCATACACACTCTTATACCCACAGGTCGATCCAGAGAAAGGCAAAAAAAAAAGATTTGCTCCTGATCCCCAAAAAGGCGATCGGATATTCCCTGGATCAACATTATCTATAAATATTAGTATCCAATTATATATTATAGCAAGCAAGGCTTCAATTTGGGGACTGCAAGGGCTAGTACATTTTGGAAGTGGGCAGTGTTATTGAAAATAATCGTCATTAACCCTTTTGTGACCAGAGGTAATTAAAGCCTAAATAGCCAGGCCAAATTTAAGTGTCAGCACCAGTGCCTTGAAAAGGGTATTCATACCCCTTGAAAATTTCCACATTTTGTCATGTTACAACCAAAAATGTAAATGTATTTCATTGGGATTTCATGTGATAGACCAACACAAAGTTGCACATTATCGTGAAGTGAAAGGAAAATTATACGTTTTTTTTTTACATTTTGTACAAATAAATATCTGAAAACTGTGGCGTGCATTTGTATTCAGCCCCACCTGAGTCAATACTTTGTAGAACCACCTTTCGCCGCAATTACAGCTGTAAGTCTTTTTGGGGATGTCTCTACCAGCTTTGCACATCTAGATAGTGTAAATGTTGCCCATTCTCCTTTGCAAAATAGCTCAAGCTCTGTTAGATTGGATGGAGAGCGTCTGTGGACAGCAATTTTCAAGTCTTGCCACAGTTTTTCAATTGGATTTAGGTCTGGACTTTGACTGGGCCATTCTAACACATGAATATGCTTTGATCCAAACCATTCCATTGTAGCTCTGGCTGTATGTTTTAGGTCGTTGTCCTGTTGGAAGGTGAACCTTTGTCCCAGTCTCAAGTCTTTTGCAGACTCTAACAGGTTTTCTTCTAAGATTGACCTGTATTTGGCTCCATCCATCTTCCCATCAACTCTGACCAGCTTCCTTGTCCCTGCTGAACAAAAGCATCCCCACAACATGCCGCTGTCACCGCCTTGTTTGACAGTGGGGATGGCATGTTCAGGGCGATGTGCAATGTTAGGTTGTTGGGTGGGAGTGACAGATTTCTTCCACGTTCAGTCTGAACCCAAGTTTCGTCCAAACCAATGCTCATCTATTTTTATTTATTTTTTATCCGATTTTTATTAAAATATAATTGCACATGCAACGTCTGCTAGAAAATCATGTTCTGCTTGGCTCATTGCCAGCTTTAAATTCGTGTTTCTTTCACTATTTAATAGGATCTCCCAAAGACAACTCACTGTACCAGAGCTTATTCAGGGGGTGAAGAAAAAGTTAAATAAATGGTTTGGAAAAAAATTGAAAAACATTCCTCCCCACATTAGACTACTTTGTGTAGGTCAGGGACTATAATTTAAAGTGCAACTTACATTTTTTTTATCAAGTAATTTTGTGAAGGAAGGTTAAAGTGTTACTAAACCCAGAACCTGCATGCAATTATTTTAGTAAAAATAAACAGGTAAATACCTTTTCTCATCAGCAGTATGTACAGTGCCTTGAAAAAGTTAAAGTGGAGCTCCACCCTAATTTTTCACTTTTGATAATCGGATTCCTCCCCCCCTCCGGTGTCACAATTGACACCTTTCAGGGGGGAGGGGGGTGAAGATACCTGTCTAAGACAGGTATTTTCACCCACATCCGGGAGTCCTCTCTCCGGGAATCTGCGGGAGTGATGTCACTTCCCCCAGACTTCCCGTAGTGTTCTGGGAGACACTCGGCTCCCAGAACACAGGAGGACAAATCAGAACGGCGCAGCGCGACTCGCGCATGCGCCGTAGGGAACCGGGCATGAAGCCGCAGGGCTTCACTTCCTGGTTCCCTCAGCGAGGATGGCGGAGGGAGCAGCAGAGCGACGAGCGATCGCTCGTCCTCTGCTGTGGACGTCGCTGGACTCCAGGACAGGTAAGTGTCCAAATATTAAAAGCCAGCAGCTGCTGTAGCTGTAGCTGCTGGCTTTTAATATTTTTTTTTCCGGCGGAGCTCCGCTTTAATACCACTGGAAATTTTCCACATTTTGTCATGTTACAACCAAAAACGTAAATGTTATTTTATTGGAATTTTATGTAATAGATCAACACAAAGAGGCACATAATTGTGAAGTGGAAGGAAAATGATAAAATGGTTTTTAATTTGAATTTTTTTTATTTTTATAAATAGATATGTGAAAAGTGTGGATTGTGTTTGTATTCAGCCCCCCCCCCCCCCCCCGAGTCAATACTTTATAGAACAACCTTTTTCTGCAATTACAGCTGCAGGTCTTTTTGGGTATGTCTCTACCAGCTTTGCACATCTAGGAGAGTGAAATTTGTTGCCCATTCTTCTTTGCAAAATAGCTAAAGCTCTGTCAGACTGGATGGAGGGTGTCTGAACAGCGATTTTCAAGTCTTGCCACAGATTCTCAATTAGATTTAGGTCTGGACTTTGACTGGGCCATTCTAAACACATGAATATACTTTGATCTAAACCAGGGATATGCAATTAGCGGACCTCCAGCTGTTGCCAAACTACAAGTCCCATGAGGCATAGCAAGACTCTGACAGCAGAAAGCATGACACCCAGAGGCATGATGGGACTTGTAGTTTTGCAACAGCTGGAGGTCCGCTAATTTCATATCCATGATCTAAACCATTCCATTGTAGCTTTGGTCGCCGCCTTGCACACCTGTGAGACAGCCGCTTGATGTCGGAAGGCCCAGGAAGCACCAATTGCCCTGGTTGAATGTGCCGTGACCAGAAAGGGGGGCGCCCGCCCCTTAAGGGCATAGGCCTGTATGACGGTCTGCCTGATCCACCGATAAATGGTGGCCGACGAGAGCGCCAGGCCCTTTTGTGGACTAGACACCGACACAACAGTGAGTCAGACCTCCGGAACGGAGCCGTAGCAGACAGGTACACCCGCAAGGCACGTACCACGTCCAAAGTATGGAGCGCAGGCTCTCTGGGATGCAACGGCCGAGGACACAAGGTTGGTAGCACAATGTCCTCATTTAGGTGAAAAGCCGAAACCACCTTCTGAAGGAAGGCTGCGGGCGTAGCACCGCTTTATATCTTTATGGAGGACCAAGTATGGTGACTTGCAAGACAAGGCCGCCAATTCAGAAACCCTTCTGACAGATGTAATGGCCACTAGAAAGGCCACCTTCTGAGATAGTGTCGAGAGGAATCTCTCGGATGTTCTCAAAATGAGGTTCCTAAAGAACCAAGAGCACCAGATTCAAATCCCATGGAGGAAAAAGGTGGTCTAAATCGGGGGAAGCACATGTCGAACCCCCTGCACAAAAGGTACCCACCAGGGAATGGGTCGCCAAAGGCCGTTGAAAGAAAACAGCCAGGGCTGAAATCTGACCCTTAATGGTGCTTAAGGAAAGTTTCTGATCCACTCCACGCTGTAAAAACAGCAGGATCCTGGAAACCGAATACGTCCGTGGACGCCGCTATTCTTCACACATAGAGATGTAGGCCTTCCAAATACGATGGTAGATCTTTCTGGAAGAAGATTTCCGTGCCCTCAGCATGGTTGAATTGACCGAATCCGAAAGATCTCGGTCCCTTAATACCTGGCTTTTAATAGCCATGCCGTTAAAGCCAGCGACTGTAAAGCAGGATGAAGTATGGGACCTTGAGTCAGAAGGTCCTCCCGCATTGGCAGTTGCCAGGGTACGTCCGCCACCAGGTGCACAAGGTTGGCGTACCAAGGACGCCGGGGCCAACCTGGAGCGATTAGAATCACCGGAATCCCCTCGTTCTCCACTCTGCGGAGCAGACGAGGAAGCAACTTCAGTGGAGGTGTGACAGTGGGGTCACTTTGGACACAGGGTGAATAAAAGAAACCCCCGATATGGTCTGTGATAGCCATATTCAAGGCTGTATATACATTGTATATAGATTGGATGTATACTGTGTGTGGGGGTTATGTAATCATTGCTGTGAGGAATTAAGGTGTTTTGCATTCTATTGTTCATTAAGTCTGTCCTTGTGTGTATTGTAAAGTGCCAGACAGACTGGCTGCCAACCCTTTGTGAGAAGATGTGCATTGTGTGGGATCTTTTGAAGCCTAGCAGACGTCAGGATGAGGTGTTGAGTCTTGGGATGTGTGGGTGGAGCTGGGCCCTTGTTCATGTTAAATCATGTGGATTGAATTGTGTATAAAGTTACAATGTTTCTCAATAATAAAGTGATTCCTATTACAGAAGAAGACAGAGTGCGTCTCGTTTTCTTCCAGAGGGATTGGTTCCTATGGGAAAGGGTCGTTTAGCTGTGGATATTGGTAGCGAGTGGATGTGTGTCTAGGAGAGGGAACATCGTAAACTGCGTTTTACTCCTTGATATTTGGGGACCCGTTACATTGGTTGGCAGCAGCGGGATTTTCCCTCCAGTTCCTGGGACACTCCAAGCCACCACAGAGAATGACCAGCTATGCAGCCTGCAGGAAAGTCACGCTGAAAGACTTACTTGAGAGCCGAGATGGACCAGAGAGATGGTGATGCAGGACCCCGGTCAGTTGAAGATTTGTTTCAGCAACGAGTGCGACAGCGGTTGGCATTATATGGCACTAACCCATCAGAGACCGCCATTCAGGAAGCCATTAGAGGCATCCAGCTGCAGGATGCGCGACAAAAGAGAGAACTAGAGCGGCAACATGAGTGGAGAATGGCGGATATACGACAATCGGAGATCGCCTACAGACAGCTGCGAGAATCTGCTCAGCAGCAGGGTGGGGCTCCCTTTGCCTGGGACTATCAGGAAATACCAGTTGACAACTATGAAATCCTGGCTGAAGAATCAGCAGTGGAAAATCTGAAGATGGCCATCCCTAAAGCCGAAGTGAATGATACAGAGTTCCAGGGAGCTAGCCTGGCTGAAGAATCGGCAGTGGAAAAGCTGAAGATTGCCCTCCCTAAAGCCGAAGTGGATGATATGGAGTTCCAGGGAGCTAGGGCAGTTGGCTCATCTCCCCAGCCACAGATTACAGAAGGTATGGACTTAAGGGACTGTTCAGAGGATGTTAGGGATTATGCATCGCCTGCCCAAGTACTGGCAGCAGGACAGAGTACTACAGACCCCTGCTCTACACCCATAGCAGTATTGGAGGCCCGAGTTGAGAAGGTGATGGTTCCTCTTTCTGAGTGGATTTCAGAGATGCAGGGAGGAGAAGCAGCCATTTTCCCTCCCCAACAGGTAGCCAGAGCAGATGGTGTGAAGTCCCCAGCAGAAGTGCTGGCAACAGGGCAGAGTGATAGCAACCTCTGCCCAGCACCGGAAACAACTGTGGAGTTGCAGGGAGCCGGGGCAGTTGGCCCCTCTCTCCAGCAACAAGCTGGGGTGGTAAAGCTTTTACCCCCAGCTGAATCACTGGCAGCAGGGCAGAATGCTACTGGCCGCTGCACACAACTGCCACTTGAGCGGATATCGGTGGATGGGACTGCGGTCTCCACTCACAGCAACCCAGCAGAAGAGCTGGCAACAGAGCCGAGTGCCACGGGTCTCTGCTCTCAACTAACAGAAGAGGGAGTTCCTGTGGTAGTAGATGGGAGTTCAGTCCTCACTGACACAACCCCAGAAAATGGTGTGACACTGAGACAGGAGGATGTCAGCCTTGCTTTGCAAGCACTGGGGGACTTCCACCTACCACAAGTGGATGGGACTTCAGTCTCCACTTGTATACCCCAGGGATGCCGGGCAGTCGACCCAGATCCCCAACAGCATGACGGACTGAGCCCAGTCACCCTGTCTTCTCCCCAGCGGCGGGTATGTTCTCTGAGAGAGGCAGAGGTTGGCTGGGTAAGTAATGCTCTGCTTGGAGCAATTCATTTGTGGTACTGGGTGGATACCAGCATTGGAAGAATGGACCCATGGACTAACTTCGGAGTAGACCCGTCTGGGGTCCCCTCCTCTGTTAGTCCCCTGCCGAAAGGGGAGATGTGTGACAGTGGGGTCACTTTGGACACAGGGTGAATAAAAGAAACCCCTGATATGGTCTGTGATAGCCATATTCAAGGCTGTATATACATTGTATATAGATTGGATGTATACTGTGTGTGGGGGTTATGTAATCATTGCTGTGAGGAATTAAGGTGTTTTGCATTCTATTGTTCATTAAGTCTGTCCTTGTGTGTATTGTAAAGTGCCAGACAGACTGGCTGCCAACCCTTTGTGAGAAGATGTGTATTGTGTGGGATCTTTTGAAGCCTAGCAGACGTCAGGATGAGGTGTTGAGTCTTGGGATGTGTGGGTGGAGCTGGGCCCTTGTTCATGTTAAATCATGTGGATTGAATTGTGTATAAAGTTACAATGTTTCTCAATAATAAAGTGATTCCTATTACAGAAGAAGACAGAGTGCGTCTCGTTTCCTTCCAGAGGGATTGGTTCCTATGGGAAAGGGTAGTTTAGCTGTGGATATTGGTAGCGAGTGGATGTGTGTCTAGGAGAGGGAACATCGTAAACGGCGTTTTACCCCTTTATATTGGGGTGCCGTTACAGGAGGGATAGGCATAGATTAGTCGATACTGACCCCACGGGGCATCTGACACGTCTGCCCAGGGCTCTCTGGACCTGGCCACATATCAACACCTTGCGATTGAGTCGAAAGGCAAGGGGGGTCCTCGTCCAACATGCCCCACCTCTGGCAAAGAAGTTAAAACACCTCCGGATGCAATGACCATTCCCCCGGTCTAGCATCTGGCGACTCATAGTCCGCCTGCCAGTTTTCTACGCCCAGAATGTAGACTGCCAACAGAGCCGGCACGCTTCTTTTCACCCACCGCAGAATGTGAGTGACCTCGAACGCTGCAGTCGAGCTCCTTGTTCCCCCCTGATGGTTGACATAAGCCATCACCGTGGCGTTGTCTGACTGAATCCTGATCGGGCATCCTTGCAGTCTCCTTGACCACGAGGAGAGACACAGTCTGATCGCCCGAAGTTCCAGGACATTGATCGGCAGACAAGATTCGTCTGGAGTGCATCGAACCTGGGCCGACTGGACAACCTGTGAGGCTGGCGTCCGTCGTAATCACAGTCCAATGGAAGAGAAGGAACGACTTCCCGGACCGAAGAGCCTGGGATCTCAGCCACCAACTCAGAGAAGCCCTGACCAGGCGACTGACCCGAATCTGATGATCCAGAGACAATAGAGATTTGTTCCATTTGGACAGGATCTCCTTCTGCAAGACTCGAGTGTGGAATTGGGCATACGGTACTGCCTCGAAGGAGGCTACCATGAGACCCAGAACTCGCATGCAAAAACGGAGAGACGACCATTAGCGGGATGTCAACAACCGCACCGCAGACTGGAGAGTCAGCAATTTTTTCCAAAGTTAGACTCTCGCCTCCTTGGAGTCCAGAATCAACCCTAGGTACTCCAAACTCTGAGTCGGTGTCAGGACCGACTTCTGAATGTTTAACACCCAACCAAATTCTCTGAGGGTCTGACTGGCTATAGCCACATCTTCCTCTAATTCTGAGCCAGAAGCTGCTCTCAGAAGAAGATCGTCTAAGAAGCCCACAATAGCAATGCCTCGCTGTCTCAGCAAAGCTAGAATCAAGGCGAGAACCTTGGTGAAAACCCTCGGTGCTGATGCTAGGCCAAAGGGAAGAGCCATAAACTGATAGTGGTCTTCGCCGATTGCAAAGCGCAGAAACCTCTGGTGTCTTGTGCAGATTGGGACATGCAAGTATGCGTCCTTGATGTCCAGGGATGCCAGAAAGTCCCCCGGATGGAGCGCAGCAACCACTGAATAAATTGATTCCATGCGGAACTTCCGAACCTTCACAAAGACATTTAGGCTTTGAGGTCCAAGATCGGATGGACTCCGTCCTTCTTTGGGACCACAAACAGATTTGAATAAAAACCCTGAAACCTCTCTTCCAGTGGTATAGGTAAAATCAGTCTGGCCCTCAGCAAATCTTGCACTGCCCCCAATAGGACAGACCGACGAGCCGGAAGGAGAGGGAGATTTGAGAGAAAGCATCTGTTCAGCGGACAGGAAAGAAACTCGATCTTGTACCCCGAAGTGACCACCTTGCAGACCCACTGATCGGAGAGCAGGGAGGTCCACCGCGCTGTGAACCTGCGAAGCCGTCCACCCACCCATGAGTCGGGTGGGGCAAAACTTCATGCGGTGGTAGACTTGGTTTCCGGCTTACGTACCCAGGGGCGCTTCTGTCCCCCAGCTGGACCTTTGGCAGCTTGGGAGGGTCCCACCCGCGGATCCTGACTGACGAAAATACCGCCTCTGCGTGGGAAAGGAAGGGCCCAGCTTACGGCGCGGCTCCTTCCCCTTAGTGGACTGGGGGAGAAGAGTGCTCTTACCTCCAGTGACATCCTTAATAATGTCATTCAGCGAGGTACCAAAAAGCCTCCCACCCTTGAAGGGCAAGTCTGCCAAGGCTTTCTTGGAAGCCTGGTCAGCGGACCAGCATTTCAGCCAAATCAGGCAGTGCATGACCACCGTAGATACAGGGGCCCTGGAGATTAAGGGGGCCGCATCCAGAGTGGCATCACAGACATACACAAGGCCTTGCACCAACTGGTCGGCCAGTCTTACACACTCCGAAGGGAGCTGATGTTCCTCCACAGTCTGGTGCAAAATCTTTGCACAATCAGTAAACGTCTGAGACACCAAGGTAGCAGCCAAAATAGGCCACAACGCAGACCCCAGCAAGGTGAACATAGACCTGCTCAGCGCCTCGAACCTCCTATCAGTATGGTCATTAAATGCAGGGGTCCTCTCTACAGGGAGAGTGGTTACTTTATTTAACCAAGCGACCAGAGGCTCAACAACCAGAGGAGAAGCCCATTTTTTCAAAAGGCTCTCCTCAAAAGGGTACCTGACCGCCAGGCGCTGAGGGACCACAAAGGACTTCTGCGGCTTTTCCTGTTCCTTATCTCTGAATTTATCAAAGGACACATAGGGAAAGTCTGAGTCTGAGTCAGAGCATTCTCCTGGAGATGGCGAGGGGAGGGGGCGCTTTTTACCCCCCTTACGCTTGCACGCCGCTTCCACCCTGGCAACAAATGATTCCAGGACTGCGGACAAAGTGTCCATGGGAACCGCAGGGGCACCGGCTGCCGCCTCTGGCATGTTTGGGGAAGAAGGGCCAGATACTGACTCCATGATACAACTGACCGCTCTCAGGGACTCAGTCAAAAAAACTGAAGTGTCCACCCTCCTTGCTGCACTGACCGGGGGGGTTACCTAGGGGACTCACCACCCAGCAAGAGACCACTCCGTGCCGCTGCCCACCTTCCGTCTGTACACAGCGTGTGTGAGGAAAAACTGAAAATTGTGCTGCGCGCCATTCAGGAAGCCAGCACTAGAGGCCAAAACCCACTCCAAAATTGCCACCAGACGCCTCAGAAAGAAAAGGGCACGACCACAAGAAAATGGCCGCCCGCAATAACAACCTGTGCCACACCGCGGCCACAGCAAGATGGCCGCCATTGAGGAAATACATAGAAAACAGCAGGCATACAAGAAAATGGCGTCGGCAAAATGGCGCCCGAGCACAGCAATGTGGACGAGAAGGCCGAGACAGGGACTTCCCCAGAGCAGAGCACCCCTCACAGAAAAACTGGCCCCGACACCCCACAGTTCCCTACTAGGACCTGGAGTCCCCCCACAGGTACGCCCCGGTCGCAGCGAGCCCTGCTAGAGCAGAAGGGGACTTATGATAGAGAGCAGGGAAAGGGAAGACAGGAGAACCCCTAATTCCCTGAAATGACCAGCTGTTCCCACCTGCCGAGGCAGGAGGAATAGTACTTACCCGTCCATGCGAGGACTCGCTGGTGCGTCCCTGACAGACCTACAACCGAGTTGGAGTAGCTGTCGGCCCGGTCCACTGTGAGTGAGACAACAAGCAGCCCAGTCATATATGGACCCCAGAGCATGTGCTCACCGGCCACCCCTGGAGCCATGGGGTACATTGTGGCAGAACCAGCGCAAAGCTAAGGACTGGCACGCTCGATGGCCGGAACTGGGAAGACTACAAGGATCTATAATATCCAGCCTGTCGCCCAGCCGGCAGTTGATAGAAGATATCATAAAAAAATTCAAATTTAATTAAAAATTCTTCAGGACTCTGGGCCCAAAGGGAGGCACGTCCTCTGCTAGGCAGAAAAAAAACTGAGCTGCTGACTGCAGGGCGGAGGGTTATGTCTGGAGGGACCGCCCCCTGGGCGGGGCATTTCAACTCTGATTAATATAACGTGTTTAAATATTTTAACACGTTCTGCCTAGTCCTCTCCTATGAACAGGAACATAACCCATATGTCAAGAATTGAGAAGACTGTGTCCGTCCATGGACGAAAAGAGAAAAACCTTTTTCAAATCGATTGTACGATAATCTGATCGTTAGTACACAGTTTGAGAGCCGATCACGACAGTTCATCCAAAATTATCCGAAGGGACAAACACAAAAGTTTCTCTTGTACGATACCAGTTTGTCCGATTTTCGTTTAATCAGTATAGTATTTGCCGATACATTACATCACTTCCCAAGTTGTATTCTGTTGTACGAGAATTTTCATAACTTTAGTAACATCTTTATTTTCAATATGAGACTAGCATGCAAAAAAAAACAAAAAAAAACACACGATTATTCCTCCGATATTTTCTTTGTGTGTACGAGGCCCAAGGCACAGCTTTTTTAGATCTGGATAGAATGGTGAGGGGTTAGAACCACTGTAAGGCAGGTTTCTCTGCTGTCCAGGTTCCTGCCAGGGAAAGTCACTCTCTCCTATTGTCCTGATCATCAATGTCTCTAGGAATGAATGCAAAGGAGAATCTAATATTCCGAGTTGCCACCAGAACAGGAACAGAGGAGAAATCTCCCATATGTCCAAGAGGGGACTTTCCTTACATTGGAAAGATATCATCTTGCTTCCAGTTGATGCTACAGGACAAGGAGGGGACGAAAAATCTCCCTAATCAGACAATTGACAAAAAAACAAACAAAAAAAAAACAGTGGTTTTAACCCACTCATACTTTATCCAAACTTAAAAGAAAAAAAAGGTTGTGTTTTAGATATACTTTAATTATAATGCAACAAGTAGTAAGTACAGTACTTCAGTTTTTAGGACACTACTTTGCAAATGCACTTACACAATATTGTTCTTTAATTAAATAATGAAAAGTAACATTTAAGGTCTCAAAGGAAACATTTTAAAACATTTCACTGACAAACAGCCATTCATGTAGTTATAAAATAATGCATAAATAAGATCGATGGTCGAAGAACGGTATTACAGCAGTTTTTGCTTGTTAACCTAGGTCAAGCTAAAAATAGCCTTCAGTAAACACAATCTGCTTCTCGTAATATGCACACATTTGAAAATTGAAATGTATATAAACTGCAGACATGGACAAACAAACACAATATCTTCTGTCATACTCCATAAATACTTGCCTTTACAAATATAATGTTTTCTTTTTCTTTCTTTTTTTTTTTTTACAAATAAAAAAATCAGTTATATATTTATAAAATACTAAGTTATACAAATGAAGAGTTTAATAACATTGAAAATAGGCAATGCCCTTTTTATCACATCACTATGTATTAAACAGGGGAAATTCGGCTTCCTCCTCTGCACATATTAAGAACACAAACTTCAGCAGCCTCTGGTTAATAGTATATAGCAAAGGCACATTGAATAGGAAAACTCCAGTTTGATAGAACAGATATTTGCTATATGAATCATTTTGTAATTTAACTTTATTAAAAAGGAGTTCAGTACTAATATACAAGCAGCCCACTTAAGTCTACGTAGTATACTAGCACAGGCACAGTACTGCAATCAGCCAGCTTAGGGAAATCTGTTGTAAACCCAAACAGTGGCCCAGGCTGGTAGAAACTAAAATGAGTCATACATTTAACAGTGCAGAGGGTCAAATCTACTGCTGAGGGTATTGTATTCTGACAACCTCTGCCTGCCAGAATGCAGTGGGCTGTCCAGAATTATCTGCCCGACTCCTTCAGATTGAAGGATGTCAGGAGGTAGGATGTTCAGGTTGTATTCTATGCTACATGCCCAATACCGAATTCTGTATTCTTGGCTCTCTTCTACCAAAAACAACATGCTGGCATTTTTTCCCCATTTAGTTCCACTTTAAGCTGCTTAAAATTAGTTGAACTATGCTCTTAATTTTCCAGAAACATCTGAACAGAAGAAAAGGATTTTTGTACCCACCAGTAAAATCCTTTTCTTGAAGTCTATTGGGGCTTCACAGAAAGTCTTAACCTTTGGGTTATGTCACCTACAGGAGGACTAGAAACTACGTCCACAGCTGGCATCAGATGGTGTCACAACATCGACTAGAAATGAAAAACGACATGAACTGAAAATCAGGTGGCAGCTTTGCAGATCTGGAAAACAAGTGCTTGATGTAGAAATCCCAAGATCTAGTAATGGCCCCTTGACAGGAAAGGGTGGAACCTGATCCTTGAGACCATAAGCTTGGATGATGGTCTGCTTAACCACTTGAGAACCACCTGCCACAGTTGTACTGCGGCAGGTTGGCTCCCATGTGAATTGTCATCATTGTACGTTGGCTCGCGCAGGCGCAGTGGCCCACTGCACGAGCGTGCCCGCAGGTCAGTCGGGCGGACTCAATGTCCGCTGGCCACTCGCGATCGCCTAGAATAGAGGCAGAATGTGGATCTGCCGTTGTAAACAAGGCAGATCCCCATTCTCACAAGGGACATGACAGATTCTTCTGTTCCCAGTCATCGGGAACAGTGATCTGTCATGTCCCAGGCAGCCCATCCCCTCTACAGTTAGAACACACCAAGAGAACACTGTTAACCCTTGATCGCCCCCTAGTGTTAACCCCTTCCTTGCCAGTGTCATTTTTACATCGATCAGTGGATTTTTATGGCACTGATCAATGTAATAACGTCACTGGTCCCCAAAAAGTGTCATTTGGGGTCAGATTTGTCCGCCGCAATGTCGCAGTCCCCCTAAAAATCGCAGATTGCCGCCATAACCAGTAGAAACAAAAAGAAAAGTCCCTAAATCTATACCATAGTTTGTAGATGCAATAACTTTTGCACAAACCAATCTATACGCCTATTGCAATTTTTTTTTACCAAAAATATGTAGAAGAATATATACCGGCCTGAACTGATGAATAAATATTTTTTTTTATATATTTTTTGGAGATATGTATTATAACAAAAAGTACATTTTTTTTTTGCTCTTTGTTTATGGCGCAAAAAAAAAAAAAAACACAGAGGTGATAAAATACCACCAAAAAAAGCTCTATTTGTTGGAAAAAAAAAGGATGTCAATTTTGTTTGGGTACAGCGTCGCACAACTGCACAATTGTCAGTTAAAGCGACGCAGTGCCTTATCGCAAAAAAATTGCCTGGTCATTAAGGGGGCAAATCCTTCCAGTCCATAAGTGGTTAAAGTGTTATTAAACCCAGTAATCTGAAAATAGTTCACCCACCCCCCACAGCTTATAATTCATCTTTTTACATTAAAATACTGCCACTATAACCTTTTTGGCTGACCTGTACACCATGGTCATGTGATAACCTGCAGGGTTTGCCTGAGTGCGGAGTGTTCAGGTAAGAGGAGATTTCCACTAAAGCATGTGTCCTCATGCTGTTATGGGAAGTGGATTATCCATCAATCAAGATGTGACATTCCACCCACTGTGTTCTTTTTTAGTTACTTGGCATGGAGGAGGGAGGGAGGGACTGTGTTGTAATTTAGGATCTGTATCCACACCCACATGTGTGATGTGAATACCATGTGACCCGACTAGCTCAGCTTAAAGAAATATTTTCTACAGCAATAGAGACTAAACTGAGCACGAGCAGGGGAACCACTCTGACTGACTGTCTTGTCTGGCCTTGCCCAGAGTGACCCTGCAGGAGGGGAAGGATCTGTGCATAAAGGATCAAAGAGCCTTTTACACAATACAGAGGATTAACCCCTTAAGTTAAAAAGTGAGTATAACAAGCATGCTATTCTGCATATACAGACAGATTTTACTGTTGTGGATTTAGTAACACTAAGCTAGCAAGAAATGGAGTGGAATAAGAAACTGATGCACCCTCACTGCATCCTGCACAAAATTCTCACTAGACAGATACAAGACTAATAGGTGTTTAGGGGGAACAATTTGTAAGGATGTTTGCAATCTCCAAAGAGAAATAGCTGGAAAAGCAGGTACAAGGGGAAGTCTTTGCAGTCTTAGAAGTTTTAAAACAATCCAAGACAAGACACAGTAGAAGCAACCAGCTGATTCTCTAGATTCAGAGTAATGTGCACTGAAACAGTCTCTTTATTAATTATAGTAGTAGACTGCGACTCCTGGAGTGTAAGTCCATTAGTCAAGGATTAGAACAACTCAGAATCTCTGTGGTTTAGAAGCCACTAAGGATACAGCCTAATCAGATACAGAATCTGCAGTGGAGTTTGTGGGAGTACACTTGTGGCTTCTGCGATCAGTCAGAAAACAACTAGGTAACTTGTCTAAAGGCTGTCATACACTGTTCAAAATTTCAGATGATTCATGCTGAACTGGCCAAAATTCAAGCCATGGGTGCCCCAAGTCAGTGCCACCTGTGTGCAAAATTTTTGCTAAAACAGCATCTGCATCAGGCACTGTTCAGTTATTCTCAAAGCCATGGGTGGCAGCTGTCAGATTAATATAGCCAGCTTGGAAGAATCATCCATCTTTTTAGCATGGATGGAGAAATCTGTTAGACATCTTTTGTTTTCTCTTGTTAAAAAAAAAAAACACATCTTTTGTTTAGCCCGCAGGCTCCAATTCACCCAGTGGATGACATCAGCATACTATTATCCTTTCCCACCACAAAGAGTGGTAACAGGGATTTAAGCAACCTAGAGATATAATGTAGCTCCCGATGTGCGGTCTACTTACGAAGTTGCAAGTGCTAAGGCAATGGCAGTGGTTCTGGATCTATAAAGCACTCCACAGATAACTCATAGCCCAGTGCCCACAGTTCACTTCCAGGCTAGATCTGTCCAGTGAGATCTGGACACAGTACTCCAAAAGCCAGATTGAGGACAATTGTTCTAGAAAGCTGTAAATGGAAGAGAAAGTTCAATAGCGATACAGAAAGAGTTCTGAAAAAAAAAACTGAAGAAAAAAGGTGTTCGCAAAAATACAAGTTGAAACATGGCAAAGCTGTTGAAAAGATGACCACCTTCTTAGGGCACTAGCCGAGACATGCTGGTAGTAGATGGGGTTATCCTAGGCTGGTCTACATGTTTTTTGTGTTTACATTGTCCAATCCCAATCTAGGCAACAGGATAACCTGAAGGTTAAGCCTTACTGTGGCACGCAATGGATGAGAAAGAAATACGTCTATAGATACACCACTTATTACATGTGTTCTGCTTTGCGGAGTTCTGCTCATCACAATATACATAAAACTCAGGTAGTAGAACAAATATGTGGAGAACCACTTCTGCTGTAAACAAAGATTTGTATGGAAAGATAAATGTGTCCCTTCTGCTTTGTATTTGAGGGGGACTCTGAACACCCATTTATGCAGTAAACTAAAATTGTTGCATAAAGTTTCACACAACCTGCTGTAAATGGAAGCTAGCGCATATGCAACACATGTGAATTTAAAGGGGTTGTAAACCCTCATGTTTTTTCACCTTAATGCATCCTATGCATTAAGGTGAAAAAAACTTCTGGCAGTGACAGGCCCCCTAGCCCCTGTTTTACTTACCTGAGCCCAGTAATTCTCTTGGCAGAGACGCACTCTACCTCTCTACACGGGGTCCCAGCTCTTGATTGGATAGATTGATAGCAGTGCAGCCATTGGCTCCCACTGCTGTCAATCGAATCCAATGGACGCAAATGCTGGACTCGGGAGAGCGCCCGCACGGTAACCCCCTGGGAGAGTGCTTCTCCTAGGGGGTTATCTGATGCGAGGAGGAGCTGCCAGAAGAGGAGGTTCGGGGCCACGCTGTGCAAAACGCGCTGCATAGTGGAGGTAAGTATAACATGTTTGTTACTTTAAAAGAAAAAAAAACAGGAAGGTTTACAATCAGTTTAAGTCCTAGTGTACATCCACATATTCATCAAGCTGCAATAGCAGCCACTGACACACCTCTGAACTGAAAAGAACATTGTTCTTGATAAAGGAAGACAACTTAAAAACAGAGGCTTCACTTCACAAAAGACTTTAAACTCATCTTGTTGCTAGTGATTTAGTAATGACCAAATATAATCTAAAATACATAAAACTAGAAAACAATAATTGTTATTCTTTACAATACGTTAAAAACTATACAGGATTACGACCCATTGATTTTAATGCCATGCAGTACTTATTTCATGCTACCTCCCTGAAAGTGTATAAACCCAGTGTCACCCTATATCTTATAAATGCAGCAAAGACTTTAATACCTAGATTTTGGAAAGAAAGTCAATGTCTGAATTTACAAGATTGGTAAATGGGAAGCAGAGCGGACTATGGAAGTAGAGAGATGGGTCTATATTGCAAATAATAAAGAGGAACGTTTTGAGACATCTGATCTGGTTGGATGTACTACCCCTTAGAAATTGCCAAACTTTTTTGATTACACCTCTCCCTTCACATCTCCACCTCAGTCGACTTTACCTATGGAGCCCACGCAAGGACTCTTTGCAAATGTCTTTGGCTTATACCTACTGCCCTTTGTTGACTTATTGTCTGTTTGGTATCAGTTTTTAAATCAATTGCAAGACAAATTAATCTCATGTACTATGTTGATTTTTGAAGTTTTCTATCATTTTCGATTTATTTGCTTTTCTTTTTAGGATCTGTGGTTACCCATTATTATTTTTAGGATTGATATTAGTGACTATGGTTATCCTGAGCCATGCAATGTCTAATGTTCCGTAACTGAGGCGTTTCGCCTCACCCGATTTGTTTTTATATGTATTTGTACAAACCTTGTGACTTTCACGCCCTGGGTTTACATGTGCTACGTATATATTACTGGTTATCTACGGTCTTATCTTTAGGTGCACTTTGCAGAATCCAGAATCCCTTTTCTATATTTTCAGGTTTTTGACGATGTATGTTTTTGTACCTTTTTCTGTTTATGCAAAATCTTAATAAAAGATTATCATATATATGAAAAAAAAAAAATCCAGGGAGTTGGATATTTCCAAG
The DNA here is from genome assembly GCA_029206835.1 of Rana muscosa. Taxonomy (NCBI): domain Eukaryota; kingdom Metazoa; phylum Chordata; class Amphibia; order Anura; family Ranidae; genus Rana; species Rana muscosa. The sequence goes on along the minus strand of CM055116.1, from coordinate 471,384,341 downwards.
AAAGTATTTGTATTAAGGTTAGGACTGACTGACCCAACTTCAATTTTTGCTACCTAATATACTGTATAAAACGTGATCATTTGCTGTTCTGGGTGTAATCTAAAGGCAGAAAAAACCTTGGGAATTTGGGCCTTCTTCATAACTCATAGAACACATACTTTCTGGAAACAAGATATAAATAAAAGTTACAATATTGTAAAGTAAAAAAAGTATAAAACAATAAAATTAAATTAAAGTTTACAATTGCAAAAGATGACGTCATTCTTTTTCCCTTGCTTACATGTAAACCCCCAAGTACAAATCTTTGCATTTTGCAAGAACTACTGCTGTGAAATGCTTCACTGCCTTCAGTCCATATTGACATTTTTAGTCTTAGAGTTATAGCCAGTATAATAACTCAGCATGTTTTCTTGCTTTGCTCATTTTTGTCCAAGTGCATATCTGAGGTGGCTATAGACAACGAAGTCTGTAACTTCTGTTGTCTGGGAGCATCACTACAATCAGCCCGTCTTTCTAAACTGACAGCTGAACTCTCTGATAACCAAGGAACAGGAGAACTTTTGCCACTGTCTGTTGCATGTAGGGGATAAAAAGCCTGGCATTCCCAGTGCCCTTCTTGTTCATCACTTTCAGAAGTCTGAACAGCTATTTGTGGAACTAAGCGATGCTGCTGCTCCAGGACTGTAGATATCGATGATACACTTGCGGGTCTTGCTTGAACCCAAGAAGTTTGGTGAGGTAACCGTTCCCATAGCACCAAATTGCCCCCTACCTTTTGCCCTTCAGAGACCACCTCGCCATCCCCTGAATCTTGTTCATCAAAACTTACTTCTTGCACAGCTTCTTGCTTTTTGAAGGAGTCTCTGCGTTCTGAGAGGTTAAGCCTCCTCATTACTACTACTTCTTGATCCCGCTCATGTTTTTCTGTTCCCCAGTCTTTACAATGGCTTGCAGCATCTGTCAAACTTTCAGATGTCTCAAGTAGCTCACCACACTGATGGCTGTCTGGAGGTGTTGTTTTGCGTCCAATAGCAAAGTGGGCAGCCATCTTCTCTACAGACTGTACTCTTTTTAACAAAGGTGAACGAGGAGGCTCGGTTGTCCGACCTCTTGCTCCTTGGCGAACAACTGTTGGGGGTGACAAAGTTGATCCCTGGAAAACATTATGGCTGCTTCTTGAATGTCCAGAGATTAATGGAGGAGATGCATGCTGTGGGGAAGATGGTGCTTGAGAGACTGAAGATGGAGTGCACGCTAAAGGAGATGGAGGAATGCTACTTGTGGATTTCCTGCGTCCCACCTTGTACCGTTGTCCACTTAGCTTGGGTGCTAAACACTGAAGCGAACTGGGTCTGATGTGTCCAGCAGGAGAACTGGGTGTACTAGAGCATGGAGATGTGCTTTGAGGTGACACTGCATCTGAAAGACACAAATGTTAGTTTAATAATATCCTTGGTTAGTTTCAAATCATTTCTTGCAAAAATATATTCTGTAATAAGGCCTCATGCACACATGAAGTTTTGCAAACTAGAAACTTATTCTCCTGGCAGCAGGGTTTAGGCAGAAAAAAAACACCCCATGCTTGTAAAAGCGTGTAATGCTTTAAGATGCATTTACAGGCATCACGCGCTTGAGCGTTAATTTATATCATTGTATTTCATTGGCCAGAATAATAATTTATTCAGGCCTTTGAAATGAATGGACATTCAAGTGCTAAAAGCGTTTACACAGGTTTACAAGCGTTAAGCGGTTTTCCTGCCAAAACTCTGTTGCTCCTGGACGCACTGGCAGTGTTTTTTTTTTTTATATAAAAAAAGGACAAATACTGCGCATGTGTAAAAACATAGAAAAAAATAATGTCAATCACCACCATTACAGTGTAAATTGTCCAACAGCACCACAATATAATCACAATAAACAACATGTAGAAAATAATTATGCGCTAAACAAAAATCTCATATTGGGTTATTAAATCCAACTGTAGAAAACAAATTTGTGATAAGTAGTTGAATCTGAAAAAAACCTCCACCTTGTGCAAATGTGCATGCACCATCACCACACAGTTCTTGTTTTGATAATTGGGTCTCTTGCACACTGGACGTCCAAGGTTTTTTTTTTCCTGCCTCTAAACTCCCCTGCATGTTAGCCTGTGTCCAAGCACACATAGGTCTTTAGCAGCGTTTAGTGGCAGAAGCTTAGAGGAAAAAAATGATGAGCTAAACAAAAATCTCATATTGGGTTATTAAAATCCAACTGTAGAAAACACAAATCCGTGATAAGTAGTTGAAACCAAATAAAAACACCACCTCGTGCGTGCACCGTCACCACAGGCAATATAGACTCTTACCAGAGAGCCTGGACCCTTTATTATAACAATCTTTGCAGGGTTCATCAGCTGGAGATGTGTCTTCAGATCAAACAGGTCATAAGTAGGATATTCAAACCAAGCTCCATCCACCCCATGATCAGATAGAGATGCCAGATAGTTTAAAATCCCAAAAGGTTTGTTTAATATAAAAAGTATTGCACTTACATTAGTACAGGTAAAACCAGCGTTGTGTACAATATAGGTGGCCGCTTTAAGATATCCAGGCACTGTGCAAACAAATGCGATAGTAGGAAACTGATCCTAACCCGACCGGCATGCCCCGGAGGAAATCCTCTTTGTGATCCAACTGATCGGGTTAGGAGCCGTTTTCTGCTATCGGGTTTGTTTGCACAGTGCCTGGATATCTTAAGGCGGCCAACTATATTCTACACAGTGTTGGTTTTACCTGTACTAACGTAAGTGCAATACTTTATATTAAACAAACCTTTTGGGATTTTTTTTCTTTGGCATCCATTTTATGATCAATTTGATCTTGGGGTTGATGGAGCTTGGTTTGAATATCCTACTTATGCCCTGTTATCTAAGGACACATCTCCAGCAGATTGCTTTTCAGGTGTTTTAGCACTAAAAATAGCGACGGAAAAGCATCTCTCAAGTCTCCCCAGTGTGAAAGCCTGAGTGTGCTTTCACACTGGGGTGGTGCACTTGCGGGACGTGAGAAAAAGTCCTGCAAGCAGCATCTTTGGGGCTGTTTGGGAGCGGTGTGAGTACCGCTCCCAAAATGCCCTGGCCATTGAAATGAATAGGCAGCGCTGCCGAAGCGCCAGAAAGCGGTTCGGCAGCACGGGCGCTTTTAGTACTTTGTTTGGCTGCTAGCGGGGGTTAAAAGCACCCCACTGGCGGCTGAAAAGCGCCGCTAAAACTAGCGGCGCTTTACCGCCAACGTGGTCACGCTACAGTGTGAAAGGGCTCCAAATGTTTACTTAACACTTGCTTGATGTACAATGCATCCAGAAAGTATTCACAGCGCTTCACTTTTTCCACATTTTGTTTTGTTACAGCCTTATTCCAAAATAGATAACATTCATTACTTTCCTCAAAATTCGACAAATAATACCCCATAACGACAACAATTGTTTGAAATCTTTGCATTTATAAAAACAAAAACCAACATGTACTCAAGTATTCATAGTCTTTTCTCAATACTTTGTTGAAGCACCTTTGGCACCAATTACAGCCTCAAGTCTTTTCGAGTAGGATGCTAGAAGCGAGGCACACCTGTTTTTGGGTAGTTTCTCCCATTCTTCTTTGCAGGACCTCTCAAGCTCCATCAGGTTGGATGGGGAGCATAGGTGCAGAGCCATTTTCAGATCTCTACAGAAATGTAGAATCGGGTTTAAGTCTGGGCTCTGTCAAGGACATTCACAGAGTTGTCCCATAGCCACTCCTTTGCCATCCTGGCTGTGTGCTTAGGGTCATTGTCTTGTTGAAAGATGAACCTTCGCCCAAGTCTGAGGTCCAGAGCACTCTGGAGCAGGTTTTCATCAAGGATGTCTGTACATTGCTGCATTCATCTTTTCCCTGATCCCGACTAGTCTCCCAGTTGATGCCGCTGAAAAACAACCCCACAGCATGATGCTGCCACCACCATGCTTTACTATAGGGACGGTATTGGCCAGGTGATGAGCGGTACCTGGTTTCCTCCAGATCTATGACGCTTGCCATTCAGGCCAAAGAGTTCAATCTTTCTTTCATCAGACCAGAGAATTTTGTTCCTCATGGTCTGAGAGAATCTTTCAGGTGCCTTTTGGCAAACTCCAGGCGGGCTGTCATGTGCCTTTTCCTGAGAAGTGTCTTCTGTTTGGCCACTCTACCATACAGGCCTGATTGGTGGAGTGCTGCAGAGATGGTTGTTCTTTTGGAAGGTTCTCCTCTCTCCACAGAGAAACGCTGAAGCCCTGTCAGAGTGACCATTGGGTTCTTGGGCACCTCCCTGACTAAGGCCCTTCTCCCCCCGATCGCTCAGTTTGGCCGGGCGGCCCGCTCTAGGAAGATTCGAGGTGGTTCCAAACTTTTTCCATTTAGGAATGATGGAGGCCACTGTGCTCATTAGGACCTTCAATGCTACATACATTTTTCTGTACCCATCCCCAGATCTGTGCCTCGATACAATCCTGTCTCAGAGGTTTACAGACATATCCTTGGACTTCATGGCTTAGTTTGTGCTCTGACATATACGGTTAACTGTGGAACCTTATATAGACAGGTGTGTGCCTTTCCAAATCATGCCCAATCAACTGAATTTACCACAAGTGGACTCCAATCAAGTTGTAGAAACATCTCAAAGATGATCAATGGAAACAAGATGCAAAATCTTTGCTAAATTTTGAGTGTCATGTGAATACTTATGTACATGTGATTTTTTTGTTTTTTATTATTAATAAATTTGCAAAGATTAAAAAAAAAAAAGTTTTCTTTACTCACCGTAGAATCCTTTTCTCTGAGTTCATGGACTGACACAGCTTCCTATTGACAAGTGGGTAATATCCTATCTTTAGGAGTGACTAGGCAGAAAAAACGTGTAAAAAGTGTTACATCACACCTTCTACAGCACCGCCTCTCTCTCTGCACCTCACAGATCGGTTTGTCAAAAAGCAGTACAAACTTAAAACGAGGGGTGGGTGGTGTGTCAATCCATGAACTCAGAGAAAAGGATTTTATAGTGAGAAAAAAAATCCTATTTACTCTTTCGTTCATGGACGGACACAGCTTCCTATTGACAAGTGGGACGTCCCAAAGCAGTGTCAAAAAACCAAGGGGTGGGAACAGCATTTAAAACAACTTCACCCCAAAACAAAACAGAGCTCCTCAACAGAGGAGTTGCAACTCTAGACAGCTGCAATACCTTGCGGCCGAAAGAAGCATTCGAAGATGCACACACATCAACTTGTAAAGTTTGGGGAAAGTGTGAACTGACGAGCAGGTCGCCGCCTTACACACCTGGTGAAATAGACGCTAGATGCTCTCAGAGCTCGGGCAGCGTCCAAAAAATACAACGTCGTCTCCTAGGATTCGACGGATGAAGACACAAGGATGGTAGTACAATGTCTTCCTTGAGATGGAAGGTCGAAGATCCTAGGAAGAAAGGAAGGTTGCGGACGCAGCACCACCTATTCTTGTGGAAGATCAGATAAGGAGCCTTGCATGACAAGGCTGCCGGCTCAGAAAAACATCTTAACTGACGTAAACCAATAGGCACCTCTTGCCCTGGTCAAATGCGCCGGGAAAGGGAGGCGCCTAAACCTTCATGGCGCAAGCCTGATCACGATCTGTCGGATCCACCTAGAGATGGTGGCCGACAAGACCGCTAGGCCCTACTGGGGACCAGCCACCAAAACAAAACGGTGAGTCTGGACTCTGGAACGTAGCAGTAACAGACAAGCATTCTCTCAGAGTTTGGACAATGTCCAAGGAATGCAACGTCGTCTCCTTAAAATTTGACGGATGAGGACACAAGGATGGCAGTACATGTCTTCCTTGAGATGGAAGGTCAAAACACGACCTTAGGAAGAAAAGAAGGCTGCGGACGCAGCACCACCTTATCCTTATGGAAGATCAGATAGGGAGGCTTGTATGACAAGGCTGCCCGCACAGAAACCCCTCTTACTGGCATAACAGCCACCAAAAGGACCACTTTCTGAGAAAGTGTCAACAAGGGAATCTCCCTGATGTTCTCAAACGGTGGTTTCTGAGGCACTTAGAGGCCGTGCCGGTAAAGCCATTGACTGCAAGCAGGATAGCATATGGGACCCTGCGCCAGCAGGTCCTCTCGTAGTGGTAGACGCCAGCTACACAAGCCCCACGGAGGTAGTGGAGGGTGGCCCGGAGGGGCCACCTGCCGAACCCACTGTACAAACGTTCTCACTAGAGAGTGAGCCACCAGGGGTCGTTTGAAAAAGACAGCCAGGGCAGATACCTGCCCCCTAATTGTACTTAAAAGTAACATTTTTGGCCTGTTCCCTGCTAAGAACAGCAGGACTCTGGAACCAAATAAGTACGCGGATGCCACCTCATTTCCTCACAAAATGGATATGCAGGTCTTCCAAGTGCGATGGTAATCTTCCAAGGGGATGTTTTCTGAGCACTCCTCATGGTAGAGATCACAGAGTCTGACAGGCCCCGGTCTCTTAGCACCTGGCTCTCAAGCCATGCCGTTAAGCCAGTGGCTGTAAAAAAACAGGATGGCGTATGGGACCTTGCGACAGCAGGTCCTTCTTAGCGGTAGATGTCAAAAGGCGTCTGCTACCAGACGCACTAGATCGGCGTACCAAGGACGCTGGGGCCAATTCAGAGCAATTGGGACCATTGTAATCCTCTCTGCCTCCAGTCTGCGAATCAGAGGAGGAAGGAGCTTCTGAGGAGGAAAAGGCATAGATTATCCGGTACTGACTCCACAGTGCCATCAACGCATCTGTCGTGTTTGCCCATGGGTCTCTTGACCTGGCCACAAACCTCAATACCTTCCGATTGAGTCGAGAAGCCAGAAGATATACGACTGGCGTGCTTCCCCTCTGGAAAGGGAGCCCCCTTAGGAGGTGAGCAACCTCCAATGCTGCAGCAGAGCTGCTTGTTCCTCCCTGATGATTGACATACGCCACCACTGTGGTGTTTGTCCGACTGGATTCTGACTGGACGCCCTTGTAGCCTCTGAAACCATGTGGAGAGGCAAAGCCTGATCGCCCGCATTTCAGGCCAATGATCTGTAATGGGATTCCTCCAGAGTCCAGCGACCCGGGTTGACTGAGCTCCTCAGACTCCTCTGCAACCGGGAAGACAGGCGTCCGCCGTGGCAACCATCCAGTAAAAGGGAAGGAACAACTTCCCAGACAGAAATGCCGGTGATGTCGGCCACAAACTAGGGAGGTCCTGATTAGATGGCTCATCCAGATTTTGATAATCCAGGGATGAAGGGCACTTGACCCTTAAGGACAGAGTTACCTCTAACACTCGCGTGTGAAATAGTGCCTATGGTACCGCCTCGAAGGAGGCTACCATGGGGCCCAAGACTCGCCTGCAAAAGTGGCGTGACAACCCATCTTTGGGATGTCAACTGCCGCACCGCAGCCCGAAGGGTCTGCAACTTTCCCCTAGGGAGAAAAAAAAACGTACGCCTCTGAGGAGTCCAGAATCAACCCTAGACACACTAGGAGTTGGGACGGTACCAATACTGACTTCTGAGTGTTCAGCACCTGACCAGTATCGGAGGGTATGACAGGTCATAGACACGCCCACTTCTAAATTTAAGCCTGAAGTGACCCTCAGAAGATCGTCCAAGTTGCCCATGATAGCGAAGCCACGCTGTCTTAGTAGGGCCAGAATCGGGGAGAGCACCTTGGTGCCGATGCCAGGCCAAAGGGGAGAGCCACCATTGGTAGTGGTCTTCCCCGGCCGCCAACGCAGACATCTCTGATGCCTGGTGCATATGGAGACATGCAAGCATGCGTCCTTGATGATCAAGGATGCCGGAAAATCCCCTGGATAGAGGGGAGCGCAACAGAGCGAGCCAACTCCTTTCCGGACCCTTTGTACTTTCACAAAGCAGTTGAGGGTCCCTAGTTCCAAGACAGGACGAACCCCCTCCTTCTTCAGCACTACAAACAGATATAAGTAGGACCCCTGAACCCGTTCCTGTACTAAGACAGGAAGGCCCACCCTGCGTATCAGCAGGTTTTGGACCGCCCCATGTAGGGCTTCCCGACAAGTCGGCTGAAGCTGGCGGTTAAGAGGGAAAAAAATCTGTTCGGTAGGCAAGCAAGGTTGGGCTTGCAAACCCAGGGACGCTTCTGTCCCTCAGCAGGCGCTTTATCGGCCTGTTTACTTGCCGCACTAAGCGGACGAAAGAACCGCTTATGTGCGGTGAAGGAGGGCCCTAGCCTATGGCGTGGCTCCTTACCGTCTTTGGATTGCAGAAGCAATGTGCCCTTACCTCCTTTGGCATCTTAAAAGATGTCATCCAGAGAGGCCTCAAAAGTCTGTCGCCTTAAAAGGGCAGATCCAACAGGGCCTTCTCGGAAGATTGGTCCGCAGACCAGCACCTTAGCCAGATCAGGTGGCGTAACGCCACCGCCTAAACGGAGGCTCAAGACAGCAAGGAAATAGTATCCATGTCTGACTCGCAGACAGACTCAAGGCCCTGTACGAACTGGTCGGCCAGAGCTCCCTCATTAGGAGGAGTCTCCCGTGTCTTTAACCCCTGCGTACTCAGTCAGTGTCTGAGCCATCAGAAAAACCCCAGCCAATGCTGGATGTACCGCTGAGCCCCCCACTGTGTATAGGTAGAGAGTGTCCCTGAAGACAGGAGCCCCTTCCACTGGAATCGTGGTAACTTGTTAAGTCTGGACACAGGGGGGTCCACTATCGGGGGAGAGGTCCATCTTTTCAGGAACTCTCCCTCAAGGGGTACAGAACCGCCCCAAAATTTTTGGGGCTGCAAAAAACCCTCTGTGGGTCTTCCCACTCCTTATAAAAACGCTTATTAAGATAAGACACATAAGGAATCACCTTAGTAGTGCGGGCCGGTTTACAGAACCCAAAGGGGACCGGTGTATCTGCTGCTTTAGCAGCATTCTCCCATTTTAGCGTATCCCGCATTGCCATGATAAGGTCAGATACCAAAGCCTTCTTGCGTGCTGACCTGGACTTGGAGTCATTCTCACTGTCCGACCGGTCACAGTCTGCAGTCTCTGATGCATCAGTATCCGGGCCATGAGCCACAGCCGGGCCTAGTTCTGCACATGAACGAAAGAGTAAACTTCTTTCACGTTGTCATAATGGGGTTTTCTTTCACGTTGTCATAATGGGGTATTGTTTGTCGAATTTTAAACAAAATAATGAATTTTATTTTAGAATAAGGCTGTACCATAACAAAATGTGTAAAAAGTGGAGCACTGTGAATACTTTCTGGATGCACTGTAACTCTTTTCAGACTAAAGTTCACATGCCTAGGTTTACCCACCTTTACATGTATATTTGGGATTAGTTGGGCAGGTGTAGAAATGGGGATTGTCAACTCAATTGATCACAAACTGTACTGTATTAGCATTAAGAATGTTCTAATGAAAAGCTCATTCACGATACAATAAATATATGCAAACTTTGTCTATTTGATAAGGGTGACTTGAATATTTACTAGAACTTAAAGTAGGGTTGGACAATTCCCGCTCGCCAGTTAAAAAACAAAAAACAAAAACTCTGGCGACTGGATCATTGAGAGTTTCTATCAGTTTCGGCAGTTGCACAAACCCTTCCACCCTGTGTAGAGGAAGGTGTGCAGGGTCAGGGATGTGTCCGAGCTCTGCACAGCTCCGCCCCTTTCAATCAGGATGATGGCAGTGCAGTGAGCAGGGCAGGTGGGAGCCCTGGTTCAACTACTTTTGCTCTTACTGTACATAGGCTGATGACACACTGAGCGCTGACTGATGCTGCCATATATTGCACTGTGTTCCGAGTCTCAGTGTATCTTGTGCGTGTACAGCGCCTCAGCTGTGCCACCCTGCGTGTACTGCTCCAAAGGTGTGCTGCACTGTGCACTCTATGTACTGTGCTTCAGCAGTGCAGCGCTTCAGGTATGCGGCACTGCATGTTCTGTGTGTATTGTGCTTCACAAGTGCTGCACTTTGCGTGCAGTGTACCTTGCCTAAGGTGTGATTCACTGCGTGCTCTGTGTACTGGGCCTCAGATGTGCTGCACTGTGTGTACTGTGGAACACATGGAAAAAGTTTGAGCTGTAAAATTAATTAGAAGAGCATGGGAAAATCCCACAGTGCCATATTCTGCACCTTATTAAGTGGGTCATGTCAGAGGGCTGCAACGTGTGCCACTTTATGTCACCCATGGGTGTATCATATGCTGCGTTGGGAACATGACACGAAATGACAGCAACTGATTATTGTATATACTTGAAATAAAGACCCCAGATTGTACGAGAACAAATTCCATATTCCAGAGGCTTGAGGGTTAAAATGTTCCCCATGTGCCAATAGGTGTATTTATGTGCAAGAAACACATACATGAATTAACTTAAATCTGTGCTTACAACAAATTGCTAATAATAAATATCACGTGTTGGCAATGTACAACTGGTGGGAGCAAACACAATATGTAGCCAGAAAAATGAAATAAAGATTGATGCAGCATCAGGAGTATGACTCAGCAGATATATCCTAAATCTCAGCAAGCCAATAAATTCAGTCTCAACAGCCTAACTGTAGCAGGCAAAAATATCAAAATGGGTGTATCATGCATTCCAGTCAGCTAATTTCACACAAGGAAATGCGGGTAAGAAAGATGTACCACAGGTCTTGATTGAGGCAATTATACATATATAACATCCATTTGCACAGTAGCATAATGTTTAGCCATCCATAATTGAATGCGTCAGCAAATGTTTTAAAAGTCAAGCCCCTAAAGACACCTAGTGGCAAAACATGTCAGTTGACAGGATTTTGTTTGCCACAGAGCTGTACTGATCCTCTCCTGCAGCACCGTTCCCTTCAATATGTGATCACAAATTCAGTTTCTAATCCATGGGTGAATAACTATACCCCTGCATGATGCAAGTAGCTGCTACATACACAACTGTTTTACAATCAGCTTGCTGGAACTTCTAGTACATTTGTTCACCTGCATTGCTTTTTGCTGAATTAGCCTAATAGAATGCATGATATCCCCGTGTGACTGCATCTCTATCTGAGGTAATCAATCGGCTGTGAATGAGCATATTGGTATATTGGTCTGCTGAGATTTGTGATACATCTCTTGACTCACTCAATCCATGAATGATTAAAGGGTTACTAAACCCAGGACCCTGCATTCACTATATCTGGTCTCCCACAATACTCGGAAATGCAATTTTAGTAAATATAAACGGCTAAATACCTTTTCTCATCAGCAGTATATAGCAGTCATGTGACTTCTATCAGTGTCAGGCCCAGCACTGGTTAAAGCTTGAAGGAGGACTTTTCATTTTCCTCTGACTGTCCTATGAGGGTGCATGACCCCTGACCCCCTGTCTGAACAGTGCTGATTGGCCCTGTGCTGATCACATGCACCCCCCCCAAAAAAAGAAAAGAAAAAAGAAACTAGCAATACACACCAAACTGAGCATGTGCAGAGTGCCCCAAAGGCTCTGTACAATCAGCAGATAGATTGGGGACTGTGGAAGAAAGGGAGAACCAGAGAAGACAGGACCAAACAGCCTTTTTACACAATGGGCAGGATTAACCCCTTAGGTTCCACAGTGAGTATAATAAGCATGCTTTCCTGCATATACAGACTAATTCTATGGTTGTGGGTTTAGTAACACTTTAAGTATAATATATTACTATGCATATATCTATATATAAATGCTGCCACTTGTAGTACATCTGTTAACCGGCATTTCCTGAATCAGCATGCTATAATGCACAATACACTTGTCTGGCTATATCTTTGTCTCCTGCAATTAATCTCCTGAAACTGAGTATATCTACTTGCTAAGATTTGTGATACATCTGTGGACTCATTCAATCGATGGATGGATAAAGAGGAACTTCGGTGTTGTTTAAAAAATTAAAAAGTCAGCAGCTACAAATACTGTAGTGATATATCAGGTGTGTGTGTTGCAATCTTTTACATACATATCTGTGCTCTATGCCTGTGTTTGTATGTCCGACGGGGTGGGCGTCATCTAAGAGTGCAGTAAAAGTAATTGAGCGGCTCTGTAGCCTACCAGATTAAATTTTACACAAATGCCACGAGTCTGTTAACCACTTTAGCCCCGGACCATTTTGTTGCTAAAGGATCAGGCCCCTTTTTGCGATTCTGCACTGTGTCGCTTTAACCGATAATTGCGCGGTTGTGCGACGTGGCTCCCAAACAAAATTGATGTCCTTTTTTTCGCACAAATAGAGCTTTCTTTTGGTGGTATGTGATCACCTCTGTGGTTTTTATTATTTGCGCTATAAACAAAAATAGAGCGACAATTTTGAAAAAAAATGTAACATTTTTTACTTTTTGCTATAATAAATATCCCCAAAAAATATATAATTTTTTTTCCCTCAGTTTAGACCGATCCGTATTCTTCTACATATTTTTGGTAAAAAAAAAGAAAAAAAAAATAGCAATAAGCGTTCATTGATTGGTTTGCGCAAAAGTTATAGCGTCTACAAAATAGGGGATAGTTTTATGGCATTTTTATTATTAATTTTTTTACTAGTAATGGCGGCGATCAGCGATTTTTATCATGACTGCGACATTATGGCGGACACATCAGACACTTTTAAAACATTTTTGGGACCATTGTCATTTTTACAGCGATCAGTGCTATAAAAATGCACTGATTACTGTGAAAATTACACTGGCAGTGAAGGGGTTAACCAGTAGGTGGCGCTGTAGGGGTTAAGTGTTTCCTAGGGAGTATGGGCTGTTTGTCACATGACACTAATCTCCGATTACACGGAGCGGAGATCAGTGTCATTGTCACTAGGCAGAGCGGGGAGATCTCCCCGCTCTATCTCTCCGTGAGACGATCGCGGGTGTCCCCGCGGCGTTCGAGTCCGCGGGACCCGCGGTCGGGCTCACGGAGAAAGCAGCAGGGTTGCAAGCGACCACACGGCGGCATCTTAAAGGGGACGTACCTGTACGTACCTATGCCTGTCCGTGCCATTCCGCCGACGTAAATATACAGGAGGCGGTCCTTAAGCGGTTAAGCAACACAGAACAAGCTCAAGCTTTTACTGCAACCATGAGCTTGCTTTAATTTCTTCTGATTTTGGACATACCACATATAGTTGGGGGTAGTGGGTTCAGTGTTCGATCATCTTTCCAGTTACAGTTTAATATAAAAAAATTAATAAAAATAGGGGGCGCAGACATCAATAAAAACCGACAGGTGTTCTAATCCTTCTCCACTCTATCCAAAACAAAAAAAACAAAAAACAAAAACACCACATTGCCTCTAGTGACACTTTTACGGCTTTAATACTGGGCTCTTCCACCCCCTTTCTACCAAGGTCACACTTTGAATGACAATTGTGCAGTCATACAACATTGTAACAATATGAAATTTGTATCTTTTTTACTTTATTTAGACAGACATTTTTTGTTTAAAAAAAAAAAAAAAAAAAAAGCGTCTTTGAGAGCAATAACTTATTTGCAAAACTATCACTGATGTGCACTGATCATCAGTGCCCTGATATCAGTGTAAGTGCGCCCTGTCAGAATTGTGCCCTCCAATCGAAAAGTGCCTGCGCATTTCCCGATCAGCTGGTGTGACATCACCATAGCGCATGCGCACATCGTAGGAGGCCTTTTTTGACGGGAGATACCATTTCACAGGCAGAATTTAAACCTATGCAAACAGCAGAGGGAGACCATAGTTGTCAGATTGTGCCTCCCTGTTGCAGGGCGGGTTGTGGCTGTGTTGCAGGGCGGGTTTTGCCTGTGTTGCAACCCGACCTTAGACGCAGGCAAAACCCGCCGTTCAACACACCAATCCCACCCTGCAACAGACAAAACCCAACCTTGAGCATGCTGTAAACCCGTCCCGCAACAACCAGGCACAATTTGACCACTACAGTCTCCCTTCGCTGTTTGCATTGGTTTCAATTCTGCCTGTCAAATGGTATCTCCCGACAAAAAATGCCTCCTACGATGTGCGCTATGATGATGTCACGCCAGCTGATCGGAAAATTAGCTGGAGTTGCCTTCCGTACTGTGCATGCGAGGGCACTTTTCGACAGAGGGCAATATTCAATAGAAAACCGGCTCTACTCTCCCCATGCTGCGACAGCACATGAGGAAAGGAATGCTGAAATCTGGCAAGTTTGTTTACAAGTGATCAGCTGTGATTGGCCACAGCTGATCATATGGCAAAGGGCCGCTATGACTATCTTTTTACCACAACCTGTGATCAGCTGTGTCTGAAGAACACCGCAATCATAGCAAGCGCAGGGAGCGCGGTATTGGGAGGACATCCATGGACACCCTCCCAGAGCTGGACGACCACCGTGTAGCTGTCTTTTGGATATAGCGCGGTTGGAAACGGGTTCATTTTTGAATCACACCCTCTGCTGTTGAGTAACAGCATTGCTCCTTGGGATCCTGTTGGTATTGTGTGTGTTGGAACGTAGGGCTATGGTCAGTAGGGGTCCCTCATGTATAGCACATCAATATTTAGTTCCTGCTTACTATGTCTTTGTCTTAATATGCAACAGTTATCAGGGTGGAGCACAACCTGTTTGTGGTTCTAACTCTGAACTGTTATTTGTGCTCTGTATTGTACTGTATTTTGTACCTTCATGCCTTAAAAACACTAAACAGACCAAAAACATTTCTATACCAACAACTTTGGCTATTGGCTTTACAGGCACTTACCAATTGGCATATCAGGAGCTGGGCTACGGCTTGGGGTTGTGGGGCCTGGAGACAAGCTGTGGGTGGGGGAGGCTGGGAGGCTCTCACTGGAAGACAAGGACTGATGGAAGCCTGAGGAAAAACTCTTGCTTGTTTGTAATACTGATGACTGCTTAGAAAGCTTCCTGAAAAGTGAGGATTTCCTACAGCAAGAAAAAAAAATGTTCCATTTAGCAATAATTCTGGCCATTAAAACGTAGACAGCATAAATTTCTGTACAAATATTTTTTTTTTTAAATCCAGCAATATAAAAAAAGTAGCCTAAAGCCAGTTGCAGAACTCTATAGTTAGTGAACAAGCAAAACAAGATCTGGCCCCCAAATGATAATTTCCACAAATAAATGTTGCCTTGCATTGCCCAACCGTGCATGTTTGTGATGAAGTACAGATTATGTACAACACCAGCGATGGCCTTAAATTAAGGAAAACAATAGCAGCCAAAATTTAAAACATTCCCAAAAGGTCTTTCTAAAGCTACATTCTTTGCCATTAGATTCCCCTTAGGCATAAATTAAAAATTAGCATCTTTTAAAAACCTATCTTAGAAATATGGCTTTACCAGATTTCTTTTAATACAAAACAAAGACATCTAAAACCTATACCTTTATATAATTTCTCCTTGGAAGCAGTTGCAGTTAAGAACATTACTTGGTCTATAATTCTGGTACGTGTCAAGTGTTGACCCTTTTTATACAGACCAATAATCTCAGCATTGGCCAAAAAAAAAAAGACTTTCATTATTTAGGTGGTCTTCTTCATGCATCTACAAATGTCATACATTAAATTTATAAGAATCACATTTTTAAAAAACATTTTCCTTTGGTGAGGATCTTTAGAACTCCAGGACCTAATATCTACTTCATCTAGCCACTTACTGTAAGACAATTCTTATACATAACGAATGGAGAGATCTATTCCCAAACAATTAGGAATGATTGGGAGGGTGTTTTGAAATTACAGTTATTAGTAGCGCCTTAAACATAGAAATGCCTCTTCTATACATTTATCAAACCCATCTTACTGTAAATTATGAACATCAAACAGCTATATTATTGGAAAATGGCTCTTTATTGGACTTCATCCAGATTGATGGTGGTTAACCTCATTTTTTCATATCTTAGCTATGGAGCATCTAGCTAATGTCCTTTATCTTAACCCTACCATACAAGGTATAACCCTGGGTTTTATCCATCATAGATTAGGGTTGTATGCCAACAATGTACTAAGAATTGTAACAAAGTCTAAACTGACATTTCCATACATACTGAAGGAATTTGAGACCTTTGACTGCTTTAGCAAACTTAAAGTTAACACCAATAAAATTCATTGCACTTTATATCTCCCTGCTAAAACGCTTCTTTCACATACTGAAAACTTTTACTGTAGAATATTTTAGCACAATTGCCCCCCTGACTATGCTACAGTATTTGGGACAGGCATAAGTCAGCTGGCGGTGTGGTACTTCCTTGACTGTAATTGTACTACTAAGTGGCTCTTAACTCACATACTTGACTGAATACACCATGGTGAAGACAAGTTTTGGGTGACAATTGAAAACCATTTCTCACCAATCTTATTGTCTTATCTCCCATAGGTACCACCCCAAACTTGCCCCATAGTTCCCACTGTTCTTTGAGATTACAATCTCCTTTTAAAGGCTTGAAATTCCATTCTTTAAACACCAACACTTATCCTCATGTGTACAAAGAGCAAAGAGGTAGGGACTTTAAATGAAGTACGTGAGGGATAGGATTTAGTATTGAACTGTTGTAATGAACATCTCTGATATATAATATATTATAGTAATCTATAGCACATTAATTATTGATATATTCCACCCAGGATGGACGAGCATCAGGCAATAAATGATGAGTGAACATGGTGCCAAAGACAACCAGTAGCTGTAAAAAATGTGCGGTACGTGTTAAACCAGGGGTGAGTAACATATCCACATTGGGAAATTTTCTTGGGTGTTTTTGGTGGTTTGGGGCTGGGTTGTGCCTCCTTTGGGTGTTCTTTTGATCCAGAAGCTGCGACGCGCACTGCTGGCGCTTCCTTCCTCCGCCTCTCAATTGCGGGGGGTTGGTGTGTGCCTCACGCGCCGGGCATACGTCATCACTTCCTGCAGCAACGTAATGCCAGTGACTAGCCATCTACGAGCAGCACGGGAAGTGTGTTGCCGCCAAACTACCAGTCGGCTCTTTCGCATTGGTGTAGGCGCCTCCACCTTTCCCAGTGCGTGATGTTGATGGGTCTCTCTGCGGCGGCACTTATATGGGCGCCATCCTTGGATGGATCGAGCATTTGGCCTTCTCTCATTTCGCCGGACATCACATATTGCATGCCTTCCAGCTTGGTTGGCAGGTAAGACATCTAGGTCTTTATTCTGTGTGTGTTCTATTTCCCAATATTCCTGTTACTTTCTTGGTTTAGTTGGGCATCCCTCCCCTTTTTCTTCCTGGGGATTAATTCATCTGCCCTCTCATTGGTCATTTTGGTTTCAGGTTCACTTCATCCCATTTTCTTTCCTTTTGCACTACCTTTTTATCTAGATAGGGGATGTTATGCACCCCTGGTTTAACACATACCACACATTTTTTACAGCTACTGGTTGTCTTTCGCACCATGTTCACTCATCATTTATTGCCTGATGCTCGTCCATGGGTGGCACTGTGTGGTTTGTCCATCGCAGGGAACACACTATCACAGCTCCCGGGAGGGGGGTATTCCCAATATAGGGGAACTCATGACCCACAGTACCATGCTATCAACATATAGATACCCTCTAAGTACTACAGTGCCTTGCGAAAGTATTCGGCCCCCTTGAACTTTTCATCCTTTTGCCACATTTCAGGCTTCAAACATAAAGATATAAAAATTTTATTTTTTGTGAAGAATCACCAACAAGTGGGACACAATTGTGAAGTGGAACGAAATCTATTGGATATTTTAAACTTTTTTAGCAAATAAAAAACTGAAAAGTGGTGCGTGCAAAATTATTCGGCCCCTTTACTTTCAGTGCAGCAAACTCACTCCAGAAGTTCAGCGAGGATCTCTTAATGATCCAATGTTGTCCTAAATGACTGATGGTGATAAATAGAATCCACCTGTGTGTAATCAAGTCTCTGTATAAATGCACCTGCTCTGTGATAGTCTCAGGGTTCTGTTGAAAGCGCAGAGAGCATCATGAAGACCAAGGAACACACCAGGCAGGTCCGTAATACTGTTGTGGAGAAGTTTAAAGCCGGATTTGGATACAAAAAGATTTCCCAAGCTTTAAACATCCCAAGGAGCACTGTGCAAGCGATCATTTTGAAATGGAAGGAGTATCAGACCACTGCAAATCTACCAAGACCTGGCTGTCCCTCTAAACTTTCAGCTCAGACAAGGAGAAGACTGATCAGAGATGCAGCCAAGAGGCCCATGATCACTCTGGATGAGGTGGGAGAGTCTGTCCACAGGACAACAATCAGTCGTACACTGCACAAATCTAGCCTTTATGGAAGAGTGGCAAGAAGAAAGCCATTTCTCAAAGATATCCATAAAAAGTCTCGTCTAAAGTTTGCCACAAGCCACCTGGGAGACACACCAAACATGTGGAAGAAGGTGCTCTGGTCCGATGAAACCAAAATCGAACTTTTTGGCCACAATGCAAAACGATATGTTTGGCGTAAAAGCAACACAGCTCATCACCCTCAACACACCATCCCCACTGTCAAACATGGTGGTGGCAGCATCATGGTTTGGGCCTGCTTTTCTTCAGCAGGGACAGGGAAGATGGTTAAAATTGAGGGGAAGATGGATGCAGCCAAATACAGGACCATTCTGAATGAAAACCTGTTGGAGTCTGCAAAAGACCTGAGACTGGGACGGAGATTTTTCTTCCAACAAGACAATGATCCCAAACATACAGCAAAATCTACAAAGGAATGGTTCACAAATAAACGTATCCAGGTGTTAGAATGGCCAAGTCAAAGTCCAGACCTGAATCCAATCGAGAATCTGTGGAAAGAGCTGAAAACTGCTGTTCACAAACGCTCTCCATCCAACCTCACTGAGCTCGAGCTGTTTTGCAAGGAAGAATGGGCAAGAATTTCAGTCTCTCCATGTGCAAAACTGATAGAGGCATACCCCAAGCGACTTGCAGCTGTAATCGCAGCAAAAGGTGGCTCTACAAAGTATTAACGCAAGGGGGCCGAATAATTTTGCACGCCCCACTTTTCATTTTTTTCTTAGTTAAAAAAGTTTCAAAAATCCAATAGATTTCGTTCCACTTCACAATTGTGTCCCACTTGTTGGTGATTCTTCACAAAAAATTAAAATTTTATATCTTTATGTTTGAAGCCTGAAATGTGGCAAAAGGATGAAAAGTTCAAGGGGGCCGAATACTTTCGCAAGGCACTGTATATGGGGTCCTTCCCCCTTTTTTCTTCATTTGATCTTTGTGTATATGCTGGATCAATTAGAAATGTATCTATGTCATCGCGTTGAGCCAACAGATGTCGTGTTTCAATCATGTGTTATATCAGTGTATTTTCTACTGTACCAATTGTTCATAGCCAAAGACGTTGGGTTCTATTATCCATCATGTATTGTCAATTTCTTATGGATTGGTGAATACATAATTCATAAACAATGTATAATAACATTTTTTAATTCAGTATATTTCTCATCCCTCTACAGTGTTAGGGATTAGAGGAATTTTAGATCATGCAGGCACTTATTCGCGTGTGTGTGTGTTTTTGTGTGTGTGTGTGTTTTTTCTAAAATGAAATATAATTATTAATAATGTGCTATAGATTACTAAAATGTATTATAATATCAGAGATGTTCATTACAAAAATTCAATACCAAATCCTATCCCTCCCGTACTTCATTTAAAGTTCCACCCTCTTTGCACATTAATACAGGGATGGAGGTTAATGACTACGTCATTGCCTCATATAAAGTCCCATAAATTCCATTTCCCCGCACTTATCCTCATATGTTAGACCATTTACTCCTAACTTGGGTAACAGATTTTATTATCAGTATCTTTCCAAACCTGTTTTTCTAAATGGACACATACAAGATTCTTCCAAAATCTTAGAGCCATCCATCATGGTAAACACCAACCCTTCTCCACTCTCAACTTAACTTACAACTCGTCCCAGGACACTAGCTCCAATACTTTCAACTGCAAAGTCATGTAAGGATCAGCTTTCTGGGGACATGAAATCCCTGGAATCCCTTGGTCTATAAGATACACTGCTTGCAAACATTATAAAACAATTAAATAATATCTTATCATAAAACACATATTAAGCTACACTGTAATATCGCTGAGCATCAAAAAAAAGCTATAAGTATAGTTTTCTGGCTTCCTTCCTGTTGGTGCATGGGATAAACAAGTCAAGTATCGGTCCTTGGTTGATGGCGGGTCTGTGACATAAATCTTTATGGACCTTCCTAGGGATATGTTTAGGATGTCAACAACCATTGGTGAGTTTGGAGGGGACAGTGGTGGGGACAAAACGTGGAGTTGGTTGGAGTGGAACACAGAACACAAGTCACTTTTATTTTAGAAGAATTGCAGCACAAGTGTATACCACTTTGATTCACTATTGTGGACTGCACCTTATGGAAATTGCACTTTTAAATTGATTACATATATTTATTGGTTTTTATCAAGTTGATTTTTAAGAACTTGTTTTATCTCCAACACAGGGATTGTACTATTTAAAAAGGGGTAAGTGCAGCTTGTTATTTTATACCATTGTTGTATATTATTTATTGTCTAGGAATACATTAGCAAGGACTAATAGAAAATAAAAACACAAAATTACTATGACCCACATTTTGTCAATGTGTCATCGACAAATCAAAGAGGTAAAATCTTATAGCAAGTCATATTCTTCATCCCCAATTCACCATGATATCAAGCCTTAGCTTACCTGTCCTGAGTATCTTTTTTCCTGTTCTTCTTGGTTCTCCTTGCCATGCGACCTTTGCAACTATTTTTTCTGGCAGGTCCAATCTTTATGGAAGTGTTTTCTAGTGGGGTAGTCCTTAGAGACACTTTGTTGCCACTCTGTTGGGGAAAAATCAAAGTTTCCATCACTTAGAAATCAGTTAGAAAGCGGACACAAAAGGGAAACTACAATGCTTTTGGTTTCACTGTAATTAAAAAAAGAAAAAAGTTATTGAACAGATCTTTTAAATCGTTTTTTTGTATGTATAAAAATGTGTTTTACAAATAAACGTTTAACCCACGACAAAGGATTCCCAAAGCTCTTTAAGCCCTCTAGAGCACAGCTTAGCAGACTACTTCTTAGCTGGCTTTGTTTGACTGAAAACTTGGAATAAACCCTTTGATAAGGGATAAGTCATTGCCAATGAGCGATTTGGTTCTGTATAAAAATGATGCCTACAGAGAGCTCTGTAAAACCGACTGTCTTATAAATTTCTTACAACAAAAAACCAAGCAGTTTCATATGGAACATATAAAAAGCAGACCACTAAAATATACTGAATATTTATTTACAAAGTTTTATATTTACCAGTTTAATATTTCGGTATTCCTAGGCCATAATAAAAGGGGAAAGAAAACACACATATAAGGCTGCTACATATTCTTTTTTTACAAAAAATACATTCTTGCGTGTTCTGAAGGCGGTGCTACCTTCAGCACAGATTAGCCAAAATACAAGAAAGTACTTCCTGTAAAAGTAATTTCACATATACTGTACACCTCCTTTGTGTAGTTGCATGTAAATAAATATAAGAACATACAAATTTATTACAATAGGTATACCTTTAAAAGCAACTCTACAACATCCATATGTACCAGGCCAAGAACAGATTCCCCATTCACATGGGTTATCAGATCCCCAGCTCTTAACCCTGCTTCATGAGCTGGGCTTCCATCTTCTACGTTCTGGAAGAATAAAACAAAAGGTATTATGAAATGCTCAAATTAGGCAGTGTTCAAATTGACCAAAAAAAACATTACTCACCCAAACCATGTGGTGTACAGTATACACGTCACTTTCGCCCATATAAACACGAATTGCACGCAAAGTGAAGCCATACTTCTTTCCGGAGCTGTGAATAATTATTGGGGGGCGCAGACTTGCTATTGCCACAGCAGAGTATCGATTTGGAGAAGAATCTCTGGAAGAAGGATTAGATGAGACGGAATGTGGAGAAATGGGGCTTGTAAGAGATCCACTGATAAAATCATCTGTGGGAAAGAATAAACAATCCATTTGAATTTCTCCCTGCTAAGAAATAATCTAAACAATTGTGACAGTGACTGGTGTCTGTAATTACTACTGTTTACTTACAAAGCTGTCTAATACACACCATCAGCAAACATTTTCTGCTACATTGTTGCAGTAACGAA
Organism: Rana muscosa; assembly: GCA_029206835.1. NCBI lineage: Eukaryota > Metazoa > Chordata > Amphibia > Anura > Ranidae > Rana > Rana muscosa. The sequence continues at coordinate 471,362,175 of CM055116.1, read as the reverse complement.
CTGCTTAATGTTTGTGTTTTTTTTTTTTTGTATAAATGTACAAATACAAAGCAATCTACTCAACTATGAACATACATATTTCCCAGATTGCCAGGACAAGAAATAACTGGATAATCCTAAAATTAGAAAAACACGGAATATCATTTTCCCACATTTTTAGATTTTTACGGTTTGCAGTTTTGGAGGGTCCTTTTACTTTAAAATGGGGTTGATTTACTTAAGGAGTAGAGACTGTTCACTTTAAAAATAGGATTTTTATAACAGCTTACCTGTAAAATCCTTTTCTTGGAGTACATCACGGGACACAGAGCGACATAGTCATTACTAATGGGTTATATAGATACCGTCAGGTGCTGGCACTGGCAACTTCCAAAACCGGAAGTACCCTCCCCTATATAAGCCCCTCCCATCCGGGAGCACCTCAGTTTTGTAGCAAAGCAATAAGTGTCCCCAAAGAGGGGCGGGAGCTCTGTGTCCCGTGATGTACTCCAAGAAAAGGATTTTACAGGTAAGCTGTTATAAAAATAGGATTTTTATAACAGCTTACCTGTAAAATCCTTTTCTTGGAGTACACCACGGGACACAGAGCTAGTCATTACATAATGGGTTAAGGGTCACCAGCGGTGATTGGACACTGGCACAACCAATGGAAGACAGTTCCCCTCCATATAACCCCTCCCATCAGGGAAGTACCTCAGTTTTGTAGCAAAGCAGTAAGGTTCCCATAAGAAGGGTGGGACCTCTGTGTCCCGTGGTGTACTCCAAGAAAAGGATTTTACAGGTAAGCTGTTATAAAAATCCTATTTTCTTTATCGTACACCACGGGACACAGAGCTAGTCATTACATAATGGGACGTCCCAGAGCAATGCTCATATGAAGGGGGGGAGACACAGATCAAACCGACCGCTTGCGGACCAGAAGCCCTATACTGCTGCCTGCAGCACACTTCGCCCGAAGGCGGAATCCTCATGTCCTTTCACATCTATTTGATAGAATTTGGAAAATGTATGGACTGAGGACCAAGTTGCAGCCTTACAGATCTGAGCCATCGAAGCCTGGTGGTGCACTGCCCATGAAGCACTTATCGCCCTGGTAGAGTGCGCCTTAACAGGAAAAGGAGGAGTCCTGTTCTTTAAACCATAAGCTTGAACAATTACTTGTCTAATCCACCTGGAAATGGTGGATTTTGATACCGCTTGGCCCTTCTTGGGACCATCTGGTAAAATAAACAAAACATCTGTTTTACGTATCTGAGCGGTTGCTTGCAGATACACCCTTACCGCTCTTACTAGATCTAGAGAGTGTAATAATTTTTCCCCCGCCGTCCGCGGGTTTGGAAAAAAGGAAGGCAGAACAATGTCTTGATTCAAGTGAAAAGCCGACACCACCTTAGGCAGAAAAGCCGGATGGGGTCGTAGTACGATCTTGTCCTTGTGACAAATTAGATAAGGCTCTTTACAAGAAAGAGCTGCTAGCTCTGATACTCTCCTAGCAGAAGCTATAGCAATCAGAAAGGCCAATTTCCTACTTAATATAATTAAAGGAATATGGCGAATAGGTTCAAAAGGTTGCTTTTGCAACACTGACAATACCAAATTCAAATCCCATGGACACAAGGGAGACCTGACTGGAGGATTTATCCTCAGTACCCCCTGAATGAATGTCCGAACTAGGGAGTGAGATGCCAATGGTCTCTGAAAGAAGACTGATAGAGCCGATATTTGCCCTTTGATGGTGCTAAGGGCTAATTTCATATCCACTCCTAACTGGCAAAAAGCAAGAATCCTACTTATTTCATATTTCAGAGGATTCCAACTTCTGGATTCACACCAGGAAACGTATGCTTTCCAGACTCTATGATAGATGAGTCTGGAGGCTGGCTTTCTAGCATTAATGAGCGTAGAAAGAACCAGGCCAGAGACCCCTCTCTTTTTCAAAATGTGGGTCTCAGCAGCCAGGCCGTCAAATTTAGCCTTTGTAAGGAAGGGTGGAATACTGGACCCTGTGACAACAGGTCGTGTCGAAGTGGAAGCTTCCAGGGCCTTCCTATCGCCATTTTTACGATCTCGGCATACCAAGGCCTCCTGGGCCAGTTTGGGGCCACTAGGATTACTGGTATTCCCTCCTCCTTGATCCTGCGAAGCAGTCTTTGTAGAAGAGGGATCGGAGGGAATGCATAGATCAGTGAGAACTGATTCCATGGAGTTATTAGAGCGTCTGTCCCGTAGGCTAGAGGATCTCTCGTTCTGGACACAAAGTTGTCCAATTTCTTGTTGAACCTGGAAGCTAGCAGGTCTACATCTGGGTTTCCCCATCTCAGACATATGGCCTGAAAGATCTCTGGGTGAAGAGACCACTCTCCTGGTAGCAGCTGCTGACGACTCAGGTAGTCTGCTTGCCAGTTTCCTATCCCTGGAATGAAGATTGCAGAGATGCAAGGTACATGCTCTTCTGCCCATGCCAAGATCCGGTTCACCTCTCTTTGGGCTGCCCGACTGTGGGTGCCTCCTTGGTGATTGATGTAAGCTACTGCCGTAGCATTGTCAGATTGAACCCGAACTGGGTAGCCCTGTAACCTGTATGTCCAGGTTTTGAGGGCTAGATATACCGCCCGGATCTCTAGCACATTGATGGGCAGGATCCCCTGAGTCTTGACCCAGGTTCCCTGGGTAGAAGCCTCCTCGAATACTGCACCCCAGCCCGATAGGCTGGCATCCGTAGATACCACCTTCCAGGCCACTGGGAGGAAGGACTTTCCCTTCCGTAAATTCCTGGCTTCTAGCCACCAATTGAAGCTGTGGCGTACTTGTGAGGACAGGCGCATGGGTATATCCAGAGCTTGGCTCTTCCTGTTCCAGGAGGCTAAAATATTGCCTTGAAGTAGTCTCGAATGAAACTGGGCGTAAGGGACCGCCTCGAAGGAGGCTACCATCTTTCCCAATAGTCTCATGCAAAGGCGAATAGACGGCCTCTTGTTTGCTTTGACCTTGTGGATCAGGTCTTTCAGAGACTGTATCTTTGGCTCTGGCAGGTATACCCTGTTTTGGGCTGTATCTAGGATCATGCCCAGGTACACTATCCTTCTTTGGGCCTGGAGAGAGGATTTTTGTAAGTTTATAATCCATCCTAAATGCTCCAGGTATCCTACTGTAGTGTCTACAGCGTGATCCAATCCCTCCTTTGACTGATCTATTAATAGTAGATCGTCTAGATAGGCTGTTACCGCAATGCCCCGTGTTCTTAGGTTTGCTAACAGAGGAGCTAGCACCTTTGTGAATACTCTGGGCGCGGTGGCTACACCAAATGGCAGGGCCACAAATTGAAAGTGGTGATCTTCTACCGCAAACCTTAGGAATCTTTGGTGAGCGGGGAGGATTGGTATGTGTAGATATGCGTCTTTGATATCTATGGACGCAATGAATTCTCCGCCTTTTAAAGTAGCGACCCCGGATCGAATCGTTTCCATTCGAAAATGGCGAACGTTCAGAAACTGGTTTAGATTTTTTAGATCCAGGATGGGTCTGACTTCTCCGTTCGGTTTTGGAATCACAAAGAGGTTTGAGTAAAAACCTGAACCTTGCTCCTTTTGGGGTACCTCTGTAACCACACCTTGAGCTATTAAGTGATTCAAACCTTTGAAGAAGGATCCTCTTTTTTGTGGATCCTTGGAGAGTCTTGAACTTCGGAATTGAGAAGATGGGATCTCTCGAAATTCCAGTCTGTACCCTGAGGATATTGTGGATACCACCCATTTGTCCTGGGTTTCTGTCCGCCAAGTCGCTGAGAACTGACGAAGCCTTCCCCTCACTCGGCCGAGCGGGGGCGCCCCTTCAATGAGAGGTTTTGGGGGCTTGCTTATTAGCTCTTGAACCCCACGGCTTCTTGTTCTTCTGAGCCTGTTCTTTGGCTTTTTTGGGCGGCTGAAAAGGCCGTCGCCACTGGCTGGAGTCAGATTTCCCGGGAGCTGGGGAGAGAGTGTGTTTAAAACAAGGTCTCTTGTTTTGCTTTCTCTCAGGTAAAAGTGTCGTTTTACCACTTGATATCTTTTGGATATATCTTTCTAAATCTTCCCCAAAAAGGCGTTCGCCATGGAACGGGAAACTTGCCAACAACTTTTTGCATGGGGCTTCCGCTGACCAATGCTTAAGCCAAAGTACTCTGCGCATCTGTACCAGCTGGAGTGTAAGGCGTGATGCCTGTATGATAGAATCTCTCATGGCATCCACTGTAAAGCATAAGGCTTTAGGCAAATTCTCCCAATTTTTAGCCTGCTCTGAAGGCAGCTCCTTCAGCCCCTGCTTTACCTGTTGGCTGACGACCTGACACATACCGACTGCTGCTACTGCAGGTTGGGTAATTGAGCCGGCCAAAAGGAAGGAGGATTTCAGTAAGGATTCCAACTTCTTCTCAGAAGGATCTTTAAACACTTGTACATTATCCACTGGACATGTCAGGTTTTTATTTACACAAGAAATAGCCGCATCTACCGTAGGCAGGCTCCATTTCTTTAAAAAAAAATTCCTCCATAGGATAAAGAATGTTAAACTTTTTTGGAGGTGAAAAACGCTTATCTGGATGTTGCCAGTCTGCGTACAATAGATCCTCTAGTAACGGATGAACCGGGAAGGAGCATGCACCTTGCAGGGATCTTAATGATCCTAGGGAGGAGACAGGTGATTCTGTTACCTCCAAAGAGGGTAACCTAAATGCAGCTCGCACGGCTCCTGCATAGCATTGCACCTGTGACTTTAAAATCTGGGATACCGAAAAAGGCTCATCCGATATCCCTGATCCGTCTGACTCCTCATCCTCTGCTGATGTAGCCTCCTCCTCATCCTCCTCCTCCTCAGGTACTTCTGAAGGGAGGTCCAATACTGGAGGAGATCTGCTTCGCTTATTGTCCTTTTTAGAGGATTTAGCGATTAAAGTAGAAATTTTCTCCTCCAGATTATTTAGGGCAGCTGATAAAGTGTCCTCAGTGACATATGCAGGCCCAGGCTTCACTGGGGAAGCCGCCATACCTGACAGAGGTAATGGCTCATCCTGTACAGGTGCTTTTGGCAACACAGGAGAGGAAGGTACCGAGTCAGCACAGCTAGAGCCCCCTGTCTCAGGCGGCGGTGCTCTTTTATCTCTTTTTGTCCGCATTACTTCCCCTGGAAGGCTTACTGTTTAGACAAAATACAAGGTACCTAAATGCATATACTACCGTGTTCAGTTTAGCAAATACATTAAGTATGCAACTTTTAACACATAACTATGCATAACATGGATGTCTTCTAGGAAGTACCCAATCCAACCACATGGAGTCTTACGTCCCTGTATAGCTGCTGTGTTTCTCTGCCAGGAACAAGAGAACTAACAAGCTTGCTTGCTGCTGCAGTGCTTTTTACACTGACAGTCTTTTAAATTTGGCGCCGTTTCTGTGCCTGCGCGCGCCACGTGCCCGCGCACGCCTCGGCCCCCCCCCCTCCGATAAAGCGCGCTCGCGCGCGCGCGGCCTTTAGCGCTATGGTGGTGGCCATAGTGAGAGAGGACTCTCATCAGCCCCTGTCCCCACTTACCTGCATCTGCAGGTGTCTGTATCGGCCACCGGAAGGAGGAGCGGGGTGCTCAAGCAAGCTCAGCAGCGGAGGTGACGAGCAGTGTACTTCGCCGAAGCCGACACTGAACAGAGTGAGGTGAGTATATTCAGCTCTTTACTCCCCCCAGTGGTGGAAAAAAAGAAGACATCCACTTTTTGAAAAAGGTCCCAACCTAGTTATGGACCTTCTAATCTCACCTTATCCACGCCGCAGGTTTTTCTGCTGAAAGTTTTCAGACAGATACCAAACTTCACCCTTCACGGTGGGCTATGTGTGCCAACCTTCAGGGATATGGGTTCCTATTTAAAGGATACCTCTCCCCTGGGCCTTGTACAAGACTCTTACCAGGACTTTATAGCGAAATAGCGAAAGTGCTGGATCTTAGAGCCCAGTCCTCCGAAGAGAGACATTACAGGCGACGCCTCATGGATGAGGCCCGGATCCCATCCAGATTCAGCTCATTTGTAGGCGTCTTGGATGGATCCGAAAGCATAGCTCTTTTACCCCCAGAGGGTCTCTTTGGTAGAGCTTTCCTTTAGCACCTCCTAACGCGTCCAACACCTTTCGACACTGGCGAAAAAACTGAGGTACTTCCCTGATGGGAGGGGTTATATGGAGGGGAACTGTCTTCCATTGGTTGTGCCAGTGTCCAATCACCGCTGGTGACCCTTAACCCATTATGTAATGACTAGCTCTGTGTCCCGTGGTGTACGATAAAGAAAATCCTATTTTCTTTCTCGTACATCACGGGACACAGAGCGACATAGTCATTACTAATGGGATGTCCTAAAGCAATGCCCAATGAGGGGGGGGATACACCATATATAAGCTGAGCGCTATCAGACATGAGGATCTTTTGCGGCCTGCAACACACTGCGCCCAAAGGCGACATCCTCCTGACTTCTAACGTCCACCTGGTAGAACCTAGTAAACGTGTGAACTGAAGACCATGTTGCGGCCTTACAGATTTGAGCCAGGGAGGCCTGGTGATGCACTGCCCATGAAGTTCCAACTGCTCTCGTGGAGTGCGCTCTAACTTTGAACGGAGGCGGTCTCCTTCTCAAGCCATAGGCTTGTATTATGACCTGTCGAATCCACTTGGCTAAAGTAGATTTCGACGCTGCCTGACCCTTTCTGGGGCCTTCCGGCAGAATAAACAAAGTATCCGTTCTGCGAATCTGAGCAGTGGCTTTTAGATAAGCTTTAACTGCTCTTACTACATCCAAAGAATGCAATAACTTTTCCTCTACCGAAGTAGGTTTGGGGAAAAAAGAAGGAAGAACCACATCTTGTTTCAAATGAAACCTCGATACCACCTTAGGAAGAAAGGCTGGATGAGGGCGTAACACTACTCTATCCTTATGGATAACCAGATATGGCTCCCTACAGGACATAGCTGCTAATTCCGACACTCTTTTAGCCGAACAAATGGCTACTAGAAAAATCAATTTCCTGGTGAGAAGAACCAGGGAAATATGCTGTAATGGTTCAAATGGTTGTTTCTGTAGAACCGACAGAACCAAGTTTAGATCCCATGGACATATGGGAATATTAACCGGAGGACTAATACGCATCACTCCTTGTATAAAGGCTTTGACTAGTGAATGCGAAGCCAAGGGCCTTTGAAAAAATATTGACAAGGCCGAAATCTGACCCTTCATAGTACTCAAGGCAAGCTTCCTATCTACAGCCCATTGTAGGAAGTCCAGAATCCTACCTATTACGTATTTACGTGGATGCCATTTCTTGGCCTCACACCAGGCGATGTACGCCTTCCAGATTCTATAGTAGATCTGCCTGGATACCGGCTTCCTGGCATTGATCATGGTAGATACCACAGCATTAGAGAGCCCTCTCTTTTTTAGAATGTGGGCTTCTATAGCCAGGCCGTCAAACCTAGGGCTGGTAAGGAAGGGTGGTATATCGGTCCTTGCGAAAGCAGGTCCGGACGATGTGGGAGGGTCCAAGGACTCCCCACAGACATCTTTACAATCTCCGCGTACCATGCTCTTCGGGGCCACGCTGGAGCCACCAGAATCACTGGTTTCTTTTCTACCCTGATTCTGCGGAGTAATCGAGGTAACAATTGTGGCGGTGGGAATGCATATATCAGCTTGAACTGATCCCAAGGGAACACTAGGGCATCCGAGCCGCAAGCTAGGGGATCCCTTGTCCAAGAGACAAACCTGTCCACTTTTGTATTGAATCTGGATGCTAGCAGATCTACATCCGGTGTTCCCCACCACTGACATATTGTCCGGAAAACCTCGGGATGAAGGGACCATTCCCCTGGGCATAATTGTTGGCGACTTAGAAAGTCCGCCTTCCAATTCTCCACTCCTGGAATGAATACCGCAGATATGGCTGGGACATATCTTTCTGCCCATCTCAGGATGTAATTTACTTCCCTCTGGGCTGCACGACTCCTGGTGCCCCCCTGATGATTGATATATGCCACTGCTGTGGCATTGTCTGATTGAATTCTGACAGGGGACCCTTGGAGTTTGGATGTCCATGCTACTAGGGCATACCGGGCTGCTCGTATCTCTAAGAGATTGATGGGCAGGGCCTTTTCTGCATCCGACCATCTGCCCTGGAGAGACCATTGCTCCAGTACTGCTCCCCAGCCTATAAGGCTGGCATCTGTAGTGACCACCTTCCAGGAAATCGGACTGAAGGATTTCCCTCTTTCCAGATTCTGGGGAACCAACCACCAGCGGAGGCTCTTGCGAACGGAAGGGGACAAGGACATTGGTAAGTCCAGAGCCTGAACTTTTTTGTTCCAGGCTGACAGTATGGCCCTTTGCAAATTCCTTGAATGGAATTGACCGTAGGGTACTGCTTCGAATGATGCCACCATTTTTCCCAGCAGCCTCATGCACAGGCGTATGGATGGCTGTCTTTTTGAACCCACTAAGTGGATCAGATCCCTCAAAGACGACCCCTTTTCTTGAGGCAAGAAATTTTTTCTCTGGTCTGAATCCAGCCTTAGCCCCAAGTATTCCAGACTTTTGACTGGTTTTAGGGCTGACTTGTCTCGGTTGATGATCCAACCGTGATATTCCAGATACTTGATTGTCTCGTGAACAACCACTTCTAGTTTTTCCACTGAGTGGTCTATCAGCAACAAGTCGTCTAGATATGCCATTATCGTTACACCTCGTGTTCTTAGATTGGCCAATAATGGGGCCAGAATTTTTGTGAACACTCTTGGTGCTGTGGCCAGACCGAAGGGTAAGGCTCTGAACTGAAAATGGCGCCCTTCTACCGCAAGAGCGTAGAAATTTTTGGTGGGCTGGAAAGATGGGAATGTGCAAATAAGCATCTTTGATGTCGATCGAGGCTAACCATTCCTCCCCTTGTAGGGCAGTGGCCACCGACCGGATCGACTCCATCCGGAAAGTCCTGATATGTAGGAATTTGTTTAGCCCTTTTAGATTTAATATGGGCCTCACGTCCCCGTTTGGCTTCGGGACTGTAAAGAGGTTTGAGTAAAACCCGAACCCCCATTCTTCCAGGGGAACCTCTATAATTACTGCTTGAAGCAATAATTGTTCTAGTGCCAACAGGAGGGATCCTCTCTTCTGGGGATCCCTTGGCACGTTTGACCTTATAAAGCGGGAAGGAGGGGAGTTTTTTAACTCCAATTTGTATCCCAGATTTACTGCGGAAAGCACCCATCTGTCTCTGATCGTGTCCCGCCAGGTCTCTGTGAACAACTGAAGTCTTCCCCCCACCCGATTGAGTGGGGGCAACCCTTCATGCATTTGACTTTGGGGGAGGTTTTGTACCTCTCCTGCTCCAGGGCTTCTTGTTACCCTGCAATTGTCCCTGATTTTTACCTCCGGGATTTGACCGAGGAGGCCGTCGGAACTGTTTCACAGCCGATGTCCTAGGGACTGGAGAAGCAGGCCTCTTAAAAAGAGGGACCTCTAACTCTATTTTTAACCGGCAAAAGTGTACTTTTACCGCTGGAAATTCTCTGGATATATTTATCCAGGTCTTCCCCAAATAAGCGTTCACCATGAAATGGGAAGCTGACCAGCAATTTTTTACAGGGAGCTTCAGCAGACCAGTTTTTGAGCCATAGAAGCCTGCGCATATGTACTACAGACAGCGTAAGGCGGGAGGCCTGATGGATTGAATCCTTTATAGCGTCCACCGCAAAGCATAAGGCTCTAGGTAGATCGGCTAGGGCAAGAGCCTGCTGATCTGGCAAGTCCCTTAAGACCTGTTTCAACTGATCCTTCACTGCTTGGCAGACCCCAATAGCTGCCACTGCTGGTTGTGTCACCAATCCTGCTGTAGAAAACGCAGATTTTAATAAGGACTCCAATTTTTTATCTATTGGGTCTTTGAACATTTGGACATTATCCACTGGACATGTCAGTGATTTATTCACACAAGAGATGGCTGCGTCCACTGTAGGGACCCTCCATTTTCTGATGAACTTATCCTCCATGGGATAGACCACCGGAAATCTCTTGGGGGGAGTAAATATTTTATCAGGATGCTCCCAATCCTGGTAAATGAGCCCTTCCAGTAAAGGATGGATCGGAAAGGAACAAACAGTCTGGGGAGCTTTTAGCGACCCCAACGAGGAGACAGAAGTGGATGATGGCTCCGCAAGGGCATTTTAAATGCTGATCGGACCATATTAGTCAGGGACTGAACCCATAACCTTTCAGCATGTGATGCTGAGAATGGCTCTTCCACTGTTGATTCCTCTACAACCGAATCGACCTCATCCTGATCCCCTTCAGGTAGGTCGATCCCTGTATGGGACTGTTGCTCTGTTAACAGGCACTCTGAGGGAGGAGACGGAGATCGGGCGCTTTTTTCCTGTGACAGGGAAGCAGCGATCAATGTTGACAATCTCTCTTCCAGCCCTCCCAGAGCTGAGGAAAAAACCTCCTCTGTTACATACACAGGAGCAGGTGAACTGAGGACAGCCACAGTACCAGGTACTCCTGAGGGTGCTCCACGGTCACTAACCTCTGATTCTTCAGGGGAGACTGGTGCAGCCGAAGCATGCCCAAGATCCTCAGAGCCCGATGGAGACTCCCTATGCCTCCTGGAATTTCTAGTCCCGGAGTTTTTAGACGGCATATTCCTAAGCCACAAAGCTGAGGTATTCCAGCCGAAATACACCACTTACTGACAATAGTCTAGCATAAATGCTGCTATAAGAAACAGTTGGTGTCTACTAATGTGCCTTTCTAGGGGATGCCTGCATCAACCGCTTGCTGTATGCCTTTTTTAAATGTTGCCAGCTCTGTCTCTGCACTCCATAGCCAGCTCACCACACAAAATTGTGGTTTTTAACATGCTGGGACGCCCGCACATGCGCAGAAGCGCTGCGGCGCGCACAGAGCGTCATCCCCAGGCTCCGCCCCCTTTCCCGGCTCACCTCTATATATAGAGGCGCGTGCACGCGCACGCGTGCGGCCACGTGCGCCTTCGGCGCTAATTTCGAAAATGGAAACTAGGGACAAGAGCCAGGGCCCCTCTTTGCCACAGGCCGGGGGATGGACGAGCATTGCAACATGGCAGAGGAAGCAGTTTCCCATAAGAGAACTCACCATCTGCCTGGACTTGCTCTGATGAAAAGAAACTAGTCCACATGACAAGAAACGTTCCACAGCGGCCTCTAGTGGACAAACACAGGTACCGCAGTCTAATATATTAAATATATATATAAAAAATTATTATTTTTTTTCTTGACCACTATTAAAATTATTACATTTTTTTAGTAGTTACAGGCATGCACAGATATTAGCGGGAATACCGTTAGGTAACAGACAGAAAGACAAATTAGGCTTGGGGGTCCCCCAATAGAACCAAGTTCCTGGGGGCCCCCACTTACCTGTTCCCCGCCGCAGGACTTTGTTTGGTCCACAAAAGCCCAAACTTCACCTATCACGGCAGGCATTGTAATCAAACCTTCAGGGACCGGGTTCCCAAGGATTCCACTCCCCTGGACCTGTATAGCACCCTGCACAGAAAACATCTTGGTCGTGGGTATGACCAGAGCTCTGGATCCCAGGGTCCAGCTCTCCTAAGAGAAGCATTACAGGCAAAACTCTGCTCTTCTCTGCAAGGCCCGGGTACCGACCGTTTAGCTATGAAGCTTTTTTGGTCGGATCCGGAATAGCTTACTGAGGCCCAAAAGAACCTGTACGCAAGCTCAGTGAAAAACACATGTTTCTTCTTGGCCAACACCTTAGACACTGGCAAAAAACTGAGGTGCTCCCGGATGGGAGGGGCTTATATAGGGGAGGGTACTTCCGGTTTTGGAAGTTGCCAGTGCCAGCACCTGACGGTATCTATATAACCCATTAGTAATGACTATGTCGCTCTGTGTCCCGTGATGTACGAGAAAGAAAAGTGAATTTTTACTAAGTTTAGTAAATGAGGTGAACTGCTAACTATCCAATCATTTGCAAGCAAACATCTGTTTTTTTTCCCCCTCCATTTTCCTTGTACATTAAAGGGCATTTTTCACTTACCTTCCCCTTATTTACCAGCCGGAGCGAAAATCCTCATTGAAGTGAACATGCTCTACTCCTTTAGTAAATCAGCCCTAATGTTAAGCACTGTTAATATTGACATCAACTTTCGATTTCGTTTTAGTTCTAGTCTTATGACTAGAATGTAATTATAGTTTTAGTCGTATTTTAATCAACAGAACCGTTTTAGTTTTAGTCATGTTTTAGTCAACTTAAAACTCCAGTACATTTTAATCAACTTAAAACTCCAGTGCCCACCTGAACTTCTGCTTTCCTCAAAGCTCCGCCTGTCGGTTACAGCCCCCATCCCCTGACTATCGGCAAGCTGTATTGGCTGAGAGACGCACGCACCCTCTGTCTGCCTGCGAGTTCTAAAAAAATTACCTGCAAACCACAGAAGAGGAACTCCTCTGTCGGATTCATATCTGTCTGGATGTGACATGGTGAGTGTTCCCCCTCCCACCAAGGTAACAGTGCTTAGCACTGTGTAAAATAACAGCCTCCCCCAGACCGTCCAGTTCTCTGCCTTGTGTGCTCCCTCATTCCCATTTAACTCCCCATCCCTGTTTGCAAGTCACCTCCCCATCCCAAAAGTATAAAAACGCACCCTGCCCTGTGCACTGCCCCCCCATTTACATCCCCAAAGTATATCGCGCCCTGCCCCGTGCACTCCCTCCCCCCTATTTACTTCCCCATCTCCACTCTGAGGTAACCTCTCCATCCCCAAAGTATAATGCACCCTGGCCTGTGCATTCCCTCACTCCTATTTACTTCCCCATTCCCACTTGCATCCTGGCATTACAGCCAATAGTTTACATTTTTTTTTTTAATATTTTACAGTAGTATTTTTTTTTTTATATTTTACTTAGTAGTTATTATGGTTACTGGAGATGGTTGTGGTATGTAGTCATAGTATAATATTGCGATTTATGAAATTTTGATATTTGATCACTTCGTTCAAGGTGTCCCCTGTGAGTTTTATGAAGTGACAACGGGTGGAAGTCCTGTTCAAGCATCAGCTGTTGCTCTCACACCCTTCCTGCCTGAACATATGGCAGACTAATTAGGTGGAAGAGCTCGTTAATGGGTGACTATATTAACGACTAGAGGCCCGCACTATAGTCAAATGACGGCTACAGCGCAGGCCTGAAAATCCACGCGCTGTGATCACCGAGTCACAAACTTAGTGGATCACAGATCCGTGCAAGGGGCCGATCCCGGCCCCTTACCACGTGATCAGCTGTCAGCCAATGACAGCTGATCACATGATGTAAACAAAGGATCGGTAACCATTTTTTTTTCTCCTCACGCTGACAGCGTGAGGAGAAAAAAAAGCCGTTCACCGGCTTGTTTACAAGGGACATCGGTCCCGAAGAGGAAGGAGCCACATCTGCCTCCTCTGTGCCCAAAAACACTGCCTGCCAGTGCCCACAGTGCCACCTATCAATGCCCACAGTGCCACCTATCAATGCCCACAAGTGCCGCCAATCAGTGCCACCTATTAATGCTGCCTCAGTGTAACCGATCAGTGCCCATCACTGCCAGCTATCAGGGCCACCTATCAATACCAGCTATCAGTGCCACTTCTTAGTGCCCACCAGTGCCACCTATCAATGCCCTTCAGTGCCACCTCTCAGTGCCGCCCACCAGTGCCGCCTATCAGTGCCCACCAGTGCAGCCCATCAGCGTACATCAATGAAGGAGAAAAAATTACCCGTTTGCAAAATTTTATAACAAAATATAAAAAAATATAATTTTTTTTTTTTTTAAATCTGTCTTTTAAAAAAATTTTAACAAAAAAGAAAAAACCGCAGAGGTGATCAAATACCACCAAAAGAAAGGTCTATTTGTCTGAAAAAAAAAAAGATAAAAATGTCATTTGGGTACAGTGTTGCATGACCGCGCCATTGTCATTCAAAGTGCGACAGCACTGAAAATTAAAATTGGTCTGGGCAGGAGGGGGGGTTTAAGTGCCCAGAAGGCAAGTGGTTAAGGTGTGTAGTAAACATGACTCCTCCCCCACTAAGGAAGTCCAGAGGTTTGAACGCAACGTATGTATAGGACGAGGTTTTCACCTATATGGCGTCATCCCGCGATCATCTCTGCATCTAAGGATCCTGTGATTATATATGACAGACACGCGATTCATGGCTAGCACTGCCTATAGTGCCATCTCTGTAAGTGCAATAACTATAACTTTTTCTAAATAAATGTGAAAGCGGAGTTCCACCCAAAAGTGGAACTTCCGCTTTAAGCACTCCTCGGCCCCTTACATGCCACATTTGGCATGTCTTTTTTTGGGGGGGTACCTGGTTTTGACAGGTACTTCCTCCTGCCGTCGCTTCGCTGCCTAGGTGACTCCTCCTCTTCCCCTACACTTCACAGGTCCCTGAAGATTGCCTGGCCACTAGGAGAGCGCAGAGCGACTCACACATGCGCACCCGGCTCTGAAGCTGCAAGCTGTCACAGCTGGGTGCCCACACTTGCAATGATGGCGCCATGGAGAGGAGGGGGGAGAGAAGCGGGGCTTTGGGCGGCCGCATCGCTGGATCCTGGGATAGGCGAGTGTCTGTTTATTAAAAGTCAGCAGCTAAACTTTTTGTAGGTGCTGACTTTTAATAAACTGAAAAACGAGTGGAACTCCGCTTAAAGTTTTAAACAGAGAGCACTAGACCTGTGTGCTTTTTCTTTCTGCATGTATGCTGTGGGGATTGGAAAGCGAATAATTCATCCATCTTAGTAAGAGGCATTTGAAGCGGCAGCAGTTTGTCTTCATCCCCAGAGAGGGAAAAACATGTGGCGAGACCTACTGGTAATGCAGGGGTCACGGAGAGGCTAATCTATAAGGGTGGAGGCTTCACACTTTGCATTACATGACACATTGGTAATTGGATTGGATTCAAATTGGATATCGTTTCCTTCTTTGATATTTTTTGATATACATTGGATTATATAATTATTTTTTTTGTACATATTTTGCTCAATTGTGGTTATTATATTGTGGTTATTTTTTGTAAGTTGTGCTACATCATTCTGTTGTATATATAAAGTTTGAATCACTTATGGGGGTTGGCTAGCAACTTTAATTAATTTCATTGATATAGTATTGAATTGCGCAGATTGATTATTATCACACTGTTTTAGTATATAATGAGTTTGGAAATTCTAGAGAAATGCTTAAACTAATGCATTACAAATTTAACTAAACCCATTCGATTTCAGTCAACATATATTGGAGATTTTAGTCGACTAAATGAAAATTGTAATTGATTTTCGTCATAGTTTTCAAAAAATGACTAAATTCAAATTTTATTTTTCATTAGTTTTCATCACTGAAAACATGCAGCTGACGAAAATCAGGTTTCAGGTTCAGACACTTTGGCCACTTGATTGGCGCGGCCAGGACAATGTCACTACTGCGCATGTGTACAACAGTCACATCGTCACAGCAGAGAGGTGTAACATAAATGTACTCTGAGATGTACATGCGAGGCTCAGTGTACTCAAATGCTGACAGGCAGAGATGAGCAGTTATAACAGAAGAGACAAACAGGGTCTCTTCTTTCATAAAAATCCTGCCTTTCAGGCTTTTTTTCCTAATAATAATCCTATAAGCCATTTTGCTAAAAGAAAACAAATATGTGCACTCAAGCAGTGAATAACACACTGCTTGGAATTTATGTGCAGCAGAGGAAACTTTAAGGGGCCCAGAACAGGCAGATTGAGGCATATGGATTTCTGACAGGATCAACAGGAATGTTTCAACATTTTAAAAGAAGAAAACCATGGGGTACCTGCATGAATTGCAAAGATGTTTGATTATTTTACCCACACACTTTATAACCCAGTATTGTTTTTATTTCTTGAATTGCATTAAAGTTGTCTTCTTCCCGAGTACACATTCCCTTACAGCAAAATAAAAATCTATGGATTTGATGTGTATAAAAATTACCTTCAGAACAAAATAGCTTTTTAGTTGAGAGTTCTTCAGTAACAAGGTTTTTTTATGGGTCTTTGTGTTGTACATGGATATTATAAAAAGCTATTCTTATCTTTGTATTTTTATTTTGTGGCTGACAGAAATCATTTGCCATTTAAGCAGACATGCCCAATACCAGAGAAGTAATGATAGTAGAAAATGCACCACATTTGTAAAGGAGTTGTTTGACAATATTCTAAGTGGCTCACCAGAAGTAATAATCAGTGATAGAGCAGAAACAGATGCAGACTTGGGTACACGTCTGCCTTGGGTAGAGCTTTGTATTTCAGTTCTCTCTCTCTGACCACGCAGTCGACGACTTGAACTCAGATCCAGGTTAGGTGCGATAGAATTCTTGGCACCAGTGCTATTACTACGCAGACGAGTTCGGCTAAGGCTGACCATTTCTGAAATAGAATTAGACACAGACAATTTATCATAGCCAGTGTAAAATACTGGAATATATAAATGAATTTACCTATTTGGGGTTTCGTTCTGCATGCATGGTACAACTCTATACTAATGTACATGCTGTGGGAATGGGATGTTCAACAAGCTAATATAGATGTGACTAGTAGTGTGTAACTTCCTCTTGCTCAGTCTCCATCGTTATGGAGAAGATTAAAGTAGAACTATAGGCAAGACATTTTTTTTTCACTTTGGAAAGAGTAGGGAGGGTTATTATAACCCCTGTCAGTTTTTGTTTGCCATCTGTGTCCCATTGGGGAGATTTCCCTTCACTTCCTGTCCCATAGCCAAAACAGGGAGGGAGGAGAAATCCCTGTAAATTAAGGGAATATATTAGGGCCAGCCACGTCACCAGTTCGATGGTCTCCATTGGAAGATTTTCCCTCTATAACTCTTCTGGCGACAACCCACACTTTGGGAATTTCTTTTACTTTTGATGAGAACGGTAAACAGAACAAATAGAGAGGCTGAATCTCTCTAATGGGGCAGAGGTAACAAAAACAGGTGTTCTAATCCATCGCCACTTTGTCCAAAACTGGGGGGGGGGGGGGGGGGGAGTTTTGCTTTATACTTTAAAGTTTACAAGGCAAGTTTGAATCTGCCCGATACCAGTGAGAAAGGCAATAGTTGCTACACCAGGCTTCAAATATGTAGAAGACAGCAAATAAAACTGCAGAATGTGTAAAAATACCTTTGCTGCAGTACTAATAAGGCAAGTAAGAGGGGTTCCTGAATCACCATATCACGAACAAAGGAAGTAGGGTGGACTACCAAGATGCAAAAACAGAGACCCTGATCAGGTTGGCTGTGTTCATAAAATGAAAGCATCTCAAAAGATACATTTTCAATTTTTCAGCGACTGTTTCTAGCAAAGATTCTTACCAGAAAAAGATGTGTGCTTGGAAGATGCCCGTTTCTTCTCCTGTGCAGAGAAGGTGGGCTTCTCGGATTTGTGGTCAGACGTCTCATCTTCAGAGGAGAAAGCAAACTTTGGCATGGCATCCAGACTGCAAGTACTGGTCAGGAAGCCGGGGCTTACACTACGCTCACTTAACCACGAGTTGTAGGAGGATCCAGAGGAAGTCCACGATCTCAGCCTGAAGGATGATAGAACAGAAAATTAAAACCTTACATTCATCTTCCACTAAAATAGTTATAAAATCAATTGTAACACTCATAACAAGACAATTAAAAGGTACATCCTAACCCCCATCTTTCCCAGCCCTTTAAGAGCTTCTAGATGCCAGGAGGTGGAGGTAGGTATTTGGATTATGTGACTGATGTGATTGGCTGTCACAGCAGTCACATGATCGGAAAGCTCCTTATCGTAGTGCACGTGCTCACAGCACAGGGAAGTGTTTACATAGAACGGCCTCTCATCGTTAAAGCCCACCTAGCGAGAGGCTGCATATATGCGTATGGCCGGCAGGAAGAGGTTAAGGACTATGTTAAAACAAAAAAGGTAATGCAACAAAAATGTAAACTGAACTGCCACATCACTGCTAAAAGGTTCAGATATAACTTAATTCAAAGAAGGGTTAAGGAGACAATGATCTTGGTCACCTCTGACAATCTGACCCCTACCTGCTAACAGCTCTCTAGGCTTTGTAGTACCTTATGCCTTGTCTTTTATCCTGAGCTTAAGTTGACTTAAAAGTACTGATGAGCTCCGGCGTGTTCGCATTGAACATGTGCAGAGCCCGCCAGGAAGTCGGCACTGCGCTGCGCTAATGACAGGCAGGGAGACATTTCCCGATGCTCGGCTGCAGAGATCGGGAAATGTCTCCCTGGATGTGATTAGCGCAGCGCAGTGCTGACTTCCTGGCGGGCTCTGCACGTGTTCAATGCGAACACGCCGGAGCTCATCCCTACTTAAACGTTCAAGGTGCAACATGTCTACTTCTAAACACAGAGGGGACAGTCCCGCTGCAATGGGCGATTTCAGCTCGCACTTCACTAATAGTTCGGGGTTGACATTTGCAACTTGGAATCCTGTTGCAATTGTGCTCAATGATTGCAAGCACAAGGACAAGCTGATCCTCCAGTGGTTACAGAAGAAAAAGGTGAAGGTCCTGGAGTGGCCATCTCAGTCTCCTGACCTTTATCTAGTCTCTCTTGGAAGATTTCAAACGTGCGGTTAATGCGAGACGACCAAAGACTGTGTGACCTGGAGGCATTTTGCCAGGACGAATGGGCAGCTATACCATTGCAAGAATTTGGGGCCTCAGACAAACTATCACAAAAAACTGCATACGGTCATTCATGCTAAAGGGGGCAATACATGGTATTAAGAACTAAGGGTATGCAGACCTTTGAACAGGGGTCATTTAATTTGTTTACTTGTTGCCATGTTTTGTTTTATGATGCCTTTCCGTTATGACCTACAATTGAATATGAATTCCATAATAAAAGAAAAGAAAAGAAATGTGTTTTGCCTGCTAACTCATGTTTCCTTTAAAAATGGTACCTACAGTGCCTTGAAAAAGTATTCATACTCCTTTCCACATTTAGTCACGTTACAACTAAAAACGTAAATGTATTTTATTGAAATTTTATGTGATAGACCAAAACAAAGTGGCACATAATTGTAAAGGGGAGGGAAAATAAATGGTTTTTCTTTTTTTTTTTTACAAATAAATATATATGAAAAGTGTAGTGTGCATTTGTATTCAGCCCCCTTTACTCTGATACTACTAACTAAAACCTAGTGGAACAAAATTGTCTTCAGAAGTCACCTAATTAGTAAATATAGAGTCCACCTGTGTGTAATTTAATCTCAGTATAAATACAGCTGTTCTGTGAAGCCCTCAGAGGTTTAGAGAACCTTCGTGAGCAAACCATATCACTAAGCGCTGCGCAAACTGTTGGCGCTATATAAAACCTGTATAATAATAATAATAATAATAATAATAATGAAGGCAAAGGAACACACCAGACAGGTCAGGGATAAAGTTGTGAAGAAGTTCAAAGCAGGATTAGGTTATAAAAAAAATATCCCAAGCTTTGAACATCTCACGGAGCACTGTTCAATCCATCATCCAAAAATGGAAAGAGTATGGCACAAACAGCTAACCTACCAAGACATGGCCGCCCACCTAAACTGACAAGCTGGGCAAGGAGAGAATTAGTCAGAGAAGCAGCCAAGAGACCCATGGTAACTGTGGAGGAGCTGCAGAGATCCACAGCTCAGGTGGGAGAATCTGTCCACAGAACGACTATTAGTCATGCACTCCACAAATCTGGCCTTTATGGAAGAGTGGCAAGAAGAAAGCCATTGTTGAAAGAAAGCCATAAGAAGTCCTGTTTGCGAGAAGCCATGTAGGGACACAGCAAACATGTGGAAGAAGGTGCTCTGGTCAGATGAGACCAAAATTGAACTTTTTGGCCTAAAGGCAAAAGGCTATGTGTGGCGGAAAACTAACACTGCACATCACCCTAAACACACTATCCCCGCCGTGAAACATGGTGGTGGCAGTATCATGTTGTCGGGATGCTTTTTTTCAGCAGGGACAGGGAAGCTGGTCAGAGTTGATGGGAAAATGGATGGAGCCAAATACAGGGCAATCTTGGAAGAGAACCTGTTAGAGTCTGCAAAAGACTTGAGACTGGGGCAAAGGTTCACCTTCCAGCAGGACAACGACCCTAAACATACAGCCATAGCTACAATGGAATGGTTTAGATCAAAGCATATTCATGTGTTAGAATGGCCCGGTCAAAGTCCAGACCTAAATCCAATTGAGACTTGAAAAGTGCTGTTCACAGATGCTCTCCATCCAATCTTAAAGAGCTCAAGCTATTTTACAAAGAATGAGCAAAAAATGTCACACTCTAGATGTGCAAAGCGTGTAGAGACAGCCCCAAAAAGATTTGCTTGAATTGCAGAGAACAGTGGTTCTATAAAGTATTGACTCAGGGGGGCTGAATACAAATGCACGCCACACTTTTCACATATTTGTAAAAAAAATAATAATAATTGAAAACCATTTATCATTTTCCTTCCACTTCACAATTATGTGCCACTTTGTGCTGGTCTATTACATAAAATGCCAATAAAATACATTTAAGTTTTTGGTTGTAACATGACCCTGCAGGTAGCGCCCAGTCCCCTGCCTTGTCAGCCGCAGTCTCTACTAGTCATACAGGACTTGGTAGTCCAATTCACCCAGATCTTGAATGGCTCCGACTGTTGCAGATGTTTTGCAACATCCTACAAAAATTCTATGGCCCATCTACTCACAGTCCTAGTGGCTTCTAAGCCATCGGTCACAATGATTATATCTGATGTGGAGTCACTCCAATCTCTACCTGGTGAGATTAGTCTTAAGCAATCACAGTCTTTCGCCATTACTCTACAGCAGTGATCTTCAAACTACAGCCCGTTGCTTGCCACTATTTGGCCCTTAGGGCGCTATTTCTCCCACTGATACAGGAGACTCTTCTACTCACCAGCACCAATGATAGGGCACTATTCCTCTTACTGACATCAATAATGGGGCACTATTCCTTCCAGTGACACCACTGAAGGGCCGCTATTCCATCCACTAATACAAATGATGGGACATTGATTACGTCCTCTGACACTGGGCATTTTCTATTCCCACTAAAGTCTGAAGGACCGTAAATCTCAGTACTTGCAGGCAGATCATGCCCTTTGCGTTATTCTGGCTGGGACTTTAATTTGTCAAACCAGGGCATGGCTAATTCCAGCACTGATTTCTGGAGATTTAGGATCCACCCATATATCTGTAGGGTCTGAACGGTCTGTTTTCTGACAGAGCCTTAATCACACATTTTCCTCAGAAGGTGGTCATCCAGATATACCACTATGGGGATTCCCTTAGAGAGAAGCAGAATGAGAACACTTGGTCTTCACCTTGGTGAAGATCCAATGTGTAGTGCATAGGCCAAGGGGAAGGGCAACAAATGTGTGCCAAGAGCAAAATGCAGGTAGCACCGATGCCCTGGCAACATCGTGACATGCAAAAAGGCATCCTTGATGGCCACAGAAGCCAAAAGTTCTCCTGAATAAAGGAAAGCAATACAAAGGTGTTCAGAACCTGTATATTCAGTACTGAGCAGATGCGCCCCCCCCCCACTTTTGCTTTGGGGGTGATGAACGGGTTTTAGATAGAAACCTTCAAATCTCCTTTTCCGAGACAATGGCTATGAGACAGAGATTATTGGATATGTACGGTAGTTTCATCACAGGAAGTGTCAGGTTTTACAATACAGAGGGAATGCATTAATCTGTGCAGTGCAATGCCACATGCCTCACGTTTCAACACAAATCAAAACTGCCGACACAGGAGCAGTGTGAATACAGGATAACACAAGACACCATGAAAATCTATGTACATCCTTTGCAAGTGAAAAACACAAGGGGAATGTAGGAATTTTAGATTTCTTATGTAAATTACCTGGTCTCAGTGTGTAGTTGATTGTTTTCATCTTCTCTTGACATGACTCTGTCCCACTTCTCTCCCTTTTCATCACTATGGCTTCTTTCAGTTGATGAGAAGCTGAGACTGAGTTGTGTCGCAAGATGCTCTGTGCTGCTATAAACCTACAAGTTTAAGAATTAAGACTTTAAAACAAAATTGGCTATTGTGCCACTCCAGCTAGAAATTCTATCTATACTCCTTGCGCTAAAATATCTTCTTCCACCTGTACACATGCTACTATGGCACACTACTACACTACAGTCATCACATACAACTGTATCATTCTGTATAAGGGAACTTTTGTACAATGAGAGATATTACTATTAAAAGTACCTTGCTGAATCGATGAGAACAAGAAGAAAATTGCCTAATTTCCACAGAGGGCTCATCATCATTTGTTTCATCATCTTCTTCAGAGGCCAGATGATGATACCGTTCAGAGCGTGCTGAAATCAAAGCAAGAGAATATCATTTAAAAAACACATGCAGGTACCATGTACAGAAACAATGCAGTCAATTTACCATAGAAGTAGAGGATGTCAACCTAAAAATAAATGTCCGCTGGGAGAAGAGACAAGGTAGAGAGGTAGTGGGGGTTCAGGCATGGTGATGAGAGGGTGGATGGGGGGCGCATATACATAGTAGTGAGAGCATGGCGAAATTGTGGTGGTAAGAAAAAGGTGGGGTGCTGCTGTGGCAAGGTCCTTCCGGAAGAGGAGAAGCAGTAGAAGTTTTGGGGCCTAGGGCTGAGTGTTAGGCCCCTTTCACACTGAAGACGTTTTAGCGCATGTAAAGGGTCTGAAAAACGGCTCCCATGCCACCCTAGTGTGAAAGCCTGAGTGCTTTCACACTGTGGCGGTGCGCTTGCGGGACATTAGAAAAAGTCCTGCAAGTAGCATCTTTGGGGCAGTTTGGGAGTGGTGTAAACACTGCTCCCAAAACGCCCTGCCCATTGAAATGAATGGGCAGCGCTTCGGCAGCTTTTAACCATTTCTTTGGCCACTAGCGGGGGTTAAAAGCACCCCTTTAGCGGCCGAAAAGCGGCGATAAAACTACGGTAAAGCGCCGCTAAAACTAGTGGCGCTTTACCGCCAATGCGGCCGCGCTACATTGTGAATGGGGTCTTAAAAGGAATAAGGCGGGCAGTGAGGATTTTTTTAATCAACTTCTGTTGCAGGTGCATGGAAAATATTCTGACAATCAGCCAATACGCTGCAGCCACTGAGCAGTGTATTCAGACAGCAGCAGGGGAAATGCCTCCACACATCTCCTTTTTGTAGATGGAGGAATCAACTCACTAGCTGAACAAAAAAACGAATCATGGCCAGCCTTACCTTGTGTCTGCAAGCTGGCTCTTGGGTATGTGGGGGTATGTGTAAGCAACAACAAGGGAGCAGACAATTCCCCTGTCTCCCCGACACATACTATGCTCACTGTGTGTGTCAGTGTAAGAAAACAGCAATCAACACACATTACTCAGTGTTCTCATCAGTGCCTCTTCAGCCAAACAAAGGCATTATTATTTAAAGATTTGTTTTATTTATTCCAGGTACTTATATGGCGCCGTCAGTGCAGATCAGGAGAAGCAAAACATCTTTCCATGCACTTCACTGACAGAGCCTCTCCACTGTATGGCAAGGCATACCTCCCCTACTCCTTTGCAGTCTGTATACAAGCCCTTATGTGCACTGCTGTCACTGTGAAGGGTATAGGAGTCAGGCTGCAAAGCACACACACAATGCAGTCACCTTCTCTCCCCTCACCACTGTGCACATTGTGTATAAAAACCCTGTGTGCTGTCACTGAAAGGAGGGTAGAGTATCAAGGCTGCACACACAATACAATCTCCTCCATGACGTCTCCTCTAAAACTACTGTGCCACGTCACTGAATGAAGGTAGAAGACCCAGGCTGCACAGAACAGGCAATGAAACCACTTCCTCTCCCTCCATCTACAGCTGCTATGCTGTAGTTACGGTACTTTGTACACTTCTGGTTCAGTCTGCATTCCTTGTGCCTTCCGCTCTTTGCCCCATGACTGTGCTGATACAGTGACATCATTAGTAAAATACCACACTACAGAGGAGGGGTTGAGAAGACCAGTTCCCCCAACAGGAGGTTAGATTCAGGTTTGGGTTTCACAGCTGTATTAAGACAAGGATTAAAGGCTACAGGGGTAACCTGGACAAGAAAAACAAAGAAACTTCTGCTATAGAATGTTGATGCTGCACTAACTTAAATTTTTCTGCTGCTGCAGTTGGTTTAATACAGTGTTTATGCTACTATAGGACATAATGCAATCAAGTTCTTCTTGCTAGAGAGCTATGGCATACAAAACTACCAAAAAAAAAAACAAAACAGATATGCTTAGTGGAAATGCACAGATCAGTGTCAAAATAAAAATATACTGTGTTCGATTCCTTGCTGCAATGTTACTATTTACTAGGGCTATACTATTTACCAGCCCTAACTATGATCAGAAAATGGAAAATTTTAAGTAGAGGTAAAACATGCAGTGCATGCAAGATGATCTAAGAATATTTCGACAAGAAAAAGGTTTTATTTGACACGAGAGCCCACAAATTTACATATGACTGTAGGCCTCGACTTAAAACATCCTACTTCCCAACAACTATTTCTCCAAAGCCAGCCAAAGACACCAAACTGTTATTTGCAAACACCTAAAATATTTTAGAGTCAAGGGCACCATACATTTTAACAATAAAAAGGTAAAAATATGTAAATCTTGCAAAGTACTTTAACAGGAGTCTATTATTTTAGACTTTTTTTGGCGTTTTGTCATGCAGGAGAGAAATCTGGGTAATCTAGGAACAGTGGCGGTGCATCCATAGTGGGCGCAGGAGCGCCGCCCCCTCTCTCTCTCCTGCGCCCGTCGCTCACAACAATACATAGGTTCATGCATTGAATGAACCTATGTATTGTCGCCACCGCCGCCGCCCACTATTCAGATGGCCGGCCCCCTGTTGAGAGCCGGCCAACTGAATAACAGCGGCTGGTTGGTTTTTGGAAGTGCCTATCAGAGCCAGAGCCTGAGGGCTGTAATCGGCTTCCAAATAGTTAACCAGGGGACGCACGGGGGGTGCGTTCCTTGGTTAACACTGAAAGGAGTCTCAGCCAATCAGGTTCAACGCGTCTGGTTACCGGTAACCTGATTGGCTGAAGTGACATCGAGGATGGAAGGAGGACGGTGCTGACCCGAGGAAGGCAAGTGCAGGGCTGGGGGGAAACTGGCTGCATTTTGGGGGCAAACTGGCTGCATTGGGGGGGGGGGGCAAACTAGCTGCATTTGGGGGGGGCAAACTGGCTGCATTTGGGGGGGGCAAACTGGCTGCATTTGGGGGGGGCAAACTGGCTGCATTTGGGGGGGCAAACTGGCTGCATTTGGGGGGGCAAACTGGCTGCATTTGGGGGGGCAAACTGGCTGCATTTGGGGGGGGGCAAACTGGCTTCATTTGGGCACAGTGGCTGCGTTTAATGGGCACAGTGGCGGCAATTTATGTTTTTTTTTTCCAGTTTGTTTGCGCCCCCCCCAAAAATTTTGAGCACCGGCCGCCACTGTCTAGGAATGATAGTAGAAATTACTACTAGGCAAAACAACTTGTATGTGCACCATGTACATGTTAACATCACAAACCCTCACTGGACTCTTACTGTCAAAATAGCTGGTATCATCGTCAGCATCTAACTGTGGAACAAACTCAGCCTTTTGCCTCAGGAGCCCATTCCAGTCCAAGGAATGGAAGAAGAGGTGATGCTTTACTTCGTGTACCCCACCTAAGCATATAAAAAAAAAAAAAAAAAAAAAAAAAAACACACACACACATCAAAATTATTATTTACAATTTAAAAAAATATATATATATGGATAACCCACTAGATATCAAATCATTGCAGGCAAGACAAGTGTGAAAGAAAAGTGGGAACAAAAATAAAGTATAAATGTACTTTCAAAGTTTTTATTTGAGGTTGAAAATTCTAATAAAAACATTGTTTTAAAGAATAAATTCCAGGCCTGGCATATTTTACATAGTTACATATAGTAACTTTGGTCCTGCTTGGACCAATGTAACTATGTATAAATCATACCTGGCTGATGCCCCTGGATGCTGGAAATCACTGAAGCAGACAATGCTTGCTTCTGGGTCCAGAGATGGGGGAGAGAAAGGAGAGCAGGCAGAGGAGGGGGAAAGAACGGAGAGAGAGCAGAGGAGGGGGAGAGAACGGAGAGAGAGCAGAGGAGGGGGAGAGAACGGAGAGAGAGCAGAGGAGGGGGAGAGAACGGAGAGAGAGCAGAGGAGGGGGAGAGAAAGGAGAGAGAGCAGAGGAGGGGGAGAGAAAGGAGAGAGAGCAGAGGAGGGGGAGAGAAAGGAGAGAGAGCAGAGGAGGGGGGGGGGAGAAAGGAGAGAGCAGAGGAGGGGGAGGGAGAAAGGAGAGAGCAGAAGAGGGAGAGAACAGAGCCCTTGCAGTAAAATTCTCTGTGCACATCCTTGAGATATCCTTCTCCTAAATCAGGCTCTGCTGTCTCTCCTGCCTAGCTTTGCTCATTCTCCCCGAGCTCCGATATTTTCTTCTCAGTCAAAGGTGGTGGGCTTGGGAAGAGGGCAGGTTACAGCAAAGCCCATTGGGTCAGTAGTCGGCAAATCTGCTATAGCTTTAGTTAATCCATCAGATTCTCCCTCCTAGTCACACTGGCCAGCTGTTCCTGTACAGTTTCACCCTGATTTCTTACAGCTGCTTGTACTGTCAGTGAGAGAAGTCAGCATATTTATGGACAGTTTACTTCTCCTATGGACATTCACAGACAGCTGTTACAATTACAGATTTTTACATGTTCATGATTTTATGGACAGTTGGCAACCCCGTATACGACTAGGTTGTCTGCACAAATATTAAGACAGTGCCATCAATACATACAACTAGATTAACCTCTTCAGCTCCAGAAGGTTTACCACCCTTTATAACCAGGTCATTTTTTGCAATACGGCACTGCTTTACTTTAACTGACAATTGCGCAATCGTGCGACGCTGTACCCAAGTAAAATTGATGTCCTTTTTTTCTGACAAATAGAGCCTTCCTTTGGTGGTATTTGATCACCTCTGTGGTTTTTATTTTTTGCGCTTTAAACAAAAAAAGGCAGACAATTTTGAATTTTTTTTTTAGCTTTCTGCTATAAAACATATCCAATAAAAAATGTTTTGTTTTTTTTCATGAATTTTAGGTCAATATGTATTCTGCTACATATTTTTGGTAAAAAAATTCCAATAAGCGTATATTGGTTTGCGCAAACGTTATAGCGTCTACAAGCTATGGGATAGATATATGGCATTTTTATGTTTATTCTTACTAGTAATGACGGCGATCAGGGATTTTTTAGATGTGAACGATCTGCGAGTCCCGGCAGACATCGGATCCCCTGGACCCACTGATTGGTTCCCACTGTGTCAAATCACAGCGGGAGCAGGTTGCTGGCGGCGCACGCGGGCAGACCCGGAAGTGTCAGATCACTTGCTAGGTACGTGATCTGGCACAGAGTACCCCAGCCCTGCCGCAGTATATCTGTGTGGGGCGGTCCACGTGTTTGAATTCACAGCTACTTGTTACCTGTTCCTAGGCGCTCCAATGGATTCTGCCGTAACAGTCGTGTGATGAGGTCCTGAGAATCAGCTGGAAGAGCTTCTTCCCCTCCAGGCCAAACAATGTCATCTGGAAGAAAAAAAAGCGAGATGCCATCTTACTTTTAATTATAAAAGTTCTAAGCAAATTTCTAATTTAACGCTACATTACTGCCAAGTAATAATCTGAACAATGTCAAGATTTTGGTCCACCCCAAGAATGATTTCCAATCTAGAGTACATCATGGGACTCTCTGATTACATCTAAGACAGCCATTTTATTGTGCAAAAAATTCCCCATACCATGACAAAACAAAAACAGACAATTGTAAGATTCTAGAGCAGTGGTCTCCAAACTGTGGTCCTGGAGCTGGATGCAACCCTTTGCTCGCATTTACTCCGCCCCTGAGGCATTATTTCTGACACTGACATCAATAACAGGGCATAATTCCTGTCACTGACAACATAAACAGGACACTACCAGCCCCCCATACCAAATATAAAACATTATTTACTCCCACTTGGCAATCTGGTCCCCCTAAAGTCTGAAGGACAGTAAATTGGCCCTTTCTTTAGAAATTTATAGACCCCTGCTGTAGAGGGCCAACGTGACTGCCGAAGTGCAAGTTAACATGTAGAAGAAGAAGATATCATCTCCCTTACAGTGCAATGATTTGGATATGCAGTCAGACAAAACATGTGGATCAAATTTTTATTTTCCTGGGATTGAACAAGGCCGATTTCCTTTTTTGTTAGTCACTCAATCCCCCAAAAAATAAAAAAATAAAATAAAAAAATCACAGAATAACTGTCAGTACACCTTCAATGCATATACAATAATGTAAAGTAACAGCAAAGGAGCAGATATTGCTTGCTCTCTCAATCTGTTCTCAGTGCTCAGTATCTAAAGCAGAGCTTCTTAGATGGAAATGATCTCCAATAAACTTAGTGTCATGTTAAGTATACAAGTATATGGAAGTTAAAACTAGATTCTTAAGTCTGGTTTTTAACATCCTCAGGAAACTGGGATGGAAGACTTGAGCATTTCTTGCACTGCAATTCCACAGGCCAACATTTCAGCCAAAAAGTTCTCTACATAACAGACAGGAGACTCATTTGGAAAAAATAGGATTTTTATAACAGCTTACCTGTAAAATCCTTTTCTTGGAGTACACCACGGGACACAGAGCTAGTCATTACATAATGGGTTAAGGGTCACCAGCGGTGATTGGACACTGGCACAACCAATGGAAGACAGTTCCCCTCCATATAACCCCTCCCATCAGGGAAGTACCTCAGTTTTGTCGCCAGAGCCTTCCAGGGGAAGTAATACGGACAAAAAGAGATAAGAAAGCACCACCGCCTGAGAGGAGGCTCTAACTGTGCTGACTCGGTACCTTTCTCTCCTGTGTTGCTAAATGCACCTGTTCAGGATGAGCCATTACCTCTGTCAGGTATGGCGGCTTCCCCAGTGGAGCCTGGGCCTGTATATGTCACTGAGGACACTTTATCAGCTGCCCTAAATAATCTGGAGGAAAAAATTGCTACCTTAATCGCTAAGTCCTCTAAAAAGGAACAATAAGCGAAGCAGGTCTCTTCCAGTATTGGACCTCCCTTCAGAAGTACCTGAGGGAGGAGGATGAGGAGGAGGAGGCTACATCAGCAGAGGATGAGGAGCCAGATTTTAAGGTCACAGGTACAATGCTATAGCAGTGCATTTAAGTTAACCTCTGCGGAGGTAACGGAATTACCTGTCTCCTCCCTAGGGTCATTAAGATCCCTGCAAGGTGCATGCTCCTTCCCGGTTCATCCGTTACTACAGGATCTAATATACGCAAACTGGCAACATCCAGATAAGCGTTTCTCACCTCCAAAAAGGTTTAACATTCTTTATCCTATGGGGGAAAAAAATTTTTTTTTAAGAAATGGAGCCTGCCTGCGGTAGTTGCGGCTATTTCTTGTGTAAATAAAAACCTGACATGTCCGGTGGATAATGTACAAGGGTTTAAAAGATCCTTCTGAGAGGAAGTTGAAATCCTCCTTCCTTTTGGCCGGCTCAATTACCCAACCTGCAGTAGCAGCAGTCGGTATGGGTCAGGTCATCAGCCAACAGGTAAAGCAGGGGCTGAAGGAACTGTCTTCAGAGCAGGCTAGAAATTGGGAAAAATTTGCCTAAAAGCCTTATGCTTCACAGTGGATGCCATGAGAGATTCTATCATACAGGCATCACGCCTTACACTCCAGCTGGTACAGATGCGCAGAGTACTTTGGCTTAAGCATTGGTCAGCGGAGACCCCATGCAAAAAGCTGTTGGCAAGTTCCCGTTCCATGGCGAACGCCTATTTGGGGAAGATTTAGAAAAATATATACAGAAGATCAAGTGGTAAAATGACTTTTACCTGAGAGAAAGAAAAACAAGAGATCTTGTTTTAAACGCTCTCTCCCCAGCTCCCGGGAAATCTGACTCCAACCAGTGGCGGCGGCCTGTTTTAGCCGCCCACAAAAGCCAAGGGGCAAGCTCAGAAGAACAAGAAGCCGTGGGGTGCAAGAGCTAATAAGCAAGCCCCCAAAGCCTCTCAGTGAAGGGGCGCCCCCGCTCGGCCGAGTGGGAGGAAGGCTTTGTCAGTTCTGAGCAACTTGGTGGTCAGAAATCCAGGACAATTGGGTAGTATCCACAATATCCTCAGGGTACAAACTGGAATTTCGAGAGATCCCATCTTCTCAATTCCGAGGTTCAAGACTCTCCAAGGATCCACAAAAAAGAGAATCCTTCTTCAAAGGTTTGAATCACTTAAGGGCTCAAGGGGTAGTTACAGACGTACCCCAAAAAGAGCGAGGTTCAGGTTTTTACTCAAACCTCTTTGTGATTCCAAAGCCAAATGGAGATGTCAGACCCATCCTGGATCTAAAATCCCTAAATCGGTTCCTGAACGATCGCCATTTTCGAATGGAAACGATCCGATCCGTGGCCGCCACTTTAAAGGGCGGAAAATTCATGGCGTCCATAGATATCAAGGACGCACATTTACACATACCCATCCTCCCCGCTCACCAAAGATTATTCGCCTTTGCATGAGACTATTGGGAAAGATGGTAGCCTCCTTCGAGGCGGTTCCTTACGCCCAGTTTCATTCGAGACTACTTCAAGGCAATATTTTAGCTTCCTGGAACAGGAAGAGCCAAGCTCTGGATATACCCATGCGCCTGTCCTCACAAGTACGCCACAACTTCGATTGGTGGCTAGAAGCCAGGAATTTACGGAAGGGAAAGTCCTTCCTCCCAGTGGCCTGGAAGGTGGTATCTAGGAATACCAGCCTATCGGACTGGGGTGCAGTATTCGAGGAGGCTTCTACCCAGGGAACCTGGGCCAAGACTCAGGGGATCCTGCCCATCAATGTGCTAGAGATCCGGGCGGTATATCTAGCCCTCAAAACCTGGACATACAGGTTACAGGGCTACCCAGTTCGGGTTCAATCCGACAATGCTACTGCAGTAGCTTACATCAATCACCAAGGAGGCACCCGCAGTCGGGCAGCCCAAAGAGAGGTGAACCGGATCCTGGCATGGGCAGAAGAGCATGTACCTTGCCTTTCTGCAATCTTCATTCCAGGGATGGAAAATTGGCAAGTAGACTACCTGAGTCGTCAGCAGCTGCTACCAGGGAGTGGTCTCTTCACCCCGAGATCTTTCAGGCCATATGTCTGAGATGGGGAAACCCAGATGTAGACCTGCTAGCTGCCAGGTTCAACAAGAAATTGGACAACTTTGTGTCCAGAACGAGGGATCCTCTAGCCTACGGGACAGACGCTCTAATAATACAGACGCTCTAATAACTCCATGGAATCAGTTCTCACTGATCTAGGCATTCCCTCCGATCCCTCTTCTACAAAGACTGCTTCGCAGGATCAAGGAGGAGGGAATACCAGTAATCCTAGTGGCCCCAAACTGGCCCAGGAGGCCTTGGTATGCCGAGATTGTAAAAACGGCGATAGGAAGGCCCTGGAAGTTTCCACTCCGACACGACCTGCTGTCACAGGGTCCAGTATTCCACCCTTCCTTACAAAGGCTAAAGTTGACGGCCTGGCTGCTGAGACCCACATTTTTAAAAAGAGAGGGGTCTCTGGTCCGGCTCTTTCTACGCTCATTAATGCTAGAAAGCCAGCCTCCAGACTCATCTATCAGAGAGTCTGGAGAGCATACGTTTCCTGGTGTGAATCCAGAAGTTGGAATCCTCAGAAATATGAAATAAGCAGGATTCTTGCTTTTTGCCAGTTAGGAGTGGATATGAATTTAGCCCTTAGCACCATCAAAGGGCAAATATCGGCTCTATCAGTCTTCTTTCAGAGACCATTGGCATCTCACTCCCTAGTTCGGACATTCATTAAGGGGGTACTGAGGATAAATCCTCCAGTTAGGACTCCCTTGTGTCCATGGGATTTGAATTTGGTATTGTCAGTGTTGCAAAAGCAACCTTTTGAACCTATTCACCATATTCCTTTAATTATATTAAGTAGGAAGTTGGCCTTTCTGATTGCTATAGCTTCTGCTAGGAGAGTATCAGAGCTAGCAGCTCTTTCTTGTAAAGAGCCTTATCTAATTTGTCACAAGGACAAAATCGTACTACGACCCCATCCGGCTTTTCTACCTAAGGTGGTGTCGGCTTTTCACTTGAATCAAGACATTGTTCTGCCTTCCTTTTTTCCAAACCCGCGGACGGCGGGGGAAAAATTATTACACTCTCTAGATCCAGTGAGAGCGGTAAAGGTGTATCTGCAAGCAACCGCTCAGATACGTAAAACAGATGTTTTGTTTATTTTACCAGATGGGCCCAAGAAGGGCCAAGCGGTATCAAAATCCACCATTTCCAGGTGGATTAGACAAGTAATTGTTCAAGCTTATGGTTTAAAGAACAGGACTCCTCCTTTTCCTGTTAAGGCGCACTCTACCAGGGCGATAAGTGCTTCATGGGCAGTGCACCACCAGGCTTCGATGGCTCAGATCTGTAAGGCTGCAACTTGGTCCTCAGTCCATACATTTTCCAAATTCTATCAAATAGATGTGAAAGGACATGAGGATTCCGCCTTCGGGCGAAGTGTGCTGCAGGCAGCAGTATAGGGCTTCTGGTCCGCAAGCGGTCGGTTTGATCTGTGTCTCCCCCCCTTCATATGAGCATTGCTCTGGGACGTCCCATTATGTAATGACTAGCTCTGTGTCCCGTGGTGTACGATAAAGAAAATAGGATTTTTATAACAGCTTACCTGTAAAATCCTTTTCTTGGAGTACACCACGGGACACAGAGGTCCCACCCTTCTTATGGGAACCTTACTGCTTTGCTACAAAACTGAGGTACTTCCCTGATGGGAGGGGTTATATGGAGGGGAACTGTCTTCCATTGGTTGTGCCAGTGTCCAATCACCGCTGGTGACCCTTAACCCATTATGTAATGACTAGCTCTGTGTCCCGTGGTGTACTCCAAGAAAAGGATTTTACAGGTAAGCTGTTATAAAAATCCTATTTTCTTTATCGTACACCACGGGACACAGAGCTAGTCATTACATAATGGGACGTCCCAGAGCAATGCTCATATGAAGGGGGGGAGACACAGATCAAACCGACCGCTTGCGGACCAGAAGCCCTATACTGCTGCCTGCAGCACACTTCGCCCGAAGGCGGAATCCTCATGTCCTTTCACATCTATTTGATAGAATTTGGAAAATGTATGGACTGAGGACCAAGTTGCAGCCTTACAGATCTGAGCCATCGAAGCCTGGTGGTGCACTGCCCATGAAGCACTTATCGCCCTGGTAGAGTGCGCCTTAACAGGAAAAGGAGGAGTCCTGTTCTTTAAACCATAAGCTTGAACAATTACTTGTCTAATCCACCTGGAAATGGTGGATTTTGATACCGCTTGGCCCTTCTTGGGACCATCTGGTAAAATAAACAAAACATCTGTTTTACGTATCTGAGCGGTTGCTTGCAGATACACCTTTACCGCTCTCACTGGATCTAGAGAGTGTAATAATTTTTCCCCCGCCGTCCGCGGGTTTGGAAAAAAGGAAGGCAGAACAATGTCTTGATTCAAGTGAAAAGCCGACACCACCTTAGGTAGAAAAGCCGGATGGGGTCGTAGTACGATTTTGTCCTTGTGACAAATTAGATAAGGCTCTTTACAAGAAAGAGCTGCTAGCTCTGATACTCTCCTAGCAGAAGCTATAGCAATCAGAAAGGCCAACTTCCTACTTAATATAATTAAAGGAATATGGTGAATAGGTTCAAAAGGTTGCTTTTGCAACACTGACAATACCAAATTCAAATCCCATGGACACAAGGGAGTCCTAACTGGAGGATTTATCCTCAGTACCCCCTTAATGAATGTCCGAACTAGGGAGTGAGATGCCAATGGTCTCTGAAAGAAGACTGATAGAGCCGATATTTACCCTTTGATGGTGCTAAGGGCTAAATTCATATCCACTCCTAACTGGCAAAAAGCAAGAATCCTACTTATTTCATACTTCTGAGGATTCCAACATCTGGATTCACACCAGGAAACGTATGCTCTCCAGACTCTCTGATAGATGAGTCTGGAGGCTGGCTTTCTAGCATTAATGAGCGTAGAAAGAGCCGGACCAGAGACCCCTCTCTTTTTAAAAATGTGGGTCTCAGCAGCCAGGCCGTCAACTTTAGCCTTTGTAAGGAAGGGTGGAATACTGGACCCTGTGACAGCAGGTCATGTCGGAGTGGAAACTTCCAGGGCCTTCCTATCGCCGTTTTTACAATCTCGGCGTACCAAGGCCTCCTGGGCCAGTTTGGGGCCACTAGGATTACTGGTATTCCCTCCTCCTTGATCCTGCGAAGCAGTCTTTGTAGAAGAGGGATCGGAGGGAATGCCTAGATCAGTGAGAACTGATTCCATGGAGTTATTAGAGCGTCTGTATTATTAGAGCGTCTGTCCCGTAGGCTAGAGGATCTCTCGTTCTGGACACAAAGTTGTCCAATTTCTTGTTGAACCTGGCAGCTAGCAGGTCTACATCTGGGTTTCCCCATCTCAGACATATGGCCTGAAAGATCTCGGGGTGAAGAGACCACTCCCTGGTAGCAGCTGCTGACGACTCAGGTAGTCTGCTTGCCAATTTTCCATCCCTGGAATGAAGATTGCAGAAAGGCAAGGTACATGCTCTTCTGCCCATGCCAGGATCCGGTTCACCTCTCTTTGGGCTGCCCGACTGCGGGTGCCTCCTTGGTGATTGATGTAAGCTACTGCAGTAGCATTGTCGGATTGAACCCGAACTGGGTAGCCCTGTAACCTGTATGTCCAGGTTTTGAGGGCTAGATATACCGCCCGGATCTCTAGCACATTGATGGGCAGGATCCCCTGAGTCTTGGCCCAGGTTCCCTGGGTAGAAGCCTCCTCGAATACTGCACCCCAGTCCGATAGGCTGGTATTCCTAGATACCACCTTCCAGGCCACTGGGAGGAAGGACTTTCCCTTCCGTAAATTCCTGGCTTCTAGCCACCAATCGAAGTTGTGGCGTACTTGTGAGGACAGGCGCATGGGTATATCCAGAGCTTGGCTCTTCCTGTTCCAGGAAGCTAAAATATTGCCTTGAAGTAGTCTCGAATGAAACTGGGCGTAAGGAACCGCCTCGAAGGAGGCTACCATCTTCCCCAATAGTCTCATGCAAAGGCGAATAGACGGCCTCTTGTTTGCTTTGACCTTGTGGATCAGGTCTTTCAGAGACTGTATCTTCGGTTCTGGCAGGTATACCTCGTTTTGGGCTGTATCTATGATCATGCCCAGGTACCCTATCCTTCTTTGGGCCTGGAGAGAGGATTTTTGTAAATTTATAATCCATCCTAAATGCTCCAGGTATCCTACTGTAGTGTGTACAGCGTGACCCAATCCGTCCTTTGACTGATCTATTACTAGTAGATCGTCCAGATAGGCTGTTACCGCAATGCCCCGTGTTCTTAGGTTACTAACAGAGGAGCTAGCACCTTTGTGAATACTATGGGCGCGGTGGCTACACCAAACGGCAGAGCCACAAATTGAAAGTGGCGATCTTCTACCGCAAACCTTAGGAATTTTTGGTGAGCGGGGAGGATGGGTATGTGTAAATGTGCGTCCTTGATATCTATGGACGCCATGAATTTTCCGCCCTTTAAAGTGGCGGCCACGGATCGGATCGTTTCCATTCGAAAAATGGCGATCGTTCAGGAACCGATTTAGGGATTTTAGATCCAGGATGGGTCTGACATCTCCATTTGGCTTTGGAATCACAAAGAGGTTTGAGTAAAAACCTGAACCTCGCTCTTTTTGGGGTACGTCTGTAACTACCCCTTGAGCCCTTAAGTGATTCAAACCTTTGAAGAAGGATTCTCTTTTTTGTGGATCCTTGGAGAGTCTTGAACCTCGGAATTGAGAAGATGGGATCTCTCGAAATTCCAGTTTGTACCCTGAGGATATTGTGGATACTACCCAATTGTCCTGGATTTCTGACCACCAAGTTGCTCAGAACTGACAAAGCCTTCCTCCCACTCGGCCGAGCGGGGGCGCCCCTTCACTGAGAGGCTTTGGGGGCTTGCTTATTAGCTCTTGCACCCCACGGCTTCTTGTTCTTCTGAGCTTGCCCCTTGGCTTTTGTGGGCGGCTAAAACAGGCCGCCGCCACTGGTTGGAGTCAGATTTCCCGGGAGCTGGGGAGAGAGCGTTTAAAACAAGATCTCTTGTTTTTCTTTCTCTCAGGTAAAAGTCATTTTACCACTTGATCTTCTGTATATATTTTTCTAAATCTTCCCCAAATAGGCGTTCGCCATGGAACGGGAACTTGCCAACAGCTTTTTGCATGGGGTCTCCGCTGACCAATGCTTAAGCCAAAGTACTCTGCGCATCTGTACCAGCTGGAGTGTAAGGCGTGATGCCTGTATGATAGAATCTCTCATGGCATCCACTGTGAAGCATAAGGCTTTTAGGCAAATTTTTCCCAATTTCTAGCCTGCTCTGAAGGCAGTTCCTTCAGCCCCTGCTTTACCTGTTGGCTGATGACCTGACCCATACCGACTGCTGCTACTGCAGGTTGGGTAATTGAGCCGGCCAAAAGGAAGGAGGATTTCAACTTCCTCTCAGAAGGATCTTTTAAACCCTTGTACATTATCCACCGGACATGTCAGGTTTTTATTTACACAAGAAATAGCCGCAACTACCGCAGGCAGGCTCCATTTCTTAAAAAAAAAAATTTTTCCCCCATAGGATAAAGAATGTTAAACCTTTTTGGAGGTGAGAAACGCTTATCTGGATGTTGCCAGTTTGCGTATATTAGATCCTCTAGTAACGGATGAACCGGGAAGGAGCATGCACCTTGCAGGGATCTTAATGACCCTAGGGAGGAGACAGGTAATTCCGTTACCTCCGCAGAGGTTAACTTAACTGCACTGCTATAGCATTGTACCTGTGACCTTAAAATCTGGCTCCTCATCCTCTGCTGATGTAGCCTCCTCCTCCTCATCCTCCTCCCTCAGGTACTTCTGAAGGGAGGTCCAATACTGAAAGAGACCTGCTTCGCTTATTGTTCCTTTTTAGAGAACTTAGCGATTAAGGTAGCAATTTTTTCCTCCAGATTATTTAGGGCAGCTGATAAAGTGTCCTCAGTGACATATACAGGCCCAGGCTCCACTGGGGAAGCCGCCATACCTGACAGAGGTAATGGCTCATCCTGAACAGGTGCATTTAGCAACCCAGGAGAGAAAGGTACCGAGTCAGCACAGTTAGAGCCTCTTAGGCGGTGGTGCTTTCTTATCTCTTTTTGTCCGTATTACTTCCCCTGGAAGGCTTACCGTTTAGACAAAATACAAGGTACCTAAATGCATATACTACCGTGTTCAGTTTAGCAAATACATTAAGTATGCAACTTTTAACACATAACTATGCATAACATGGATGTCTTCTAGGAAGTACCCAATCCAACCACATGGAGCCTTACGTCCCTGTATAGCTGCTGTGTTTCTCTGCCAAGAATAAGAGAACTAACGAGCTTGCTTGCTGCTGCAGTGCTTCTCACACTGACAGTCATTTAAAATTGGCGCCGTTTCTGTGCCTGCGCGCGCCACGTGCCCGCGCACGCCTTCGCCCCCCCCCCCTCCGATAAAGCGCGCTCCCGCGCGCAGCAGCGCGGCCCTTAGCGCTATGGCGGTGGCCATAGTGAGAGAGGACTCTCATCAGCCCTTGTTCCCACTTACCTGCATCTGCAGGTGTCTGGTCGGCCACCGAAAGGAGGATCGGGGTGCCCCAGCAAGCTCAGCAGCGGAGGTGACGAGCAGTGTACTTCGCCGAAGCCGACACTGAACAGAGTGAGGTGAGTATATTCAGCTCTTTACTCCCCCCAGTGGTGGAAAAAAAGAAGACATCCACTTTTTGAAAAAGGTCCCAACCTAGTTATGGACCTTCTAATCTCACCTTATCCACGCCGCAGGTTTTTCTGCTGAAAGATTTCAGACAGATACCAAACTTCACCCTTCACGGTGGGCTATGTGTGCCAACCTTCAGGGATATGGGTTCCTATTTAAAGGATACCTCTCCCCTGGGCCTTGTACAAGACTCTTACCAGGACTTTATAGCGAAATAGCGAAAGTGCTGGATCTTAGAGCCCAGTCCTCCGAAGAGAGACATTACAGGCGACGCCTCATGGATGAGGCCCGGATCCCATCCAGATTCAGCTCATTTGTAGGCGTCTTGGATGGATCCGAAAGCATAGCTCTTTTACCCCCAGAGGGTCTCTTTGGTAGAGCTTTCCTTTAGCACCTCCTAACGCGTCCAACACCTTTCGACACTGGCGGAAAAACTGAGGTACTTCCCTGATGGGAGGGGTTATATGGAGGGGAACTGTCTTCCATTGGTTGTGCCAGTGTCCAATCACCGCTGGTGACCCTTAACCCATTATGTAATGACTAGCTCTGTGTCCCGTGGTGTACGATAAAGAAAGACAGACAATACTGACTAACTTGTTCACGCAATAGTGTAGGGCTTAAAAGCATAACTCTAGATGTGAACATCAGAGGACAGCAATTATTTGATCCCCTACAGATTTTGTAAATTTACCCACTTACAAAGAAATGAAGGGTCTAACATTTTTATAATAGGTGTATTTAAAATGATAGAGCCAGAATATAAATCAAAAATCCAGAAAAACAAAACAAAAACAAACCAGATCAAAATTGAGCTCTATGGCATTAACTCCGCTCGCCAGGTTTGGAGGAAGAGAAATGCTGACTATGACCCCAAGAACACCATCCTACAGTCAAGCACAGAGGTGGAAACATAATGCATTGGGGCCGTTTCTCTGCTAAAAGGTACAGGCCGACTTTGCTGCATTGAGGGGCCATGGGACGGAGCTATGTATTGTAAAATCTTGGACGAGAACCTTCCAGCCTCAGGCAGAACACTGAAGATGGGTCATAGACAGGGCCGATCCTAGGCGGGTGCCTGGGGTGCAGTTCACTCAGGCGCCACAGAGATGGGGGCGCTCAAGCGCCAGAGTGCTCCCCTCCCTCCTCTCCTTGTTGGTGTCCGAGCCGAGGCTGCTCCCTCCGCCAGTCACCGCCGCGGCGCTGCCGCTGTATTTCCTGCCCTAGTCCGCCCCCCCACCCTCCTGTCAGAACAGATCGAGCGTCTGTCTCTGTTGGGAGAGAGACCGCGCTGTGACATTGTTGGGGGGGCGGTCCGTGCCGTGCAGTGCCCGTCATGTGAGAGGATTCTGACATCTGACCCCATTCCTGCTCGTGTCTTCTGTTGCTGTGCAGTGTCGATGTGATCCTCTCCTGTCTGAGTGTCACTGCCCAGTGCCTCTGCCTCTGTACAGACCGGAATGTGCTTTGTAGATAAAAAAGGTAAATAAAGTACGGTAATCTTTCCAGCATCACTGCACACTGATAACTCCTCACACCCTGCACTTTTCTTCTCTCATTCAGCTCTCACTACACTCGCAGCCCCCCTCCTCCCCCTTCCTCCTCAGCATTTCCCTTTTCATCTTCTAGTCTTGTTAACCCTCTGTATGCTCTAGTCTGCAACTGTCACAGCCTCAGAATCCTGCCAGCATGCCATTCATTCCTCATTGCTCCTTCATCCTGCCAGAACTTTTTTCCTTTACTTCACTGCAGGGGCATAACTACAGTGGTCGCCATTGCACCACAGCCTGAGAGGGGGGGGGGGGCGTCATACAGAGGAACCAATGCTTTCCATGTTCTTTCTGCAGCCACTAAATGCCTGCAAGAGAGAGGAGGAAAAGTGGGCATTCAGCAGCTGCAGGAAGAACATGGAAGGCATTGGTTCCTCTGTATGCCGCCCCTCCTCTCCAGCTTTTTCTGCCCGTGGGTCCCTCAGCTTTCTCCTGGCACTTCTGTGATCTTCCCCAGCAACTTCTCTGCTCTCTCCCACCCCACCCCCTACTGTAATCTGGCCCCCCCTGTGCTCTTCTCTGCCCCCCCCTGTGCTCTTCTCTGCCCCCCCCGTGCTCTTCTTTTTTTCCCCCCCTGTGCTCTTCTCTGGGTCCCCCCCCCCTGTGCTCTTCTCTGGGTCCCCCCCTGTGCTCTTCTCTGGGTCCCCCCCTGTGCTCTTCTCTGGGTCCCCCCCTTGTGCTCTTCTCTGGGTCCCCCCCCTGTGCTCTTCTCTGGTCCCCCCCCTGTGCTCTTCTCTGGCCCCCCCCTGTGCTCTTCTCTGGTCCCCCCCCTGTGCTCTTCTCTGGTCCCCCCCCTGTGCTCTTCTCTGGTCCCCCCCCTGTGCTCTTCTCTGGTCCCCCCCTGTGCTCTTCTCTGGTCCCCCCTGTGCTCTTCTCTGGTCCCCCCCTGTGCTCTTCTCCGGTCCCCCCCCTGTGCTCTTCTCCGGTCCCGTCCCCCCCTGTGCTCTTCTCCGGTCCCTTCCCCCCCCTGTGCTCTTCTCCGGTACCCCCCCTGTGCTCTTCTGAGGTCCCCCTGCTGTTCTCCTTTATCCTGCCATTCTCCTGTCACCCTGTACTGTCTCCTGCCCGCCCCCCCCCCCAGCTCTGCCAGGTTCCCCCCTCCCCTCTTCCACCGGCTGCTGTGGGGAATATGTAAGGATGGAGAGCAGGGAAGGCTTCCCTGCCTGAAATGACAGAGTAAGTTATCTGTACTAATCACTTACTCTGACCATCTCCTGTACCATGTCTGGGGGCTCTTTCTAACAGAAGCCCCCTCTGTGTGCATCAGAGAGACTCCCCTCCAGGTCTCATTAGGGTACGCTCTTCCTGTATTTTCTTTATTGTTAGAAGATCATGGGAGGATCCCAGGGAAACAAAGACTTCTTAGGGGAGCATCTCTGTGTTTGAGTCGTTGCCATAGAAACATGTGTAAAGGGGAGGAGTTTGTAAGATGACCACGCCCATGTGGGGGCGCCAGAAATATTTTTTGCACCCAGGCGTCTGTGACCCTAGGATCGGCCCTGGTCATAGATGGGTCTTCCAGCAAGACAATGCCCCAAAACATACGGCCAAGGCAACAAAGGAGTGGTTCGAGAAGCACATTAAGGTCATGGAGTGACCGAGTCAGACTCCAGACCTTAATTCTATAGAAAACGTATGGAGGGAGCTGAAACTTCAAGTTGCCAAGAGACAGCCAAGAAACCTTAAGGATTTAGAGAAGGTTTGTAAAGAAGAGTGCACCAAAATCCCTCCTGAGATGTGTGCAAACCTGGTCACC
This sequence comes from Rana muscosa, assembly GCA_029206835.1. Lineage (NCBI taxonomy): Eukaryota > Metazoa > Chordata > Amphibia > Anura > Ranidae > Rana > Rana muscosa. Next base: position 471,320,856 of record CM055116.1, on the reverse strand, counting down.
AACTACAAGAAACGTTGTACCTCTGTGGTTGCCAACAAGGGTTTCTTCACCAAGTACCAAGTCATGTTTTGCTTGGGGATCAAATACTTATTTTACTCACTGAACTGCAACTTCATTTATAGCATTTGTTTTATGTGGGTTTCTTTCTGGATTTTTGGTTGATATTCTGTCTCTATGATCTATGATACAAATTATAGACACTTCATTTCTTTGTAAGTGGGCAAACTTACAAAATCTGCAAGAGATCAAATAATTATTTTCCCCACTGTATATGGTGAGAATGCACCAAAATCTAGGAATTTAGGATGGGCTTTTTGCCCTAATATAGAAGGTTACTGATATATAAATCCCAAGACATCTTTAACCACTTAAGGACCACCTCACGCCGATATACGTCGGCAGAATGGCACGGCTGGGCACATCAACGTACAGGTACGTTGCCCTTTAGGAGCCCAGCCGTAGGTCGCGCGCTCGCGACCCGGTCCTAAGCTCCGTGACCGCACCTGATCGCCGCCCGTGTCCCGTGATCGGGTCACAGAGCTGAAGAACGGGGAGAGGTGAGTGTAAAAAAACCTTTCCCCGTTCTTATCCGCGGCATGTCAGTGATCGTCTGTTCCGTCATCGGAACAGACGATCAGTTACGTGTAACCACGCCCCACTTCAGTAAGAATCACTTCTTGGAGTACACTTAACCCCTACAGCGCCACCTAGTGGTTAACCCCTTCACTGCCAGTGTCATTTTCACAGTAATCAGTGCATTTTTATAGCACTGGTCGCTGTGAAAATGACAATGGTCCCAAAAATGTGTCAAAAGTGTCCGATGTGTCCGCCATAATGTCGCAGTCATGAAAAAAAAATCACTGATAGCCGCCATTATTAGTAAAAAAAAAAAAAAAAAATTAATAAAAATGCCATAAAACTACCCCCTATTTTGTAAACGCTATAACTTTTGCGCAAACCAATCAATAAACGCCGATTGCAATTTTTTTTACCAAAAATATGTAGAAGAATACGTATCGGCCTAAACTGAGGAAAAAAAAATGTTTTTTTATATATTTTTGGGGGATATTTATAATAGCAAAAAGTAAAAAATATTGCATTTTTTTCAAAATTGTCTTTCTACTTTTGTTTATAGCGCAAAAAATAAAAACCGCAAAGGTGATCTCAAATACCACCAAAAGAAAGCTCTATTTGTGGGAAAAAAAGGACGTCAATTTTGTTTGGGAGCCACGTCGCACGACCGCACAATTGGCAGTTAAAGCGACGCAGTGCCGAATTGCAAAAAGGGGCCTGGTTCTTTAGCTGCATATTGGTCCGGGGCTTAAGTGGTTAATGGACACATCTTAGTGAGCCAGTACAAGATACCCCTAGACGCTCTCAGATCCTAATCCTCTATATATTTTTCTAGCAGCAAAAACATCTATACAGAGGACTTGGAAAACCTTTTCGCTATCTCTAACCAGATCTAACATTTTCAGACTTCTGACACATGGGAAATTAGCCAGCATCATTAGAGATCACAGTTGAGGCAAACTGTGACCTCTGCATAGGCTATGTCAATGCATGGCAGCCTCCCTGAGCAATCGTTAGTTTTGATATAGTCCTTTAACCTGCTTGACCCAGAAACTTGCTCTCCGTCACCTTCTCTACTTTGTCTTCTACTTTGAACTTTACGGTTGCTGTATGGTCAGATCTATAAGTATTTAGTACATGGCCCACTCTGAAGGGCAAGTTATTAGGTTTGCTTACAAAGTTTTCTCCAAAGAGTCTCAGCTACAACTGGGATCCAGTTGTATCAAGAATAATGTAAACTATGTGGGCATTCTGGTAATTACTATCAGGAGCTGAGACACAGCGATCGTGTAGAAATAGTGGGAGAGTATACTTCTACAGGCCAGAGAGAACAGTAGCTGGCTTTTAAAAAAGGTAGTTTTTAGTCTGTAAAGATTTGTCTGGAATGGAAAATAATGTACTTCTATGCAAGAGTTTAAAAAGTATGTTTTCTTTGTATATTTATCCCTAACTGGCAATGATATATCTGTTCAACCTGTTTTAAGAAAAAAAAAAAAAAGTATGTATATGTCTAATAAGCCATCTCAATAACACTACAGCAATACACTCACCAGACACTTTATTAGTAACCCCTTGCTAGTACCGGGTTGGACCCCCTTTGCCTTCAGAATGGCCTTAATTCTTCATGGCATAGATTTAACAGTGTTGGAAACATTCCCCAGATATTTTTTACTATATTGACATGATAGCATCACGCAGTTGCTGCAGATTTGTCTCCTGCACATCCAGGATTCAAATCTCCTGTTCCACTACATCCCAAGTGTTCTCTATTGGATTGAGACTTGGTGAGTGTGGAGGCCATTGGAGTACAGTGACCTCATTTGTCATGTTCAAGAAGCCATTTTGAGATGATTTGAGCTTTGTGACATGGTGCATTATCCTGCTGGAAGGAGCCATCAGAAGATAAGTACACTGTAGTCATAAAGGGATGGACATGGTCAGAAACAATACTCAGGAAGGCCGTGGCATTTAAATGATACTCAATTGGTACTAAAGGGCCCAAAGTGTGCCAAGAAAATATTCCCCACACCATTACACCACCACCAACCAGCCTGAACCATTGATACCAGACAGGATGGATTCCATGCTTTATGACAAATTCTGACTCTGAATGCCACAGCTTAAAATCAAGACTCATCAAACCAGGCAACATTTTTCCAATCTTCTTTGGTGAGCCTGTGCGAATTATAGCCTCAGTTTTCTGTTCTTAGCTGGCATGAGTGGCACCCGGTGTGATCTGCTGCTGCTGTAGCCCACCTAATTCAATGTTTGATGTTTTGTGTATTCAGAGATGGTGTTCTGCATACCTTGGTTGTAACGAGTGGTTATTTGAGTTACTGTTGCCTTTCTATCATCTCAAACTAGTCTGCCCATTCTCCTTTGACATCAACAAGGCATTTTGGTCCACACAACTGCCACTCACTGGATATTATATATTTTTCGGACCATTCTCTGAAAACCCTAGAAATGGTTGCGCGTGAAAATACCAGTAGATCTGCAGTTTTGAAATACTCAGACCAGCCCGTCTATTACCAACAACCATGCCACGTTCAAAGTCACTTAAACCCCCTTTCTTCCCCATTCTGATGCTCGATTTGAACTTCAGCCAGTAATTTTCACCACGTCTAGATGCCTAAATGCATTGAGTTGCTGCCATCTGATTGGCTGATTAGCAAATTGTGTTATCAAGCAACTGAACAGGTGTACCTAATAAAGTGGCCAGTGAGTGTATAACTGCACTGTTTTTTCATTACCATTATCAAGAGGACCATTGGTATTCTCTTTAAAACATTAGAATGACGTTTTTTGAATACGTGTACAGAAAAAGCCACAGCTCTCCCATTTACATCACAAGCAGAAAAATAAATGTAACTTACCACTGATAACTTGTCCAAACAACTCCTCTGGAGTGTCCCCAAAAAATGGCACACAGCCCACCAGAAACTCATAGAGAATGATGCCCATTGCCCACCAGTCCACAGGCTTGCCATAACCCTGCCGCAAGATTACTTCAGGTGCTATGTATTCAGGGGTTCCACATACCTATAGGATATATTCAAAATTCCAAAATCAAACTTTACAAGTTGTTATCTAACAATTTTAACATGCAGCCTGAAAAGTAAACATGGTTTTGTTTCTATGCTATGCCATCAAAAAGGTAACTTAAAGTGGTTGTAAACTTCAGACATGAAATATGAACAAAGCATATGCCTCTATGGTGTGTAATTAAAGAGCGCAAAGGGTCATTTCTGTATGCTGCTGCGTTCCTCTGCCATCAGCATGAATCACTTCTGACAAGTTTTCCTGACACCAGGAGAAAAATGGTGATAGGGGAGGGAGCTCCAGCTGATTGACAGACCAAGCTCTGCCTCTGTGTTGTGTAAAGGAGGGTGTGTCCCTTCCCTCACCTCTATAAACTCTGAAGAGTGTAACTTAAGCTCTCCACTCCCTTTTTTCTCAAACACTCAGACTAGCTTTAAAAATGCAGCACTTTGAATGGATGCAGAGATAAACAGTGATAAACCGGTACAACTTATGTTAAGGATTTGCTTAATCTCTGTGTATCACCTGAGGCCAGTCACTTTACTGGGTATATTAAGGTTTCTGCATATCTAAGGATGTTCAAAGTTTAAACAAGACATTACAAACGTGTTAATGTGTTTGTTAAAATGTATATATAAATCACTGGCAGCCCCTTTATTATATATAGGCAGGCATAGCACATTGTACCTGTCTTTTATAAAAACGAGGCTTGTAAATACAGTTTTAGAATGGAGACAGAGACGGAGCTGACAGGCAGGGAGGAGGGGGTGAGGGGGAGATAGAAGAGCTCAGAGCAGGGCTGCGGGTGACAAAGGGACGTACTTTGAGCACGGTGGTCAGGGCTCAGCAGCCCTGATTTTAGTGGTTAGCGCAGAGAGGGGGGGGATACAGGAAGTGGCGGGTTCAGGGAGGTTTTTTTACAGTTTAGAGAGGGGCAGATTACACAGCACAAGCACTGTTTAATCTGCTTTAAGGGACCAGGATCTGTATTTTTTATTTTTTGGGTTAACAAACTTTAAGGCTGGGTTCACACATGTTCGGCTGTGGCTTGCAGTCCAGAGCGTTTCTGTTCACTGGTTCAGGTGTGAATTTTAGATTTTTTTTTCAAAACCGCCCCGCGGTAGCTCTGCACATGTGTAAACCGGCTCTATTGGGAGCCGGTCACATTCACATGTTATGCTAATTGTATGTGGTTAAAAACGCATCCAATTCACATATATATGTAAACCCAGCCTAGTATACCATCCTCATGCTTTTTAAAGCAGAACTCCAGGGTTTTTACACCTTTGTTCCCTGCTCCCTTAAATCCTTGGTTACCTTATTTATATAAAAAAAAAAAACAACCCTATACATCATTTTCTCCTGCAGTCTTCTTGTCGCACTGATGTCTATCACTACATTTCAGTTTGAGTAGTGCTAGAAAAAGACCGACTTTGCCACTCTCCTACAGAGTAGCTCTGTCAGGCCACCTGCAACATGGGGAACATACCACTTTACAGAGGCAAGAGTGAGACACCCCCAATGGCAAGGGCAGACAGCAAACCCTTATTCCTGTCATAGTCAGGGTGCAAACGAGGGTATGGACAGCAGTAAAATAAAGTCCACTAAGCACCATTTTCCTCTAAACCAAGCACATACTTTAACTCATGTTTTATTTCAGAAAGAAATCAGTTCGCCAAAAAATATTCATTATTTATGAGGGGGTACTTAGACTAACAGTGATAACATTTGGAATAATTAAAAACAATTAGCTTCTGGGTATAATCTCCACTCCTCTTCACTGTGTCACAGTGCACACATTTAGTGTAATTTACACGGATTTGCAATAATCTTACACAGTGTGGGCAAGTGCATTATTTATGAGGGGTACTATGACTAACAGTGATAACATTTGGAATAATTAAAAACAATTCGCTGCAGAGTTTAATCTCTACCCCTCGTCACTGATGGACTACAAAATAGTCTGGTTGTCGGTTATAGGTGCTGAGCTAGTTTGCATATTAGCAGCCCTGTAAACCTCAGAAAACAAAGAAAAAAAAAATGTTAGCAGGTTATTTTTAGAGAGTTATCATCAAACTAGTGTGGGTGAATGTTTTGCCTATTGCTTTAGATTGTACCAACCTGTTTGTCAAGGAACTCCCGTGTATCCTTCTCAATATGTCCTTCATATAGATTTGTAGTCATGTTCATTAGTCCAATTTTGGACAGGCCAAAGTCCGTAAGCTTTATGTGCCCAAGAGATGTGATAAGCAAGCTGCAAAAATAGAGAAAACTGTGATTTAGAACACACAACATTAGGTGCACATACTGATCGGCAGGAGCTACTCAAAAAAGATAAACGCATCCCCACCCATGATTCACTGTCAGCTGGAATAGTGGAACATGAATAGTTTCTGCAGAACATTAAACACAAGAAAATCTGCATAGATGGATTGCTGTATAAGATTTTACCAAACATGCTGCCGTAAAGTCTAGACTACAAAATAAATATTCCAATCATGTCCCGTTTGATTAGTTTATAAACTCATTTTAAACAAAATTACTAACTTGTCAGGTTTGAGGTCTCTATGAACAATCCCATAACTGTGTAGATATTCCAGTGCCAGGACTGTCTCTGCAAAATACATTCTGCTCATATCTACTGGAAGGGGCCCCATGTTCTTCAAAAGAGTGGCACAATCCCCACCTAGAAGAGAACCACATAGCTATGAGCATACCATCTGATGAAATTAACAAACACAAATTAGAAGTTTACCTAATAAGAGTAATATTTTCATTTTTATTTTTTCATTTATTTTTTAATATCATCTTTTTTGAGGTATACAGTACTATTTTATTTACAGTCCGAGATAAAATGCATCTTTTTTTAAATTTTTAGTGGACCTATGTAACGTGGCTGGGTATGTGAGTCTTGAATTGGTGCACATTGAGAAAACAATGAACATTATACTTACCTCCAAGTCTAAAGCCTCGTACACACGGTACGATTGTTGGCCAACTGAGCGTCTGATTGTTGTCAAAAGGGCGTGTGCCAGGATCTTGTCTTGCATACCAATGGTACACAATTGTCGTGCAACAAAACACAAACGTAGTGACGTACTACGAGGAATTTCAGCTCTTGAGCGCCACTCTTTGGGCCCCTTCTGCTAAATTTCGTGTTTGGCGAGCATGCATGTTTGTACTTTTGACTTTTGTGTGACGGATTTGTGTACCGACGATACAAAAATCTGACGACAAACCGCTGTCCGCCGAAAATTTACTAGCCTGTCATCCAACATTTGTTGGCCGAAAGTTGAACAATTGTCAAAAGGAGCGTACCAACGGTCAGATTTTAGGACAACAGTCTGTCAACAGAAAACACCCTGCCAACAATCAGATCGTGTGTACGAGGCTTAAGATTCAAAAAGTGTTGGCCTGTAAATGGCTAAATCAGACCTTGTGCACTGCTCTGCAAATGGCTGGATGTTAGGGAACAATTTAAAAACTCTTACATACCGTATATACTCGAGTATAAGCCGAGTTTTTCAGCACATTTTTTGTGTGCTGAAAATGCCCCCCTCAGCTTATACTCGAGTCTGTGTCCATCTTCAACTTTGTGTTCCTGTTCCCGGCCAGCCGTAGGTCCCCTGGACCCCAAGCTTGGCACACATGTAGCCCCACTATTCCTCTACAAGTGTGCAAAGTTTGTTGTCCGGGAGACCTACGGACGGGGAGCACCGATTTTTCAAAGCCGGGTACTCCTTCCATAGACTTCCATGTTAAACTGTAATTTCTCCGGTGATTTTGGGGACCCGGTACCGGCTGGCCCTAGGTCCCCTGGACCCCAAACTTGGCACACATGTAGCCCTATTCTTTATCTACAAAGTTTGTTGTCCAGGGGACCTACGGCTGGGGAGCACCGATTTTTCAAACTGGGCCCCCCTTCCATAGACTCCCATGTTAAACGTCAGTCTAGTCACACAGCGCCAGAGATCAGGTAATGAGATTGGGCACAGTGAGGCATGGGCACAGTGACAGTGAGGCATGGGCACAGTGAGGCATGCACATGGGCACAGTGAGGCATGCAGATGGACACCCTAGACTTATACGAGTCAATACGTTTTCCCAGTTTTTTGTGGTAAAATTAGGTGCCTCGGCTTATATTCGGGTCGGCTTATACTTGAGTATATACGGTAAGCTAAAAGTGTAAAATCAATGTACTATGTTGATTTAGTGAACATGAAGTAATTGCCTGTATCTTTCTATATTACAAATCTTGGAGACATGTTCTTTCCAAGATTGTGGATCTTAGTGTAGGAGGTCCATTAATCCGGAAACCAGCAAAGATGTCCCCCCACCCCAGCAACGGCTGGAGGGCAGACCTTCATGCTGAAGGAGTCTGGTCAGTGGATCTGGAGAAGCCTGCTCTAGGCTTACCAGACCAAGATTGCTTGGAACTTCCCGGGGAAGACTTGAGAGAACCGTTTCCCTTGTCTGCAGCAGGAGCCCAAAATAATTTCTTATGGGCTGAGAAGAAAGGCCCCTCTTCCCCCCGAGACCACTTTAATGATGTCATCCAGGTTAGCCACAAACAGGCGGTCGCTTTGAAAAGGCAGATCAATGAGAGCTTTCTTAGAGGCTTGGTCTACTGACCAATTCTTAAGCCACAGCACACGTCTAATCAACACTGCTGAAAGAGAAAGCTTAGACAGCACAGGAGCTGCATCCAAAGCTGCATCGCAAATATACTGCAGCCCATGGACCAACCGGTTCGCTAAATCAACATAAGAAGCGGGAACCTGCTTACTACCCAGACCCTGGCGCAAAAGCTTGGCCCATTCAGTTAAGGTCTGTGACACCAGGGCCGAGGCCAAGAGTGGACACATTGCGGAACCAGCCATAGTAAACATGCTGCGTGTCACAGCCTCTGCTTTCCTGTCAGCTGGGTCCTTAAAGGATGGGGATTCCTCTACTGGGATTATGGTTGCTTTATTCAACCTGGAAACAGGAAAGTTCACCACTGGTGGGGTAGTCCACTTCTTTAAAGTGATTCTTCAAAGGGGCAGCTTACTGAGAAACGTTTGGAGACCACAAAGGGCGACTTTGGTGGTCCCCATTCCTTATAGGTAAACCTATCAAAATAAGGCAGATAAGAAAACACATTTGGTGTGCGAGGTGACTTCTGCGTACCAAAAGGACACAGCCACATCTGTGGCCCTGTCAGCCGCATCCTCCATCTTTAGAGTCTCCCGCACCGCAGTAACAGGTGCGTCCACCAGCCTTTTTTCACTCGCTGCTGAGACTGCGGAGGACTCATCCTCACCATCGGACGGGTCAGGGGGCGAGATATTAAACCCCCCTGGACGGGCCGTGTCAGGCTCAGAATTGTATGAGACAGACTGAGCAGGGGAAGGTGGGGGACACTTCCTCCTGGGTCCTTGCCCACACACTACTTCCACCCGGGATACCAACGACTCAAGGACCGCCATCAGCGCAACCATGGGAAGCCGGGGTTGGGAGGGACCTGCCACCTCCATGAGGGGATCAGTGGGTTAGATGTGACCCTAAGGCTCCATAGGGAAAAAGACCTTGTAGTACAAAAGGAACTTTGGCACCACTAAGGAACCCCCCAATGCCCAGGATACCTACCAGCAGAGAGGGAGATACACAAGGACCCCCAAAGACTCACCCTACCAGCGGAGGAGCGCCGCAATTCAGAGCCAGCAACAACATGGACGCCGTCTAATTCATATATCCCAGGACAGGAAGAGGAGAAAAGAGGAGGAAGAGGAGCAGCTCCGGAGTCTCTAGCGTCTCACTAGACTAACGGAAAATGGCCACCGCGACATCATCGGCTACACAAACATGGCCGCTGGCCAGAGACCAGCCAAACCAAGGGAAAATGGCCACCGTGAGGTCATCGGATCTCCCGAACATGGCCGCCGGCCGTTTGAGAGCTGAAGCATGCTGCCAGGATCCTCTCTGTGCCTTCAAAATCACTGCACCCTCTGCAAGGGGACCCCCCTACAGGTACTGTACGCCACCAGGCTGGGTGAAAATTTAGGAGGACACCGCTGTGCACTCAGCACTGGGACCACCAAACTGCACACTACCTCACACGGCACACACAGCGGGGCATGCACCTAGGGGTCTCCACTGCACCCTCTGCACTGGAACCCCCCCCATACCACGACACACACCACCCAGAAGGGGAATGGCAGGGGAGACCCCCAGGGGTCCCTGCTGCCTGCCCTGGGACTCCCACCAATCCGTGGGGAGAGCGAGAAGCCCAGCATAACCAAGGGACTTTAGGATGGGAGGAGGGATCCTGTAGGCAGGTTCGACCATCCCTGGAGGGTACCCGCATCCACCCCAAACCGCACAAAGGAGGAGAGGGGGGACTGTGCTTACCGATCCATGGTGCAGGCGACTCTCCAGACAGAACTCTTCACCACGAAGTGGGGGGCTGTCGGCCAAGAGACTGCTGCGACTCGGACCAGAGCCCATTCGGATGCGACCCTGTGAGACGTTTAACTCGCGGGCCAGCCTCCGTCCGTTAAGGCCATGTCGTGGCCGACCTAGCGCGTAGCTGCGGTCTGCATACACTCACTGGCTGGACTGGAGAGACCAGTGGATCTAGATTATCCAGCCCGTCGCCCAGCCCGGCAGTTGATTGTAGATCTTCCAGGAGAAAATGCATGGAAGAAAGACAAAAAACTAAATTTGCTAGGACCAAAAGATCCCAGCAAAGAGCTAGGTCCTGACTAGACAGAAATAAACTGAATACCTAGAGTAGGGAGGGGGCTATATACTGACTGAGGACAGCCCATGGGCGTAGCCAGGTGTTTTTTGTTCTGCCTAGCTCTACTCCTGTGGAGGCGATATAACCCAATGTTCAAAATTAAGGCAGTGCTGTGTCCGTCGATGAACGAAAGAGAAAGGAGGTTTGGGCAAACATATCTGTAGTGTTTTCTTATCTCTCTTTAAAGCCCCAAGTCCCGTGGCTTTCTCCAGCTCCGTTCTTCTGTTATCAGCATAACTTCTGCCAAGTTCTCTGTCAACTGTGATAAAACCAGCCTGAAATTTGTGTCAGGGTGGGTGCTATAAATAAATTAGCAGAGAGCTGGTCTATTCACAGCACAGCTCTGCAAGTCTCTGCCTATGTGGAGTAGGGGTGTGTGCCTTTCCTACAATTAGCTGTCTCACAGTGTATGACAAGAATCCACACCCACAGGTGAATCAGGATGAGAATATAAAGCTGAAGACAGCAGATATACATGTAAAATGTATGAAGGAGGATTGTTTCATCTCTGTATCACCTGAGGCTGTTCACTTCACTGGGTAGATGTGAGGGTTTACATCCACTTTAAAATAAAATGAGAAACCTTTACAACAACAACATCTTTAATGCCGATACCTGCATAATCTTGACAAATGCATGATCAAGAGTTATTATTTGGTGTCAATCTGCTACAGCTATATCACCTTCTTTGTGCAGGTGTTCTCTGGGTGAGCCAGTATTATATGTTATGCAAACTTAACCTTGCTGTGACAAATATGATTATAATGTTATGCAAATAAACTGCTATGACGTAAACGACATCTTACTGTGATATACACAACTATTCTACTTCAAAAGAAGAATGTTCTAGGGGAAAATTTGCATGAAAAGAGTTTGTTTTTTTTGTACACATATGTATTAGCTATAACTGACAGTTAACACATGGCCTTACATTGTAAGGCAAACAGACTTCGCAGTGATATACCAGTAACTGCATGTGACATTTAGCAGATACACTGGATGTGTAAATTATCAAGTACCACAATCAGGAAGCATTACAACTTTGGTGTACAGCTAATACACAGTAAAAAGCTGGTAAAAATACTTTTCGCTGTTTATCACAGTGATAAGTCTTAGTGATGTATTTAATAAACGATAAGTCCCTAAAAAGGGCATTTAAAAGAAGTATGGCCAAAGCTATTTTGGCCATGTTTTTCCTATGGATCACGGGAGTGTAGTTCGTTCTGCACTCTTGTGATCCGTTGTCAGCCGACAGCGGGCTGACGTCACAGAGCTGCTCCAGTCTCTGAAAAGATCCCAACCATATGGTTAGGACCCACCTAGAAGCCTGGACTAGCTGCGGGCTCAGCCGCTCAGCAATCCGCCAAGAGCCTGAGCTAGCCCCTTCTGCCACCTCCACAGCCTGGCGCTCCAGTGAGCGCTGGAGAGGAGAGCAGAGAGACGCTGACTGGCAGTCACAGCACTCTGCTCAAAGTGGAGGGGAGAACTGAGCGATCAGGGGTGTTTTATCACACAGTTCTTGGTGTAAAGGTGGCAGGGGACAGATGCAGCATCAGATGGACCTGCTTAATAAACAGTGAAAGGCTAAAAAGGTCCATGATCACTGTGAAAAATATATAGAAAAGTCTCCTATATTTATCACAAGTCTGCCTTGGTGATAAAGGCCTTTTTTTTGTGAAACACTGAGAAAAGAGGCAGCAGCTCTCTTTTTACACAAATCAGGCATAACTGTAGGATGATTGTTTGTGCTTTAAGCGTCCAATAGGAGGAAATAAATTATCTATACGACACATTCACTTTCATGAGGGACATTTCTATGCTGCTACATCATATTCCGTTCACACCAGTGGACATGCATGATGATGCTTAGAATGCGAGTGCGCTGTGCACCCGTACTGCGATGCATTGCAACACCACATCAGTGTTTACGTTTTTCATTTTCTGTATTGCATTTTTATGCAAAGCAACTCGGCACAGCATTATGGTGTGAACAGGTCATATAGAAAAAAATATATATTTTTCTTCATGTCCTTGCGTTGAGACCGAGATGATTTATAGGCCCCTTTCAGTTTTTTAGGCAGACCATCCATGGTCCTCTATGGAGCGGCGGATGACAACCGCCAACATCAGATCCAATCCTGTCCCCTAAAAACTGACAGATGAGGGATACGGATCGGATGACAGTCAGATACATACAAACAGACAGGTGGCCTTTTCCATCTGATCACCCATAGAAAAAAGCAGGCTGTGTCCACTCTGCATAAGCACAGCGGACATATACCTGTCATACACCTGCTCTTTGAGCTAAAGGAGATTGTGTAACCAACAGAAAGCATTTGGAGTTTAGAGGTTAAAACTAATGTAATTGCAATGTATAAAAAAAAATGTAGCTACTCAAACTATTATAAATACTACTGTGTAGTCGCAGTTTTATAATAAAAATAACATAGGGTGTACATTTTATTTTTACTGCAACTTCAACTCATTTATCTGGGATTAATAACTTATGACCCCTTTTATCAGAATGTAGGTTTCCCTGCCATGGAAGCCTGTGTCACCCTTCTAACAAATTCCCTGCTCTTCTCTGCAAACCATCGCAATAGCGTTTTCATCAGGATGGTTATTCAGCCACTTACAACAGGCTTAAACTTTTCTGCAGCAGTAGTGAACTATCACAGCGTTGTGTGGAGAAAAGCTATTACGGCTTATTAAATGGACACCTTTATGCTACAAATCTGTACATTTCTGGGAGTGTGACAGAGCAATGTGTAATATTAGAACACACTTGTCTTGTTTTTGAAAATATGGTGAAAGTTGATTTTGCACAGATGTTGATTTTTATATCTATATTTCAATATTCCTATGCATTAATAAAGGCTTTTCACAAGTTAATACTAGTCTCATGTAGTCTCAAATTTGGATCATTATGAAGCAGTAAGGCAAATTAGGTGACAGAACAGAATTTCACTACTAACCCTCTACATATTCCATCACCATACAGAGATGACGTCGGGTTTCAAATGAACAGAACATGCTGACTACAAAGGGATTTTCGGCAAAGGTAAGAATGTCTCGCTCAACGAAAACTTGCTGGATCTGGTTTCGCAGTATCAAATTCTGTTTGTTGATCTTCTTCATGGCAAATCGTTGCCTAGTCTCCTTGTGTCTGACCAGGTACACTGCACTAAAAAGGAAAGGGTATTTTTTTCAAACAAGAGAACCATCAATTATAGCTATACTTAGACCTTTAAAAACAGAAAATTAACATTTCATAACATTGACGTTTTTCACGGATTTTTAATGATGAATGCGAAAGCGCACCCAGGAAAGCTAGCAGATACATGGTGAAAATGGATCGATGGGAAGAATAGGAATGCAGACAAAGCCAGGGTCCCTTGAGTGTAAGATGTAAGGGCTAAATTACACCAGTGCATTGATCTGCAATTTAGCACAGCTGTAAAACACAAAACTGTTTGGGTGTGAGGGGGGCCATACTTGCTTTAACACAGTATTATATTCAGAGGGGCAACTCACACAGCCTTGGGGCAATCTTGTCCATGCTAACTTTTTTAATTTACCCATGATGCCCAAAAGATGGCATGGACAAGATTGCCCCAAGGTTGTGTAAGTAGCCCCTCCGATTATAATACTGTGTTAAAGCAAGTATTGAACCACTGGTCCCCCTCAAACCCAAACATAGTTTTGCTTTAGTACATAGACGATTTGCTTATTTGTTCTGATACAAAGGACAATTTGTAGCAGAGAAACAGTAAGCCTTCTCATGTTTCTCTATAACAGTAACAACAAAGTTAGCAAAGATAAGCTACAATACTACCAATAAAACATGATCTTCCTGGGTCACTGCATTTCACATGGAATTCGTCATCTAACCCCAGATTGAGTTAAAACTCTACAAAAATTTGAAAAGCCAAGAAATGTACGGCAACTACGTGCCTTCCTTGGGTTAGTGTGATATTGTAGGGACTGGATTCCAAATGCATCAGAATTTATGCCTCCTCTATTTGAGGCTACCACTACAAACCCTTTCAAACTTACATGGGACAATGAATTGCACATGAAGAACCCTTTTTAAAATTTTGTCTGAAGCTCTCGCCATTGGACTTCCCGACTATACCAAGACCTTCTCATTATTTTGTCATGAAGTCAATGGATTTGCTGCAGGTGTACTCACCCAGCTACATGGAGACAAAACGGAGGCCTCTGATATATGTATCAGCCTCATGTGGTGTCTGCCCAGGAGTTTGTACCCAGTTTTAGCACAACTGGCACATGGCGTCAGTCATCTTGCTAAGGGCACGATGGTGGCACTTACTCACTGCTAATGGGCAGCACCTGGATTTAGTGCACTTGCACCCAGGTTTTATGCTTCATGTCTCACTTGTACTCTGTATAATGCAGGGAGGCCTGTCCATGTTCCCCAAAAGCATTCTCCTAAGCGAGATTTCCCTTTCCAAAGAATTCAAATAGACTACATTCAGATGCCCAGAATAGGCACCTATAAGTACGCTCTAGTGTGCATTGACATGTTTTCAGGCTGGCCTGAGTGCTTGTCAGTAGCTAAAGCAAATGCAAAAACAACAGCAAAGAAAATTTTAAACAAAATAGATTGTACATATAGAGTTCCTTAAACTATGGAGTGACAGAGGAACCCATTTTACTGGGGAAGTAATGAAAGAGGTAATGGAAGCCCTTCACATACAGCAAGCTTTCCATACACCTTATCATCCACAAAGTAGTGGTAAAGTTGAGACTTAATGTAATTTTGAAAAACGGATGTGCAAAAATTAAAACAGATATAGGAAAAGGATGGGTGGAAGCTTTGCCAATAGCCCTACAGCCCTATATTCTTCTGTACGAACTACCCCTAAACAACCACGTGTGCTGTCTCCCTATGAGATTTTATTTGGCGGGCCACCCAAAACAGGGCTATATTTTCCTTTTTAGCTGGCTACTGGGGGGAGATGGTCTCTGCGGTAATGTTGCCAAGACTTTTCTGGTGCCCTCCATGAGTACCGTATTTATCAGCGTATAACACGCACTTTTCCCCCCTGAAAATAGGGGGAAAATCACGGGTGCGTGTTATACGCCGATAGTGTACCTCGGACTCGGAGGGGAACGAGCGTCGTCGGAATTCACCAAACCATCATCTCCCGTTTACTCGGCTCTCACTCGGCTCTGACGCCACACACACAGTCCCGTCTCCACCACCGGCATTGGACCAGTGTTCTTTTAAATCACAGGAGCTGGTCCAATGCCGATGGCGGAGGCGGGACTGTGTATATGACTGCCGACACGACAGAGCCGAGTGAACAGGAGATGACGGCTCGGTGATTCCCTCAGAGACGAGCTGCAGATGGGCACATAGGCTGCATTGAGGCTGCAGATGGGCACATAGGCTGCATTGAAGCTGCAGATGGGCACAGATCAGGCTGCATTGAGGCTGCAGATGGACACAGATCAGGCTGCATTGAGGCTGCAGATGGACACAGATCAGGCTGCATTGAGGCTGCAGATGGACACAGATCAGGCTGCATTGAGGCTGCAGATGGACACAGATCAGGCTGCATTGAGGCTGCAGATGGACACAGATCAGGCTGCATTGAGGCTGCAGATGGACACAGATCAGGCTGCAGATGGGAACTAATCAGGCTGCATTGAGGCTGCAGATGGACACTGACCATTATTTTGCTTCAAAGTGGTTTATTTTTTTATTTATTTTTTCCTGAAACTTCCCTCTTAAATTGAAGGTGCTTGTTATACGCCAATAAATACGGTATATGTTTACTGGGGTTGGTGGAGGAATTGGTCCCCATGGTGGCAGAATGGCCCATGATTGGTCTTCTATTTTTTTTATGCTCGTAAGGCTATCACTTTGTCATGTCAGAAAGCTTCTCCCCATCCCTTACCTTTTGGAAACATCTGGTCAACGTCAATTTATCCTTGAATAAAGACATCTATGCCAATAGAGGTTGCCCAAAGAAATACGATAAAGTATGGTCCAAATGGCTGGCTGAACCCTCTACAGCAGTAATGATTAACACACCCTAGATGTTATGGTCTCCACTTTATTTTCCCTGGCTTATTATTGATAATTTTGGCATGACTTCTCCTCATAAGAATGGTCAACCTGTATTAGGAGTATTTTTTCTGAACACGACCACGCCTTTAAGTCTCTACTTTCTCTGAATCGAAATGTTCATGCACCAAGATTTATGTTCTCCTCTATATTGGCCTCTGCATGGGTAGATTTTTTTTGTTTTCTTTTTACTTTTTTGTTTTTCATTTTGGAAATTGTTAAAAAAAAAAAAAGAAGAGAAGATTGTTTTTACTGTGTCCTGTTCACACTACAATGCTGCGTAGATCTGTGTTTCATTGTGTTAAAATGCAACATGTATGCATTTTAACGCAACGTAAGTCAACACGTGCAAAATGCAGGTCAACGCAGTGCAGTGCAAGTAAAGAAAAAAGAAAAAAAAGTTTGCTTTGTGATTTAGTTTTTTTAGTTTGTCTTGCCCTTTACTTTCACTTTCTAACAGCAATGGATGTACTCAATAGCGCCTTCTGGTTTGACCCAATCTCATCATATGCCTCCTCCTCCTCAGTAGTGCAAGCACAATTACAATGGATTAGGGTTGTTGTGCTACACATCCCGTTTACCAAAAAAACCTCTCCAAAAATCACCAGAAACACTCTCCAAAAATGAATAGGTCTTCACTACTCCTTTAACCCACAGAATATGTTGTCACAGGAAACCCTGCAAAATGCAGTGCGTTTAAATGTGTGTCAATGCATGTCAAAACACGCATCAAACAGAAATCAACGCGCATTAAAATGGATGGAAATGTAGATACATTTTCACTCCATTTTAAATCGCAAGTCAGTGTTAATTCAGCCTAAAGCTGCCACTGGCCTATAGATAAAAACAAAGTGCTCTTACACACCCAGTTAAACAATCCTTCACCCGAAGATCCAGGAGTTAGATCTACTGTGTTTTGCAATCGAATGGCTCTGTCAGTTTTTATCATTTCACATTTTAAAATACACACGATTGTTATGCAATCTTGCTGATTTCTGACCTGAACAGGTAACAATTTTCATATCTATGGGGTAAAAACAATCCACTCTATACATTCCAACAGGGACACAAATGACTGGTAGCATTCAGTATTTGGATCGATTTCCAAATGCCCAAAATCAAGTCAGCACCAGGTAGTTCAGTCCTTCCAGTAACGAACATCAGGCTATCAGTACATATTTAGTCAGAATCACTGGAAAAAAATGTTACTTCAAAAGATAGCATAAATATATTAATAAGGTCTTTGCAAAGGGAGCTAACTGCAATTCTGAATCGCATACCCATAGGCTCCATTGCTGATCAACTTGATGTTTTCAAAATCGCACTCTCCTGGTTTCCGTTTGTTAGGAGTGCTCGTATTGCAAGTCTGAAATGCAGAAAGCGAGGACAACACTTACAGAAAGTAAGAAGAGAAGACAAAGCCTTACACATACAGGTATTTGAAGGAGAAAAAGTTGTTCTGTCAGTTTTTGCTTTCTTCCAGTGGTTAACTGGAGAACAAAGGAGATCATGTGAATAGCTGAAAGGGGAAGCAAGAATGGTTATTCCCTTGGAATTTATCAAATATAATCATATTATTTAAGCGTGGCCTTGTAAAAAGCTCTAAATATTTATTCACTAGTGGTTGGGGGCAAGGATATTTCTATCCCTCAATATTACAATGCTAAAGTTAACGGAGATTACACTTACTTCTTGATAGTCTTCATGTTCCAACTGTATTGTGGATTCAGAGTCATAGTGGTCAAGTTGAACAATCTCTGTAGACAGAAGGAGACAGTAGAATGAAAGGTTAACCCATGCTCAAACTAAAATAAGGATGACTTGTTGGAGTTTTCATCCAATTTATTTTACGGACAAATACAGATGCAGCGCCAAATGTTCAGAATAGTGAACATGGTGACTCATAAGGAGCAGAGGGGAGGAATCTCTATCTTGTGATATACTCCAAGAAAAGGATTTTGCAGACAAGTCAAAAATCCCATTAGACCATTAGATGTGCCAAAGCAATGCAACTGGGGAGTGGGCAACACAGCAAACACCAACAGGCTCATGTAACAAAATGGGCTTGAAGACTCAGAGTAGACTAAAGCACCTTCCACCTGAAAAGGACACCAGAAGAGACCTGAACATCCACCTGGTAAAACATGGCTAGGTTCACATCTATGCAGGTTGCAGTTGATGCGTTTTCTGGCGCATTTTGAAATGCATTTTTGATATGTGTTTTTTATTTGGCCAATAGGAAAATAGTTCTGTTCAGGTAGTGCAACTATGATGCAACTGTACACTCTCCAGCACTCAAGTAGGTTTAAAGTCGCATCAGTGAGGCTCCATTCACACTTGTCGCAAAATTTATGCTACTTTGGATGGGTGTGACTTGGATGTGCCTTATGGTTAAGGAGCAGGTGGCCGCTAGTGTCCTTAACAACCTATGACTCATCAGCTGTTAGCAGGATTTCCTGCTGACAGCTGAATGTAAACAAAAAAATGCCGGCATTAAAAGATTTTTTTTAAAAACACTGCGTGGGGCCCACCAATCCATACCAGGCCCTTCAGGTCCAGTAAACATTTTAAGGGGAACTACATACCAAAGGAAAAATAAAACTGGCATTCCTCCCCCCAATCCATACCAGACCCTGCCCTAACATTTAGCCCTACTGCTGATTACTTGTGAGATAGAAGCATTTGGGTGGCTGCGGTGCTGCCCGAATGCTTCCACACACCCTGATAAAGTGCAGCCAAACACCCGCTATGTTTCCCATCTGTGGGCACGGGACCAGCATAGTGGGTTCTGCCTAGTAAAGGGCAGGGAGGAGAGTGGACATACGTCCGCTCTTCTCACAGTCTTATTCCAGACCCGGAAGCGACGTGTACGACGTAACTTTTGGGTTCCAGTTTACAGTTTCCCCGGTCATTACGGCCAGGAAAGAACGTAATGCAGTGCAATCTGCACTGCATTACATTAGTAGAGCACAGAGGAGACATGCAGGGTCTTTTGGACCCTGGATGTCTCATTAAAGAGACATGGAGAACTGTCCAATGGACTAGGTCTGGACCAACTGTTCCTTCAGCAGGAGGTCATTAAGGTCATTAAGGTAACCCAAAATGGGAAAACCTGAGTGTGCAGCAGAGTTAGGACAGGAGTTAACACTGAAGGTGCCACAGAAAGACCAAAGGGGAGGGCAATAAACTGGTAATGTTGGATGCCCAAAGCAAAAGGCAGGTAGCTGACAAAGAAGGAAGATTGGGATACGCAAGTAGGCATCCTTGGTGTGCACAAAGGAACCTGTTAAGAATCTTCAGATCCAGAAAGGGAACTAATGCCTCCCTTTAACTTAAGTAGAGTGAATAGGTTTAATTAGACTCCTAATGCCGCGTACACACGGCCGTTTTTCCCGTCGAAAAAAACGACATTTTTCCCATTCGACGAGAGAAAAACGATAGTCTGTGGGCTTTCTGTCGTTTTTTTCGACGAGAAAAACGGCATTAAAAACGACGAGAAAAATTAGAACATGTTCTAATTTTTCTCGTCGTTTTTTTCGACATGTTTTCCGCGGCAGTGTTTCCCATAGGGAAACACTGCCGCGAAGCCCACACACGGTCGTTTTTTTCGACCAAAAAAAAAATGACATTTAAAACGGCCGTGTGCGAGGGGAACAAGCTGTTCCTCGTTTTTAACGTCGATTTTCTCGACGGTGTTTTCACCGTCGAAAAAATCGATCGTGTGTACGCGGCATAACACTTCTCTTTATCTGGGACAGGACAGCAGTAAAAAGATCTGACCATTTTTGTGGCAAGACAGCATAAAGCAGGTGTAAAAAGAGTGAGACTTTAGTTTGTAGCCCCTGGATATCTGAAATGTCCTTGCTCAGCCAGCTGACAAGTGTCCCCCTCACTCTGAAGAGTAGGGGTTCTCCCTGTACTTTGCAGGTTTGAAGGTCTAGGTCTCATGGTAGAAATGCGAAGTGAGCTTTGACTTGGGACAACCTGTACAACCCAAGAGAAGATCCTGAATGAAGACAGGCACAGGGTCTTTGCTTGCACGTACCAAATACATATACATAACTAGGTTATAATACTGCAAACATACCTTCTAATGGATCCTTTGTAAGACCCAACTGGTTAATAATATAGCGTGGAATATCGATTTTTATTCCATGGCCCTCCTTAGCTTGACCTTCTGCAGCTTCTAAAAGATGATAGAACTGTTCTGGGTCAAACTCCTGTGAACAAAGATAGCACAAACCCACTGAGTAAAGGAACATAGCAGAATAACATAACTATGGAGTACTACAGAGACAAGGACCTATCTGATGCCCCACTATAACAACTGATCCTGATTTTTACCTCCAATTTATATAAGCAATATTTTATTTTACAATAGGAAAATATTACAATTGCAGAAATTGCATGTTAAAATTTTGTATAAAATATTGACTTCCTTACCAGACACTCAAGCAATCTTGCAGGTCGAGCAATAATCATCAGTAACTTTCTTACAAGTTGGATAATAAATGCAACTTCCTCACTCTCCGAACGCTCATAGGCCTGGAGTAGAGAAAACATTTATGATGAGTTGGAAAATGTTGCTATTTCTATCACATTTGCAACCAGGCATTGGCTGCCGTCTAATGATACAGACCAGGAAATAAAAAAGAAGAGAAATAAATAGTACTGTGAAGTATGTTTGATAAGTCTGCATAATTTTAGGCATTTTTGTAACTGTACAGTGATCAAATACAGTAACTATATGAAAACTGCGTATGATGAATATTTATGTGCTCTTGGCTGCAGCCTGCCTCTGAGAAAAATAGGATTTTTATAACAGCTTACCTGTAAAATCCTTTTCTTGGAGTACATCACGGGACACAGAGCGACATAGTCATTACTAATGGGTTATATAGATACCTTCAGGTGCTGGCACTGGCAACTTCCAAAACCGGAAGTACCCTCCCCTATATAAGCCCCTCCCATCCGGGAGCACCTCAGTTTTGTAGCAAAGCAATAAGTGTCCCGAAAGAGGGGTGGGAGCTCTGTGTCCCGTGATGTACTCCAAGAAAAGGATTTTACAGGTAAGCTGTTATAAAAATCCTATTTTCTTTCTCGTACATCACGGGACACAGAGCGACAGTCATTACTAATGGGATGTTCTAAAGCAATGCCCAATGAGGGGGGGATACACCATACATAAGCTGAGCGCTATCAGACATGAGGATCTTTTGCGGCCTGCAACACACTGCGCCCAAAGGCGACATCCTCCTGACTTCTAACGTCCACCTGGTAGAACCTAGTAAACGTGTGTACTGAAGACCATGTTGCGGCCTTACAGATTTGAGCCAGGGAGGCCTGGTGATGCGCTGCCCATGAAGTTCCAACTGCTCTCGTGGAGTGCGCTCTAACTTTGAACGGAGGCGGTCTCCTTCTCAAGCCATAGGCTTGCATTATGACCTGTCGAATCCACTTGGCTAAAGTAGATTTTGACGCTGCCTGACCCTTTCTGGGGCCTTCCGGCAGAATAAACAAAGTATCCGTTCTGCGAATCTGAGCAGTGGCTTTTAGATAAGCTTTAACTGCTCTTACTACATCCAAAGAATGCAATAACTTTTCCTCTACCGAAGTAGGTTTGGGGAAAAAAGAAGGAAGAACCACATCTTGGTTCAAATGAAACCTCAATACCACCTTAGGAAGAAAGGCTGGATGAGGACGTAACACTACTCTGTCCTTATGGATAACCAGATATGGCTCTTTACAGGACATAGCTGCTAATTCCGACACTCTTTTAGCCGAACAAATGGCTACTAGAAAAATCAATTTCCTGGTGAGAAGAACCAAAGAAATATGCTGTAATGGTTCAAATGGTTGTTTCTGTAGAACCGACAGAACCAGGTTTAGATCCCATGGACATATGGGAATATTAACCGGAGGACTAATACGCATCACTCCTTGTATAAAGGCTTTGACTAGTGAATGCGAAGCCAAGGGCCTTTGAAAAAATATTGACAAGGCCGAAATCTGACCCTTGATAGTACTCAAGGCAAGCTTCCTATCTACAGCCCACTGTAGGAAGTCCAGAATCCTACCTATTACGTACTTACGTGGATGCCATTTCTTGGCCTCACACCACGCGATGTACGCCTTCCAGATTCTATAGTAGATCTGCCTGGATACCGGCTTCCTGGCATTGATCATGGTAGATACCACAGGATTAGAGAGCCCTCTCTTTTTTAGAATGTGGGCTTCAATAGCCAGGCCGTCAAACCTAGGGCTGGTAAGGAAGGGTGGTATATCGGTCCTTGCGAAAGCAGGTCCGGACGATGTGGGAGAGTCCAAGGACTCCCCACTGACATTTTTACAATCTCCGCGTACCATGCTCTTCGGGGCCACGCTGGAGCCACCAGAATCACTGGTTTCTTTTCTACCCTGATTCTGCGGAGTAATCGAGGTAACAATTGTGGCGGTGGGAATGCATATATCAGCTTGAACTGATCCCAAGGGAACACTAGGGCATCCGAGCCTCAAGCTAGGGGATCCCTTGTCCAAGAGACAAACCTGTCCACCTTTACGTTGAATCTGGATGCTAGCAGATCTACATCCGGTGTTCCCCACCGCTGACATATTGTCCGAAAAACCTTGGGGTGAAGGGACCATTCCCCTGGGCATAATTGTTGGCGACTTAGAAAGTCCGCCTTCCAATTCTCCACTCCTGGAATGAATACCGCGGATATGGCTGGGACATATCTTTCTGCCCATTTCAGGATGCAATTTACTTCCCTCTGGGCTGCACGACTCCTGGTGCCACCCTGATGATTGATATATGCCACTGCCGTGGCATTGTCTGATTGAATTCTGACAGGGGACCCTTGGAGTTTGGATGTCCATGCTACTAGGGCATACCGGGCTGCTCGTATCTCTAAGAGATTGATGGGCAGGGCCTTTTCCGCATCCGACCATCTGCCCTGGAGAGACCATTGCTACAGTACTGCTCCCCAGCCTATAAGGCTGGCATCTGTAGTGACCACCTTCCAAGAAATCGGACTGAAGGATTTCCCTTTTTTCCGATTCTGGAGAACCAACCACCAATGGAGGCTCTTGCGAACGGAAGGGGACAAGGACATTGGTAAGCCTAGGGCCTGAACTTTCTTGTTCCAGGCTGACAGCATGGCCCTTTGCAAATTCCTTGAATGGAATTGACCGTAGGGTACTGCTTTGAATGATGCCACCATTTTTCCCAGCAGCCTCATGCACAGGCGTATGGACGGCTGTCTTTTTGTACCCACTAAGTGGATCAAATCTCTCAAAGACAACACCTTTTTTCGAGGCAAGAATATTTTCTTCTGGCCTGAATCTAGCCTTAGCCCCAAGTATTCCAGACTTTTGACTGGTTTTAGGGCCGACTTGTCTCGGTTGATAATCCAACCGTGAGATTCCAGATACTCGATTGTCTTGTGAACGACCACTTCTAGTTTTTTCACTGAGTGGTCTATCAGCAACAAGTCGTCTAGATATGCCATTATCGTTACAACTTGCGTTCTTAGATTGGCCAACAATGGGGCCAGAATTTTTGTGAACACTCGCGGTGCTGTGGCCAGACCGAAGGGTAAGGCTCTGAACTGAAAATGGCGCCCTTCTACTGCAAAGCGTAGAAATTTTTGGTGGAATTTGTTTAGCCCTTTTAGATTTAATATGGGCCTCACGTCCCCGTTTGGCTTCGGGACTGTAAAGAGGTTGGAGTAAAACCCGAACCCCCATTCTTCCAGGGGAACCTCCATAATTACTCCTTGGAGCAATAGTTGTTCTAGTGCCAACAGGAGGGACTCTCTCTTCCGGGGATCCCTTGGCACGTTTGACCTCATAAAATGGGAAGGAGGAGAGTCTTTTAACTCCAATCTGTATCCCAGACTTACTGCGGAGAGCACCCATCTGTCTCTGATCGTGTCCCGCCAGGTCTCTGCGAACAACTGGAGTCTTCCCCCCACCCGATTGAGTGGGGGCAACCCTTCATGAATTTGACTTTGGGGGAGGTTTTGTACCTCTCCTGACCCAGGGTTTTTTATTACCCTGCGATTGTCCCTGATTTTTACCCCCCGGGATTTGACCCAGGAAGCCGTCGGAACTGTTTCACAGCCGATGCCCCAGGGACTGGAGAAGCAGGCCTCTTAAAAGAGGGACCTCTAACTCTGTTTTTAACCGGCAAGAGAGTACTTTTACCGTTGGAAATTTTCTGGATATATTTGTCCAGGTCTTCCCCGAATAAGCGTTCACCATGAAATGGGAAGCTAACCAGCAATTTTTTACAGGGAGCTTCAGCAGACCAGTTTTTTAGCCATAGAAGCCTGCGCATATGTACTACAGACAGCGTAAGGCGGGAGGCCTGATGGATTGAATCCTTTATGGCATCAACCGCAAAGCACAAGGCTCTAGGTAGATCAGCTAGGGCAAGGGCCTGCTGATCTGGCAAGTCCCTTAAGACCTGTTTCAACTGATCCTTCACTGCTTGGCAGACCCCAATAGCTGCCACTGCTGGTTGTGTCACCAAGCCTGCTGTAGAAAAAGCAGATTTTAATAAGGACTCCAATTTTTTATCTATTGGGTCCTTGAACATTTGGACATTATCCACTGGACATGTCAGTGATTTATTCACACAAGAGATGGCTGCGTCCACTGTAGGGACCCTCCATTTTTTGATGAACTTATCCTCCATGGGATAGACCACCGGAAATCTCTTGGGGGGAGTAAATATTTTATCAGGATGTTCCCAATCCTGGTACATGAGCCCTTCCAATAAAGGGTGAACTGGAAAGGAACAGACAGTCTGGGGAGCTTTTAGCGACCCCAGCGAGGAGACAGTAGTGGTTGATGGTTCCGCAAGGTGCATTTTAAATGCTGATCGGACCATGCTAGTCAAAGACTGAACCCATAATCTTTCAGCTTGAGATGCTGAGAAAGGTTCCTCCACAGTTGATTCCTCTATAACAGAATCAACCTCCTCCTCATCCCCTTCAGGCAGGTCGATCCCTGTATGGGACTGTTGCTCCGCTAACAGGTACTCTGAAGGAGGAGACGGAGATCGGGCCTTTCCCTGTGACAGGGAGGCAGCGATTAATGTTGACAATCTCTCCTCTAATCCTCCCAGAGCTGAGGAAAAAACCTCCTCTGTTACATACACAGGAGCAGGTGAACTGAGGACAGCCACAGTACCAGGCACTCCTGCGGGGTCTCTACGGTCACTAACCTCTGAATTTTCAGGGGAGACTGGTGCAGCAGAAGCATGCCCAAGATCCTCAGAGCCCGATGGAGACCCCTTTTGCTTCCTGGAAGATTTAGTTCCGGAGCTTCTGGACGGCATATTCCTAAGCCCAAAGCTGAGGTATTCCAGCCGTAATACACCCTTTTTACTGAGAATAGTCTAGCACAATTGCTGCTATATATCAGTTGGTGTCTACTAAAGTGCCTTTCTAGGGGATGCCTGCATCAACCGTCTCTGTGTGCCTTTTTACTGTTGCTAGCTCTGTTTGTGCACTTCAATAGCCAGCTTGATTGCTTTTAAAACATGCTGGACGCCCGCACATGCGCAGTAGCGCCGCACACCGAAGCGTCATCCACCCGCTCCGCCCCTTTTCCAGATTGCCTCTATATAGAGAGGCACGTGCGCCTTCGGCGCCTTTTTTGAAAAAACCAGGAGCTAGATGGGAGCCAGGGTCCCTTGCCGCAGGGCCCGGGGATGGATCAGCGCAGCAACAGGGCAGAGGAGACAGCTTCCCCGCAGAGAACTTACCAACTGCCTGGATTTGACTTCGGAAAAAAAAAATCCACATTACAAGAAAAAAAGAACCATAGCGGCCTCTAGTGTTTAACACAGGTACCGCGGTCTTGCACATTTTTTTTTTTTTTTTTTTTCTTGCCTACTATAATTTTTTTTTACATTTTCTCAGTAGTAACAGGCATACACAGAATATTTAGCGGGAATACCTTAGGTAACAGGCAGAAAGACAAAATAGGCTTGGGGGTCCCCCAATAGAACCAAGTTCCTGGGGGCCCCCACTTACCTTTTCCTCGCCGCAGGACTCTGTTTGGTCCACAGAAGCCCAAACTTCACCTATCACGGCAGGCATTGTAATCAAACCTTCAGGGACCGGGTTCCCAAGGATTCCACTCCCCTGGACCTGTATAGCACCCTGCACAGAAAACATCTTGGTCGTTGGTATGACCAGAGCTCTGGATCCCAGGGTCCAGCCCTCCTAAGAGAGGCATTACAGGCAAGACCTTGCTCTTCTCTTGCAAGGGCTGGGTACCGACCGTTTAGCTATGAAGCTTTTTTGGTCGGATCCGGAATAGCTTACTGAGGCCCCAAAAGAACCTGTACGCAAGCTCAGTGAAACACATGTTACTTCTTGGCCAACACCTTAGACACTGGCAAAAAACTGAGGTACTCCCGGATGGGAGGGGCTTATATAGGGGAGGGTACTTCCGGTTTTGGAAGTTGCCAGTGCCAGCACCTGAAGGTATCTATATAACCCATTAGTAATGACTATGTCGCTCTGTGTCCCGTGATGTACGAGAAAGAAAATCTTCCAACATGTCCCTTTCGTCAGAAAGTTGACCAACGTTTGACTTATGTTGAGCAACCAGTCCCTTCTAAACTGGACAAATTTCAATCAGTGTAAGGCCAGCCTAAGTGAAACACATTAGTTATATACTGTTGTATTGCCAAATTAAAAAATATAAAAAAGTACTGTGCTGGTTAAAGTGGTTGTAAACCCTTACACACCCCTCTTCCCTACAGGTAAGCCTATAAGGCTAAAGCCTCGTACACACGGCCAGTTTTCTCAGCAAGAAAACTGCTCGGAGAGTTTTTTGCAGAGAAAAACGTCCGTGTGTATGATTTCTCGTGGGGAAAACTGCCGGGAATCTCGACGAGAAAAATAGAGAACCTGCTCTCTATTTTCCCGGCTGGATTCTCGTCGGCCTGTTTCCAGACGAGAAAACCGTGCGTGTGTATGCTTACCTGTCTCCAGGAAAACCTGCGCATGCTAGATGAGACTTTGACGCATGCGCGGTAGCTTACAAGGGTAGTGTAGGGTGAAGCAAGATGGCGGCGACGGCATCGAATGTGACGAGCGCATGCGTCACTGCGTTCTTGCTATCCTCTTTAAAGGGTCAAACCATTCATAAGTAATGTTTCAGTTACAGGTAGTTTCCCTGGTTCGCTTATCTCCTGTGGACGGCAGTGGCAAGATATCCTTCTTATAATTCCTTGCAATGTGTCCACCCACCTTGTAGTTTTGTCTATATGCCCACTTTGAAGTGATCCCACTTCTCTGGAGTTTCCATAATATAAATCTGGCAAAAGTGTGTGTGTGTGTTGGACAGGCTGAATATAAAAGTGCACTTTGGCTTGGAGGCGAAGAGTGAAGTACACAGAGATGGAAAGTGAAGTCGTGCTGTGGCAAAGGGTGACCGATGGTGGGGAACTGCAGTGATGAAGGTGGACTGATGTGGGTCCAGAGGCATTCTTTGGTAAAAGATGCAGGGGCATTTACAGTATAAGTGTGTGGGGCACAGACATTTTGAGGAAAACTGTATGTACAGAGACTTTTATAGAAGAAATGCAAGGACATATAGTAGAGGGGGTGGTAGAGTACCAGAAGAGTGGCAGTAGAGGAGCAATATGGGGTGGTGTAGTAGGTGAGGCTGGGATACATGCACAGGAACAAAGCTCTAAAAAGGCACCCTTAGCCAAGAGACCAGCAGCACATAGATATGTGAAGGAAGGAGAGTGACTAAGGCCTCTTTCACACGGGGCGGATCCGTGAAGATCCGCCCTGTGAAGCTCCGCTTGCTCAGCGGGGATCGCTCCGTTGATCCCCGCTGAGCCGACGGATGACTGGGCGGTCCTCGCACACTGTGCAGGGACCGCCCTGTCAGAGCGCCGCTCTCCCCTATGGGGAATCGGATGACGACGGACCGTAGAGTCCGTTGTCATCCGATCCGCTCCGCAGACGGAAGGAAAAAATAGGATTTTTGTACTCACCGTAAAATCCGTTTCTCTGGCATCCATGGACTGACACAGCGTGTCTTATACACCTTTACACGTGGGTTATGTCCCTGCTTGCAGGAGAAGACCTAGGCAGAATGTGAGATGTTATACATACATTCTAAACAGCCAGAGCTGAACAGCCCCGCCCAGGGGGGCGGTCCCTCCGGCATAACCCTCCCACTGCAGTCAGCA
Organism: Rana muscosa; assembly: GCA_029206835.1. Taxonomy (NCBI): domain Eukaryota; kingdom Metazoa; phylum Chordata; class Amphibia; order Anura; family Ranidae; genus Rana; species Rana muscosa. The sequence continues at coordinate 471,292,137 of CM055116.1, read as the reverse complement.
GACCTCAGTTCGTAACAAAGCAGTACAAACTCGAAAAGAAGGGTGGGTGCTGTGTCAGTCCATGGATGCCAGAGAAACGGATTTTACGGTGAGTACAAAAATCCTATTTTCTCTTGTCATCCATGGACTGACACAGCGTGTCTTATACACCTTTACACGTGAGATGTCCCAAAGCAGTGTCAAGAGGGATGGGAGCAGTATAAATGGAAGACCAAAAACTTCACTCCAAACAAGGCAGAGCTCCTCAACGGAGGAGTTGCAACATCAACCAGCGGCCTGCAACACCTTGCGGCCGAAGGAAGCATCCGAAGATGCAGCCACATTAACCTTATAAAATTTAGAAAAGGTATGAACAGACGACCAGGTCGCCGCCTTGCACACTTGTGCAACCGACGCTTGATGTCGGAAAGCCCAGGAAGCACCAATTGCCCTGGTGGATGTGCCGTAACCGGAAAGGGAGGCGCCCGCCCCTTGAGAGCATAAGCTTGAATGACGGTTTGTCTGATCCACCTAGAAATGGTGGCAGACGAAACCGCTTGGCCCTGTTTTGGCCCAGAGACAGCCACAAATAGTGAGTCAGACTTCCGAATAGAAGCAGTAGCAGACAGGTACACCCGCAAGGCTCGTACCACATCCAAAGTGTGTAGCGCAAACTCTCTGGGATGCGATGGGTGAGGACACAAGGACGGGAGGACAATGTCCTCGTTTAAGTGGAAGGCCGAGACCACCTTTGGCAGAAAGGAAGGTCGCGGACGTAACACCGCCTTATCCTTATGGATGATCAAAAAGGGCGACTTGCAGGACAAGGCCGCCAATTCAGACACTCGTCTAATGGAAGTAATGGCCACCAAGAAGGCCACCTTCTGAGACAAAGTCAAGAGGGGAATATCTCTAATATTTTTAAAGGGAGGTTCCTGGAGGACCGAGAGCACCAAATTCAGATCCCACGGGGGGAGAGGAGGCTTGACAGGGGGGAGCACATGGCGAACCCCCTGCACAAAGGTGCTAACCAAGGGATGACCCGCCAGCGGTCGCTGAAAGAAGATGGCCAAGGCCGAAATCTGACCCTTAATGGTACTCAAAGCGAGCTTTTGGGTCACGCCACGCTGCAGAAAATGCAGGATTCTGGGAACGGAATACGTTCGTGGGCGCCAGTCCAGCTCTTCGCACATGGCGATGTAAGCTCTCCAAGTACGGTGATAGATCCTTCTGGAGGAAGACTTCCGTGCCCTTAACATGGTCGAAATGACCGAATCCGAGAGACCTCGGTCTCTCAGCACCTGGCTTTCAATAACCATGCCTTTAAAACCAGAGACTGTAAAGCAGGATGAAATATAGGACCTTGAGACAGAAGGTCCCCCCGTATCGGTAACCGCCAGGGAACGTCTGCGACGAGACGTACCAGATCGGCGTACCAGTGACGCCGAGGCCAATCCGGAGCAATGAGGATCACCGGAATTCCCTCGGTCGCTACCCTGCGGAGCAGGCGAGGGAGCAACTGCAGCGGAGGATAAACGTATATCAGGCGATACTGACCCCATGGGGCCACCAACGCATCCGAGGCATCCCTGGATCTGGCCACAAACCTCGACACCTTGCGATTGAGTCGAGAAGCCATCAGGTCCACATCCGGCGTGCCCCACCGTCTGCAAAGGAGTTGAAAGACCTCCGGGTGCAAGGACCACTCCCCCTGGTCCAGCGTCTGGCGACTTAGATAGTCCGCCTGCCAATTGTCTACGCCCGGAATGTAGACGGCCGACAGAGCCGGCACGCTTCTTTCGGCCCACCTCAGGATGCGGGCGACCTCGGAAGCCGCAGCTGAGCTCCGAGTCCCCCCTTGATGGTTGACATACGCCACTGCTGTGGCGTTGTCCGATTGTATCCTGATGGAGTGACCCTGTAGTTTCTCCGACCATGAGGAGAGGCACAGTCTGATTGCCCGTATCTCCAGCACATTGATTGGTAAGAGGGCTTCGTCCGGAGTCCAAAGCCCTTGGGCCGACAGGACTCCCCAGACTCCCCCCCAGCCCCTCAGGCTGGCGTCCGTCGTGATCACCGTCCATTGGATGGGGAGGAACGACTTCCCGGACCGAAGAGCCGGGGACCTCAACCACGTCAGGGACGCCCTGACCAGGTGACTCACCTGGATCTGAAGATCCAAGGACAACTGGGATTTGTCCCAAGTGGACAAGATCTCTTTCTGTAAGGCCCTGGTGTGCGCTTGGGCATAAGGAACGGCCTCGAAGGAGGCCACCATGAGTCCCAGGACTCTCATGCAAAAGCGGATTGACGACCATTTTCGGGACGTCAGCACCCGTACTGCAGACTGAAGTGTCAGTAGTTTGTCTGGAGGTAGGAAGACTCTTGCTTCCAAGGAGTCCAGAATCAGACCTAGATACTCCAGACGCTGAGTCGGGACTAGAACCGACTTCTGAACGTTCAGGAGCCACCCAAACTCCCTGAGGGTCTGACTGACGATAGTCACACTTTCTTCCAATTCTGAGCCACTGTCTGCTCTTAGAAGGAAATCGTCCAGATAGCCCACGATAGCAATGCCTCGCTGTCTCAGCAAAGCTAGGACCGGAGCAAGCACCTTGGTGAACACCCTCGGTGCCGAGGCCAGGCCGAAGGGAAGAGCCACAAATTGATAGTGGACTTCGCCGACCGCAAAGCGCAGAAACTTCTGGTGGCTTGCGCAGATCGGAACATGCAAGTAGGCGTCCTTGATGTCCAAGGATGCCAGAAAATCCCCTTGACGGAGTGTAGCGACCACCGTGCGAATGGATTCCATGCAGAATTTTTGCACCTTCACAAAGGTATTCAGGGCCTTGAGGTCCAGGATCGGCCGAACCCCGTCCTTTTTTGGAACAACAAACAGATTTGAGTAGAACCCCTGAAACCTCTCCTGGGACGGAACCGGCACAATTACTCCGGACCCGATCAAATCCTGTACAGCCCCCAAGAGGGCTGCCCGACGGGCAGGAAGGAGAGGGAGATTTGAGGGAAAGAATCTGTCTGGGGGCCAGGAGCGGAACTCTATTCTGTATCCTGAGGTGACCACCTCGCACACCCACCGGTCGGAGATCCGGGAGGTCCACCGATCCGTGAACCTGCAAAGTCGTCCCCCCACCCCAGAGACGGGCGGGGGCAAGACTTCACGCGGAGGCGGGCTTGGGAGCCGGCTTGTTCGGCTTACGCACCCAGGGGCGCTTGTGCCCGCCAGCCGCACTGTTGTCAGTCTGGGATGGCTTACCCGTGGACTCTGACGGACGAAAAAAAAAACCCTTTTTTGCTGGAAAGGAAGGACCCGGTTTACGTCGGGCCTCCTTACCCTTGATAGTTTGAGGAAGGAGAGTGCTTTTACCTCCCGTGACATCCTTGATGATGTCATCCAGAGCAGCACCAAAAAGTCTACCACCCTTAAAAGGTAGATCCGTCAGGAGCTTCTTAGAGGCTAGGTCAGCAGACCAGCATTTCAACCAGATGAGACGACGCAATACCACCGCCGAGACAGAGGCCCTGGATATTAAAGGGGCCGCGTCCAACGTGGCGTCCCACACATATATCAGACCCTGCACCATCTGGTGGGCCAGAGCAATAGTGTCTGGAGGAAGGTTATACTCCTGCACAGTTTGGTGCAAAATTTTTGCCCATTCCGTGAGTGTCTGAGACACAAGGGTCGCCGCTACTACGGGCCGTAGGGCGGATCCCAACAAGGCGAACATGGCTCTACTCACCACTTCTGACCTCCTGTCAGTGGGGTCCTTAAACGCAGGAGTCCCCTCCATCGGGAGAGTGGTGGCCTTGTTTAAACGGGCGACTGGAGGGTCGACCACCGGGGGAGAAGCCCACTTTTTAAGCAGGGCGTCTTCAAAGGGGTATCTAATAGACAAACGCCGCGGGACCATAAAAGTCTTCTGCGGCTTTTCCCAGACCTGGTCAATGAGCTGGTCAAAGAAAGGTACATATGGAAAAACCTTTTTAGAAGGCTTGGTCTTAAAAGAACCAAAGGAGACTGTATCCGCCTGAGGTTCTGCGGTCGCAGCATTCAACTTGAGAGTGTCCCTCACAGCATCAATGAGTTCACTAACAAGCGCCCTGTCATTTACTGACTCAGAACTGGAGTCTTCCTCACAAGGAATGTCCTGTTCAAAACCATCCAAATATTCAGAGCTAGGGTCCTGAGCAGCAATAGCTAGGCCCATATCTGAATCAGAGCACTCCCCTTGTGGAGATAAAGTGGGGAGAGGGCGCTTTTTTGCTCCCTTGTGCTCACACACACAGCTTCCATCCTGGTCAGAAATGATTCCAGGACTGCCGACAACTGGTCCATAGGGACCGCAGGTGCTGGAGCACTGGCTGCTGCCTCTGGCATGTTAGGGGAAGCTGGTGACTCTGACTCCATAATGTCCCTCTCTGAGACCACCCACAGGCTGTGCCGACTGAAGTAGGGGAATGCCCAGGGAACCCACCAACCTGACCAGGACCGCTCGGTTCCGCCGCTCTGTCTCACTGCGCCGCGCTGCTCAGCGTGAGTGAGCTGAGAGGAGAGAGTGTGAGGAGATTCGCGCCGTTCCCAGCGGCGCTAGAGGCCAAACTAGTGCTAGAAAAACGTGCGGCTACAAGAAAATGGCCGCCGCAATGTACTCCGGCGGGCCACGGCAAGATGGCCGCCAATGTAAAAAACAGCACAGTCACCAAACATGGCGCCGAACGGCGCCCAGGCCCCTCACTCTCAAATAAACAGCCCCAGCGAAATGCAGAGCAGCATGAGCCCCCCCCAGGACAGTATGGCCCCCAGGCACCCCACACAGTACAGCGCCAGCGAAGTGCACAGAGAGTGACATTAAAAAACACAGGGGGAGACAGGGAAATCCCCCACACAAGAAACACACAGCATGTACTCACCTGCAGCCAGGAGAGACTACTTACCCGTCCCCTGAGGGACCCACTGGTGTGTTTCTGACAGAACTATCACAGTGCGGTACTGAGTAGCTGTCGGCCCGGTCCACCGCGAAAGATACAGCCGGACTGTTCTATCTTGAGAGGACCGCGGAGCTGGAAGCCCACCGGCCACCCCTGGAGTCGTGGGGCATGTCGTGAACTGAGTCTCACGCACACAAGGCGAGGATCAGCACGCTCGATGGTCGGACAGGGAAGACTACGAGGATATCTTGTTCCCAACCTGTTGCCCAGCCGACAGTTGATAGAAGATCTCAAAAGAAAAAAAAAAATAGGAAAAAATTCCAAAAGGAATAAAAAATAGGTCAGGAGGCTGGCTCCTGAGAGAGCCACGTCTTCTCCTTCTGCTAGGCAGAAAAAAACTGAGGTCTGCTGACTGCAGTGGGAGGGTTATGCCGGAGGGACCGCCCCCCTGGGCGGGGCTGTTCAGCTCTGGCTGTTTAGAATGTATGTATAACATCTCACATTCTGCCTAGGTCTTCTCCTGCAAGCAGGGACATAACCCACGTGTAAAGGTGTATAAGACACGCTGTGTCAGTCCATGGATGACAAGAGAAATAGGATTTTCCTCCGTCACACTTTTTCGGAGCGGAGCGGAGCGGATGTCAGCGGACATGTCACCGCTGACATCCGTGCTTCCATAGGGGTGCATGGAGGATCCGTTTCAGGTCCACCTAAAAAACTGACAGGCGGACCTGAACGGACCTCAGTGTGAAAGAGCCCTTAGGGTCAGTTTAGAAGCAACATTTTTTTCAATAAATCCTCTGCAGGGGCCTCTTTGCTATGGAACCTGACCACCATGTTTCTCAAGTCCATTTGCAAAAATGTAAAATGTTTGCCTGCAAAGTTAAATAAATAAAAGTACATCTAATGCTTCATAACTATTGAACTCAGCCTACTAAAACTTGTATTAGAGGAAACAAGAAGCAGCACTCCGATACATACATCTTTATTGGAATTAATTAAAATCTATACAGTCACAGAGGGACAGTGACAGCTGACGTTTCACACCCTTATTTGGTGCTAAATCGTAGCTACAAGATCACATACACCGATTGCGACTATATATACATATAGGAATCTGACCAGATGATCTATCATCAATTAAGACCACCTACAAGCAATCAGGAGTGATCCATGAAGTGCATGGCAAAGACGTGAAGGCAACACAAGCAAACAGGACATTTAAAGGTTAACTCATGAATTAAAGACAAAACCATTTATGTCCTCCTCCTGTATCTCCAACACGCAGTCCCCATACTGAAAAAATACACAAATCTTATATCAGATTAAAATATCAAAACGAGTAGTAAAATCCCATATACATGTATGCAAAGGAAACAATTATAGGACAAAAAAAAAAAAGATATATATATATATATATATATATATATATATATATATATATATATATATATATATATATATATATTAGGGCTGGGGAAAAAATCGATTTGAATCGAGTTGAGAGGTCAAATCGAATCAGATTTTCGGCAAATAGATTTTTTTTTTTCACCAGGACCGGCGATGACACCGCGCCGGTCCTGAGGAGCTGCGGGCAGGAGTTTTTTTTTTAACAAGAAGGCGGGCAGGAGTTTTTAGGTGAGCCCGCGGCTTCGGCCTAGTCCATGAGGCCGGACGCCGCGGACTAGGCCGAAGTCGCGCGGCCTCGCCTAAAAACTTCTGCCCGCAGCTCCTCAGGACCAGCGCGGTTACATAAAAAAAAATATATATATATAAAAATAATAAAAATAAAACTTGATTCGAATCGTGAATCGAGTTTTTAAAAAAAATTTTTTTTATAAATAAATAAATAAAAAAAAAAAATTCGCAGATTTTTTTTTGGGAGAAAATCACCCAGCTCTAATTATATATATATATATATATATAGTGGAACCTCAGATTGCGAGTAACGCGGTCAACGAGCGTTTCGCAATACGAGCACTGTATTTTTAAAAATTGTGACTCGGTTTGCGAGTGTTGTCTCGCAAAACGAGCACGATTCAGACCAAAGCGGGTGTGTAGTACCGCGTTTGGCCTGAGGTGGGGGGGGGGCCGGAGCCGAGCAGAGTCGAACGTTGCTGATGTCAGCTGATCAGCGCCGTTTGGAAATGCACGGAAAGGCCCAAGGACAGCACAGCAAATCTCGGGAACAAAGTCTTTCCGACGTTTGCCAACGTGTCCTCTGGCCTTTTCCGAGACTCACCGGCGCCCCCCACCGCAGGCCAAACGCGGTACTGCATCCCATTGAAGTCAATGCGGAACAAATTATTTTCATTTCCATTGACTTCAATGGGAAAACTCGCTTTGATATGCGAGTACTTTGGATTACGAGGATTCTCCTGGAACGGATTATGCTTGTAATCCAAGGTTCCACTGTATACATATATCTCTATCTATCTATCTCAACACAAATATATGTAATCGTGCATGAAAAATACAATAAAAAGTGTGTATGTGTGTTCCATATGTTGCAGAGTCCCCCAGGGACAGAAACCTACTCAAATTTGGGACAGCCCTGGGAGTTCTCCCAACAAAAAATAGGATTTTTATAACAGCTAACCTGTAAAATCCTTTTCTTGGAGTACATCACGGGACACAGAGCGACATAGTATTAACTATGTGGGATTATATAGATTACCTTCAGGTGCTGGCACTGGCACTTTAAAAACGGAAGTACCCTCCCCTATATAAGCCCCTCCCATCCGGGAGTACCTCAGTTTTGTAGCAAAGCAATAAGTGTCCCCAAAAGAGGGGTGGGAGCTCTGTGTCCCATGATGTACTCCAAGAAAAAGGATTTTACAGGTAAGCCGTTATAAAAATCCTATTTTCTTTCTCGTACATCACGGGACACAGAGCGACATAGTATTAAGTATGTGGGACGTCACAAAGCAATGCCCAAATGAGGGGAGGGATATACCATACATAAGCTGGGCCCCATCAGACATGAGGATCTTTTGCAGCCTGCAACACACTGTGCCCAAAGGCGACATCCTCCTGACTTCTAACGTCCACCTGGTAGAACCTAGTGAACGTGTGTACTGAAGACCATGTTGCGGCCTTACAGATTTGAGCCAGGGAGGCCTGGTGATGTGCTGCCCATGAAGTTCCAACTGCTCTCGTGGAGTGCGCCCTAACATTGAACGGAGGCGGTCTCCTTCTCAAGCCATAGGCTTGTATTATGACCTGTCGAATCCACTTGGCTAAAGTAGATTTTGATGCTGCCTGACCCTTTCTGGGGCCTTCTGGCAGAATAAATAAAGTATCCGTTCTTCGAATCTGAGCAGTGGCTTTTAAATAAGCTTTAACTGCTCTCACTACATCCAAGGAATGTAATAATTTTTCCTCTACCGAACTATGTTTGGGAAAAAAGGAAGGAAGAACCACATCTTGGTTCAAATGAAACCTCGATACCACCTTAGGAAGAAAGGCTGGATGAGGACGTAGAACTACTCTGTCCTTATGAATAACCAGATATGGTTCTCTACAGGACATGGCGGCTAATTCCGACACTCTTCTAGCCGAAGATATAGCTACTAAAAAGATCAATTTCCTGGTAAGTAGAACCAAGGAAATGTGCCGCAAAGGTTCAAATGGTTGTTTTTGCAGAACCGATAGAACCAGGTTTAGGTCCCATGGACATAAAGGAGCTTTAACCGGTGGGTTAATACGGGTCACACCTTGTACAAAGGATTTGACAAGTGAATGCGAAGCCAGGGGCCTTTGAAATAGTATTGATAAGGCCGAAATCTGACCCTTGATAGTACTTAAGGCAAACTTCCTGTCTACAGCCCACTGCAGGAAGTCCAGAATCCTGCTTATAAAGTACTTACGTGGATGCCATTTTCTGGCCTCACACCACGCGATGTACGCCTTCCATACGCTATAGTAAATCTGCCTGGATACAGGCTTCCTGGCATTGATCATAGTATATACCACAGGGTTAGAGAGACCTCTCTTTTTTAGGATGTGGGATTCAATAGCCAGGCCGTTAAACCTAGAGAAAGTAAGGAAGGGTGGTATATCGGTCCTTGCGAAAGCAGGTCCGGGCGACGTGGGAGGGTCCAAGGACTCCCCACAGACATTTTTACAATCTCCGCGTACCAGGCTCTTCGGGGCCACGCTGGAGCCACCAGGATCACCAGCTTCTTTTCTATCCTGACTCTGCGGAGTAGTCGAGGCAACAATTGTAGCGGTGGGAATGCATATATCAGTTTGAACTGATCCCAAGGGAACACCAGAGCATCCGAGCCGCAAGCTAGGGGATCCCTTGTCCGAGAGACAAATCTGTCCACCTTTGCGTTGAATCTGGACGCTAGCAGATCTACATCCGGTGTTCCCCATCGCTGACATATTGCTCGGAAAACCTTGGGATGAAGGGACCATTCCCCTGGGCATAACTGCTGGCGACTCAGAAAGTCCGCCTTCCAATTCTCCACCCCTGGGATGAAGACCGCGGATATGCATGGGAACATATTTTTCTGCCCATTCCAGGATGCGATTTACTTCCCTCTGGGCTGCACGACTCCTGGTGCCCCCCTGATGATTGATATATGCCACAGTCGTGGCATTGTCCGATTGAATTCTGACAGGGGACCTTTGAAGTTTGGATGTCCATGCTTTTAGGGCATACCGGGCTGCTAGTATCTCAGCGATTGATGGGCAGGGCTTTCTCTGCATCTGACCATCTGCCCTGGAGAGACCATTGCTCCAGTACTGCCCCCCAGCCTATAAGGCTTGCATCTGTAGTGACCACCCTCCGAGAAATTGGACTGAAGGATTTCCCCTTTTGCAGATTCTGGGGAATCAACCACCAACAGAGACTTTTCCGAACGGAAGGGGACAAGGACATCGGGAAGTCTAGGGCCTGAACTTTTTTGTTCCAGGCTGACAGTATGGCCCTTTGCAAATTCCTTGAGTGGAACTGGGCGTATGGCACAGCTTCGAATGATGCCACCATCTTTCCCAGCAGCCTCATGCACAGGCGTATGGATGGCTGTCTTTTTGCACCCACCAGGTGGACTAAGTCCCTCAAAAAGAGGATACTTTTTCTTGAGACATGAAAATCTTTCTCTGGTCTGAATCCAGCCGTAGCCCCAAGTATTCCAGACTTTTGACTGGTTGTAGGGCTGACTTGTCTCGGTTGATGATCCAACCGTGAGATTCCAGATACTCAATCGTATCGTGAATTACCACTTCTAGTCTTGCAACTGAGTGGTCCATCAACAACAAGTCGTCTAGGTATGCCATTATCGTCACACCTCGTGTTCTTAGATTGGCCAATAGTGGGGCCAGAATTTTTGTGAACACCCGTGGTGCCGTGGCCAGACCGAAAGGTAAGGCTCTGAACTGAAAATGGCGCCCTTCTACTGCGAAGCGTAGAAATCTTTGATGAACTGGAAAGATGGAAACGTGCAAATAAGCATCTTTGATGTCAATCGAGGCTAACCATTCCTCCCCTTGAAGGGCAGCGGCTACCGATCGGATCGACTCCATTCGAAAAGACCGGATGTCCAGGAATTTGTTTAGCCCCTTTAGATTCAATATGGGTCTTACGTCCCCGTTTGGTTTCGGGACTGTGAAGAGGTTTGAGTAAAAACCCAACCCCCACTCTTCCATAGGAACCTACATAATTACTCCTTGGAGCAATAGTTGTTCTAATGCCAACAGGAGGGATCCTCTCTTCAGGGGATCTTTTGGCACGCTTGACCACATGAAATGGGAAGGAGGAGACTTTTAACTCCAGCTTGTATCCCTGAGTTACTGCGGAGAGCACCCATCTGTCTCTGATCGTCTCCCGCCAGGTCTCTGCGAACAACTGAAGTCTTCCCCCCACCCGTTTGAGTGGGGGCAGCTCTTCATAAATTTGACTTGGAGGCTGGTTTAGTACCCCTTCGGACCCAGGGTTTTTTATTACCCTGTGATTGTCCCTGATTTTTACCTCCGGAATTCGACCGAGGAGGCCGTCGGAACTGCTTAGAAGCAGATGTCCCAGGGATTGGAGAGGTAGGCCTCTTAAAAGAGGGACCTCTAAACCTCTTCTTAACCGGTAAGAGAGTACTTTTACCGCTGGAAATCTTCTGGATATATTTATCCAGGTCCTCGCCAAATAAGCGTTCACCATGAAATGGGAAGCTAACTAGCAACTTTTTACAGGGAGCCTCAGCAGACCAGTTCTTGAGCCACAGAAGTCTACGCATATGTACTAAAGAAAGCGTAAGGCGGGAGGCCTGATGGATTGAATCCTTGATGGCGTCAACCGCAAAGCATAATGCTCTAGGCAGATCAGCCAGAGCATGGCCCTGCTGATCTGGCAAGTCCCTTAAGACCAGTTTCATCTGATCCTTCACAGCTTGGCAAACCCCAATAGCTGCCACTGCTGGCTGTGTAACCGCTCCTGCTGTAGAAAAAGCAGACTTTAATAAGGACTCCAATTTTTTATATATTGGGTCTTTGAACATTTGAACATTATCTACTGGACATGTCAGTGATTTGTTCACACAAGAGATGGCTGCGTCCACTGTAGGCAAACTCCATTTTCGGGTGAACTTATCCTCCATGGGATAGACCACCGGAAATCTCTTAGGGGGAACAAATAGTTTATCAGGATGTTCCCAATCCTGGTATATAAGTCCTTCCAGTAATGGATGAATTGGAAAGGAACAATTAGTCTGGGGAGCTTTTAACGACCCCAACGAGGAGACAGAAGTGGTTGATGGTTCAACAAGAGGCATTTTAAATGCTGATCGAACCATGTCAGTTAGGAACTGAACCCACAATCTTTCAGCTTGAGATGCTGAGAATGGTTCTTCCACTGTCGATTCCTCTAAGACAGAGTCAACCTCATCCTGATCCCCTTCAGGTAGGTCAATCCCTTCATGGGACTGTTGCTCTGGTAACAGGTACTCTGAGGGAGGAGATGGAGATCTGGCGCGCTTTCTTTCAGGTAGGGACGAAGCGATCAATGTTGCCAATCTTTGCTCTAATCCTCCCAGAGATGAGGCAGGAGCCTCCTCTGTTACATACACAGGAGCAGGTGAACTGAGGGCAGCCGCAGTACCTGGCACTCCTGGGGGTTCCCTACGGGTACTAACCTCTGATTTCTCAGGGGAGGCTGGTGCCGCAGAAGCATGCCCCAGATCCTCAGAGCCCGACGGAGATCCCCTATGCTTCTTGTGAGTTTTAGTCCCAAAGTTTTTGGGCGGCATATTCCTAAGTCCAAAGCTGAGGTATTCCAGCCGCAATACACCCTTTACTGACAATAGTCTAGCGCACTTGCTGCTATATGTATCAGTTGATGTCTGCTAATGTGCCTCTCTAGGGGATGCCTGTATCGACCGCCTGCTGTATGCCTGCATAGAGCCTGTTACCAGCCCTTTTGCTCTGTCCTCCACAGCCAGACACAGAAAACTGCGTTTTTCACTAAGCTGGGACGCCCGCACATGCGCAGAAGCGCTCCGGCGCCGACAGCGCGTCATCCGCCAAGCTCCGCCCCTTTTCCGGCCTATTTGCTATTTAGGAATGCGTGCGTGCGCGCGCACACGTGTGCGCCATCGGCGTTCACACACCTGGAAACAGGGAGAGGAGCCAGGGTCCCTGTTTACACCAGGGCCCGGGGATGGAAGAGCATACGGCAACATGACAGAGGAATCAGCGTCCCTTCCAGAGAGCCTACCATCTGACTGGACTTTTACCATAGAAGGAATAGCCCAAAGAAAAAAGACTTTCCACAGCAGCCTCTAGAGCTCAACACAGGTACTGCACACTTGTCTTTAAATCCTATGTGAAAAAACATTTTCTAGGATTATCAATCTAGGCATAGGCAGATATCAGCGGGAATACAGTTTTTAGGTAACAGGCAGAACACCACATTAGGATTGAGGGCCCCCCAATAGAACCAAGTTCCTGAGGGACCCCCACTTACCTTTCCCCGCCGCAGGACTCTGTTTGGCACAGAAGCCCAAACTTCGCCTCTCACGGCAGGCAATGTCCATAGACCTTCAGGGACCGGGTTCCCAAGGATTCCACTCCCCTGGACCTGTATAGCACCCTGCACAGAAAACATCTTGGTTTTGGGTATGACCAGAGCTCTGGATCCCAGGGTCCAGCCCTCCTAAGAGAGGCATTACAGGCAAAACCTCGTTCTTCTCTGCGAGGCCCGGGTACCGACCGTTTAGCTATGAAGCCTTTTTGGTCGGATCCGGAATAGCTTGCTAAGGCCCAAAAGAACCTACACACAAGCCCAGATAAATACATGTTAACCTTGGCCAACACCTTAGACACTGGCAAAAAACTGAGGTACTCCCGGATGGGAGGGGCTTATATAGGGGAGGGTACTTCCTGTTTTAAAGTGCCAGTGCCAGCACCTGACGGTAATCTATATAATCCCACATAGTTAATACTATGTCGCTCTGTGTCCCGTGATGTACGAGAAAGAAAAACTGAACCCATAAAGAGATATACTAAAACTTGTACAAACAAATAAGATGGACCATTATTCAGGTGCAGAAGTGGGAGCAGGAGAGGTGGCTTTCAGCAGTTAGTCAAAGTTTGCAAAAAGGAATCTTTCTACTTACGGGGCTCTGGGGTCCACAGAATTGAAAGTGATTCAGCATGTAGATAGTGGTATTTTAGCAACTCCTCTCTGCAGTTTTACTTTAAAATCACTTAACAGTTTCTTAAAGGATACCTGTTATTTTGAAGAGCATCTCTTCTATCCCCCTGTCATTCTCATCATAATTTACAGTATCACTATACATCTCAGATGCAGATGAACTTCCCTTTACACTTCAGCAGCCTACTCAGAGCCTAAATGAGTAGGCCGAGTAGATCCTTGACCCTCATGTACAAGGGTCAATGCTCCTTGGTAGTGAGACGAGAAGTTTGTCTGCATCAGTCTTCTAGAAAATCTTAGGGGTCATTACGTAAACAAGTGCCCTTAAGGAAGCCATTTTTGATTTAAAGTGATTGTCAAGTCTTTTTTTTGAAACAACATATTGTACTTCCCTCCTCTGTGCCGTTGGTTTTGCACAGAGCAGCCCGAATCCTCCTCTTCTCAGTTCCCTCTTTGCTGCTCCTTGCCCCTCCCTCCTATCGAGTGCCCCCTCAGTCAGCAGCTTTCTATGGTGGCACCCGAGCAGAGTCAGAGCTAAAGTATCCCTTTCAGACATGCCCCCTTTCTCCCGATTGGCTGGCTGACTTTGATTGACAGCCGCGGGAGCCAATGGCGCCGCTGCTGTGTCTCAGCCAATCAGGAGGAGTGTCCCGGACAGCCGAGAGACTCGTGGACATCGCTGGAGAGAGAAGGGGCTCAGGTAAGTAATTAGGGGGTGCTGGGGAGGCTGCTACACACAGAACTGTAATGCATTAAGATTAAAAAAAACTTCTGCTTTTACAACTCCTTTAATTTCATCATAATGGATTTGAGTACCTGTACTCAAATAGAAGTTTCTATGCAAATCAACCAAGTATCATCCTGTACCTCTGTACGTGCCTATCACTGTGATGTGTAGCCAAAAAGCCACAGTAGGAGGAAGAGGGTAGAGTGAAGTTAAGCCTTTGCACAAACATATTGGACTAGAGGTATGCTTTAACTTTACTGCATCTAAAATTATATTAAAAACTCACGTCTTGTAGCATCTTTTCCAGGTTTTCTTGGAGCTCCACAAAATATCGGGAAGTAACCAGTGCCCCCTTTGATTTGTCGAGGCAGTCTCGAACCAGCTCAATGATCTGATGATGAATGAAACCTAAGACACCATCAGCCAAAGGTAAAGTGCGACTTGGGCATAAGTTTGTGATGACATCCTGAAGTCTCTCCTCCATCTGCGCTGTTGCCTAAAACAAGGTAAACGTAATCCATTATACCAAGCAGAAAGATAAGGAACTGCATAGTTTCCAACATTTATTAAAAAAAAAAAATACTTTCAAAGCACTTGGCAACACAACATGCACACTTTAGTGTGTTGTGGTACCATTCATTTTGATTAAGCACTCCAACGCTTGGTTGCATACTACCCTGATGTGTTGCAGCATACTGCATTGGACAGAAAAGGTTTTTGGACCGGTATGGTGCCTTGGCAGTTAATTCAAATGATTGTGCTGCCTTAATACACTGCGTTAGCGAACAACACTGGGCTGGAAAAGAGGAATAAGGCCCTAAAGTCCTTATGATACATTTATACTGTGAGAGTATTTACATATTAATGTACTATAATGTTCAAACAGGAAAGCACAGAATATCGGTTTTCTGTGAAAACAAGGAACGTGCAGCCATTTGGTACAAGAAGTCACACACTGCTATTTTGGGTTCACCAAGAGATATAGAAATGCTCTACTAGCAAAGAACAAAAATAAGGGCATGTACCCCACAAATGTTTGACCATTAAAACTAAGATCAGGATGTGGATAATGCTTCATATTGCTAAGATCAGGGTGTAATATGGTGCAATCTGGGTTTAGACTTGTATAGGCTAAGCTCTGCCACCCTCTGGCCTCATATACAAGATCTATGTTTCACTGTGACGAAGATTAGCGGTTATAATTTGTTTAAGGTCCAATAGGTTGATTTAAGATTATTTTTTTTTATCATTTGCTGCCCTTTGTTTTCCTTGCAAAAGATGGACAAGTGTACTGTATTTGAGATCTTTATGGAGTATGCACACTGTGGTTTCTGATTACCAGTGGCGGCCCACCCATTAGGGTTGCCTCCCCTCCCCCTATCCATGCGTCTGACACCCTAATCTACATGCGGGGTGCCGGACGCATGAATTCTAAAAAATTTTTTTTTAAAGCATGTAATTAGAGCCAGAGGCTCTAATAGGCTTCAAGAAAGGGTGGGCACAAAGCGCAGAGCACTGTGCCCTGAGCCCACCCAGTTCTGTGAATATTGAATATTTGCTATTGTCACACTGATTCTGTTCCCGGCCAATCAGGAAGCGGGTCCTGAGACCAGTTTCTAGATTGGCCGCAAGGAGAAGCAATCCTTTTGACCTAGGAGGAGGGAGGAAACACATGGCCGTCGTAATGCCGAGGAGTAGACGCAGCCGCCACTGACCCCATCACTGCCCTGCACCCCATCTCTGTCCTGTCCCCCAGTAGCATCCATCCAGTGCTCAGTTCCATCTGCATCGCTCCCACCGCCTCCACCTGTTCTGTGTTGGTGCCTTCCCACAGCACGCTGTCAGTTGTCCCGCTTCCTGCCCCCAGTGATCTGTGATGAAACCTGCCCGGTGATTCACCAAGAGCCTGCTGAAGCCCGAGGTGGCCTAGGAGCTCAGACAGAATGCATACAAGGTGGTGCAACCCAATCAGCACAGGGTGAGTGCTGGGGACGGATGGGTGGGGGGGGGTTTATAAAGTCTATGGGGGAGACTGATGTGGAAGCTATGCCAGAGTGAAGTGTAGAGAGAGTACTGATGAGGGCCATGGCATTGAAGTAGTGTGTTGCTAGTAGGTTTACCAGGTAAAAAATTAAAAGAATGCTGTACATTTAGGAACGCTTTCAGAAATAGAAGTGTTAATCTTAATGGTTTTTTTTACTCTATGTTTGTTAACTGATAAAAAAATAAATAAATAAAAAAAAGAGAAAAGAAAGTAAAATGAACAAAAAGAGGGGGGCGTGTCCAAGATGGCGATCTGAGAGGAAGCCTGATCTAGAGCTCTGCTGGCTGTTCTCCTATTATCCTTACCCCTACCCGATTTTGCTGGACTAAAACTACCCTGATCTACTCCGGATGTCCCACAGGACTCGGCAGAGGGGAAAGAAACTTCATTTTCCGCAGCAGGCGGAGGCTATAGCTCCGCAGGCGACTGCGCACGTGGTGACCCCCTCTGTGAGAGCTTGCAACATGGCGTCGCAAACGGAGATGGAGGACCAGATGCTTGAAACCCGGCTTGGATTCCAAGAGGTGATGGCGGCGATCGCGACATGCCAGGCCACTTTAACCAGCAAAATTGAGGCTGTGCAAATGGATGTAAGCCTCGTTCGGCAGGACCTGGACAAGCTCCGCTCGAGGGTGACGGAGGCGGAACAGCGGGTTGGCCAGACGGAGGACGCGATTCAGGATCATTCGGCGTCTCTCCGGACCTTGCAGACGAAGGTGCGGGCCCTTGAGTACAAGGTGGATGACGCCGAAAACCGGAACAAAAGAAACAATCTTCGTATCCTCGGTCTGCCGGAAGGTGTGGAGGGGAAGAATCCTACAGTGTTTGTTGAAGGCCTGCTGAGGGACCTGTTACCGGATGCACAGTTTTCTCCCTACTTTACGGTGGAGCGTGCTCATCGGGATTCCCCCGACCCCGGGACCCCCTGGAACCCACCCCCGCACCTTCATCCTTCGGGTGCTCAACTTCCGGGATCGGGATGAGATCCTCCGGGTGGCCCGCAGGGCAGGTGAGTTGAGATACCAGAATGGCAGCCTCTTATTCTTCCCTGGCTACTCTGCTGAGACCCAAAAGCTCCGTAGGTCTTTTGATCAGGTGAAGGAGGGGCTGCGGGCGCGGAACATTAAATATAGTGTCCTCTTTCCTACCAAACTGAGGGTTCAGGATGGGGAAACTGTCAAGTTTTTTACTGCCCCCCGGGATGCAGCGGCCTGGCTGCAGTCGCTGCCTCCTCTTCGTGGATAGGCGGCTGCCTTTCCTTCCTGCCTTGCAGATTGGCTTCACTTGTACCTCATACACTTTTGGCCTGTTTGTGCCTGCTATGCTGCCACTTTGGACACTGATAGAATATGGATCGCGGTTATGGTATACCAGACGTGCCCACACTACTGCCCGCACTAGCAACATGTAACTTTGCCTTAGGACCCCCTGACGTGTGGTGTTGTGAGTCCTGTTTGTTGCCCGTCGAGGGCTTTTGGACTTGGGATGTTAGTGACCTCTCTGGAGTAATGTGACTGGCTGCACTGCTTCTATTATCCGGAGAATCTCCCCCGATCCCCCCCCCCCCCCGCTCCTGTTTTTTGGCGCCACATGTGGTTTTGGGGAATGAGACCGTTGCTGGAGACGTTGGGCTGGCTTGTGACTGCTCATGTCGCATGGATGTGCTGCCGCCCTCTTTCACCATCCCCGTCTCGTCGGAGGGGTGATATTAGCAATCTGCTACCATGTTCTAGGCTGCATTTTTTCTATGATACAAGTGACTGTCATAAAGTTCCACTGTTTTACGGGTAACCAAAGTTATGTACCCCTGGGGTTACCCAGGAGACTGTTTATGCTAGTTTTTGCCAGCATCTCTAATGATCTTTTGGAGGATACCGCTAGTTTTAAGTGCACGCCCTCCTTGAAATGTTTGTTACTGTTGGAGTTGGGGGAAGTGATGCACCACCGGTTTTTGCTGGGGGAATTTCTGCCGTTGCAGA
Source organism: Rana muscosa (assembly GCA_029206835.1). Taxonomy (NCBI): domain Eukaryota; kingdom Metazoa; phylum Chordata; class Amphibia; order Anura; family Ranidae; genus Rana; species Rana muscosa. The sequence continues at coordinate 471,273,811 of CM055116.1, read as the reverse complement.
CAGTTGGGTTTTTTGTTTTTTTGTAGTCTTATGTTTCAGGAGTTGCTTAATTGTAATGTTGACATTGCTAATTTACATATACAGGGTCATGCACTTGGTGTCCATCACCTGCGCCTACATGGCAGTGCATACTGGACTGATCCTGTGCCCCCTGGATGGTGGGGAGACCTGCGGATCGTGGCTCTTTCTTTAAATCCAATGAGCTATGGCGAACATTAATATCATTTCTTGGAACGTTAGGGGCCTCAATTCGGCCATTAAGCGGTCGTTGGTTTTTAAATATTTGCAGAAGTACAATCCTCGTGTGCATTCTCCAGGAGACACATTTGGTGGGCAACAGAGTTCTCGGTCTCAGGAGGGCTTGGGTGGGCACCCATTATCACTCCACGTATTCTACCTATGCCAGGGGTGTTAGCATTCTGATCCGCAGGTCCCTCCCACTCCAAGTGGTCGATGTCCGGACGGACCCTGGGGGCCGGTATGTGATAATACATGTCTTACTGTATAACAAAAAAATGGTTTTAGTGGGGCTCTATCTCCCCCCTCCTGCCAATGCCCAAATATTATATGATATTATGCAGATAGTGATGGGATTTCACACACAGGAGGTGTTTCTCTTTGGGGACTTTAACATGGTGCCATCACAGGACCTAGACAGACTGCATGCAGTGGGCCGTCCTTCCTCAGATCTACAAAGCTGGGCAGACACGTTTGCTCTCACAGATGTGTGGAGAAAATTTCACCCACAGGATAGGGAGTACACTTGCCACTCTGCCTCCTATCGGGCCTTGTCCCGTATAGACCTGGCGTATGCATCATCTGGGGCACTATGCTGGACGAGAGAAGCCAAGCATCTACCCCGTGGTATCTCGGATCATGCCCCTCTTCATCTTACTGTTTCCCTGGCTCGGCCCGCTACCCTAAAACTCTGGCGTCTGTCTAGGTTCTGGGCACGGGATGAGAGGGTGCAGGAATCGATGATGGAAAGTATTTGCACTTATTGGATACTAAACGGAGAGTCAGCTAATGCTACCACGTAGTTGGACACTTTTAAATCTTGGATAAGGGGGGCATACATATCCCAAATTTCTTCCTTGCAGAGAGAGGCTTCTCGGTCGCTGGAGGCTCTGGAGAGGGAGGCCGGTGACTGTGAGAGGGAATACATTCGTTCCCGCAGTGGGGCGGCTTACTCGTGCTGGCAGAGGGCCCTTCGGGATCTCTCCTTGCGCAATGTTGAACTGACAAAAAAAATCTATGCTCTACTCTACACAAAGAATATTCGAACATGGCAATAAAAATGGGCGGTTGCTGGCTTGGCTGGCAAGAGCCCGGACAGCTTCCACACATATTGCTGTTATCCAGGACACTCGGGGGCAATTGCTATCCTCTCCTGAGGACATCAGCACTAGATTCTTGGAGTTTTTTCGGGGGGTATACTCCTCTAGGGCCTGTTTTGCTCCATCTGAATTGCAGGACTATTTGGATGCTATACCCTTTCCCACCTTGTCAGAGAAACATAGGACACTATTGGAGGAAGATATATCTCTTGAGGAGGTTCAGGCTGCGATCGGGGGTTTACAAAGTGGTAAGACCCCTGGAGCAGATGGCTTGCCTACGGAATTTTACTCCCAGTATGCTGATCTCCTTGCCCCTAGACTTCAAACCCTTTTCTCTGGACTAGCGGAGAATGATACTCTGCCTGAGTCTATGGAAGAAGCTATCATAGTCCTAATCCCTAAACCCGGTAAGGACCCCCAGGACTGTGCGTCGTACAGGCCCATCTCGCTGCTCAATGTAGATGCGAAGATATTGGCGAAGATTTTGGCCACCCGGTTGGCGTTGGTAATATCTACATTGATACATATAGATCAAACTGGTTTTATGCCAGGTAAGGGTACGGACATTAATATCAGGCGTCTGTTCCTAAACCTGTCCATAACCCATGATAATGCCGGATCCCGGGTGATTGCCTCCCTGGATGCCGAAAAGGCATTTGATTCGGTGGAGTGGGACTATCTTTGGGGTGTGCTGCGCCACTTTGGGTTTGGACCCAGTTTTATACGCTGGATTCGTCTGCTCTACAGGGCTCAGAGGGCCAGGGTGCATACTAACGATTGGATCTCGGATTCTTTCCCCTTGCATAGAGGCACGCGTCAGGGATGCCCTTTATCCCCCGGTCTGTTCGCTCTGGCGCTGGAACCTCTGGCGATTTTGGTCAGAGAGTCTTTGGAAGTTAGGGGGTTACAGATTGGCGAAGTGGTGGAGAAAATATCCCTCTATGCGGATGATGCCCTTTTATATCTGAATGACGCGGGGCCCCTCCCTGTATGCCGCCTTGGAGCTATTCGATAAATTTGGGTCCCTGACGGGTATCCGTATAAATTGGTCAAAGTCGGTCCTTTTTCCCCTTGATGATCGGACCCAGTCTCTGCCCCGTCCCTCCCCTTTACAGTGGGTTGAAGAATTCAGGTACCTTGGGATAAGAGTTGCTAGGAATCCTTCCCGATACTACTCACTTAATATACTCCCCTTGCTCCAGCTTCTGAGGGAACGGTGTCAATCCTGGTCTGGCCTTGATTGGTCGTATAAATATCCTAAAGATGGTTATTTTACCCAAATTCAACTATCTTTTTCGGAACAGCCCGATATGGATTCCGGCGGCCTTCTTTCGGGAGGTGGACAAGTGTGTTCTCTCCTTTATTTGGCATGGGTGCGTCCCACGAATAGCAAAATCTACTTTACAGTCACCATCTCACCTGGGGGGTCTGGCTCTTCCAAATTTCCGGGTTTATTACTGGGCAGCTATGTTGGTAACTGTGTATTGGTGGTTTGCGGCTCGTCGCTCCAATGCTGCGGTCTGTTTGGAGGCGGCCCAGCTGGGGTCCCTTAGGGCACTCCAAAATTTAGCTTACAGAGTACCTAGAGCCTATGAGGACTTGCCGGTCCCGACCAGGGCGACGCTTAAAGTGTGGGTGACGGCACGACGCAGATTCTCCCAGGTGGGGGGTGGTCTCCGGTCCAGCCCCTCTGGGGTAATCCGAATCTGCCTCACTTTCGAACCATACCAGACCCTCAGGTGTGGGCGAGGTACAGCATCAAGACTTTGAGGGATATTATGCCGGCGGGAGTCTTGCTGACCTTTCCCCAGCTAACCCAGCGATACGGCTTACCTGGCTGGATGTATTTCCATTATGTACAACTTCGTCACGCTGTCAGGGCCCAGTTTCCTACACCTCCGTGTCTTCAACTGGACCCGGTGGAAAACCTATTGTCCTGTGATGACCTACAGAAGCCTCTCTCTGCTCTTTATGGTACCCTGCTCCCCATTGACTCTCCTAGGATGAATAGGCTCTGGGAGGCCTGGAGGGAAGACATACCGGCACTTGAGAGAGAGGACTGGGAGGACTGTTTGGAGCGGGGCCCAAAGCTGGTTGTCTCCGCGGGAGACAAACTCATACAAACAAAATTCCTTCATAGGGTGTATTTTACCCCAGTACGTTTATCCAGAATATACCCGGATAGGGACCCACAATGCCCACGGTGTCGAACAACCCAGGGCACTTATATACATATGTTCTGGACATGCCCTGCTCTGGCACCCTTCTGGTCAGGGGTGTTTGAGCAGTTGAATGTCAGACTGGAACTGGCTGTTCCCATGACGCCTGAACTTGCCCTGCTGGGCATCGACAATGAGCAAAGGTCCCATCACAGTAAATTGCTGATCTCTTATCTTCTCTTCTTTGCCAAAAAAGAAATTTTATGTAAGTGGACTTCCCATGCCCCTCCCTCTGTCTCCTCCTGGGAAAACAAAATTGATGCGGCTCTGCCTCTTTACAAATTAACGTACATTAGTCGTGGGTGCCCCTGGAAGTATGACAAGGTCTGGTCGGCCTGGACATCATTCTGAGGTTCTTGATATACATGATCATGGTCTCTCCTCTATCTATCTACCTTCCCTGCTGTCCTCCCCCCCCCCCCCATTCCTACCTTCCCCCCTGCCCCCCCCCCCCCCGAGGAGATGAGGTCAGGTTATCCTGTTTATTTCTCTGTGTCCTTCCCATTTGGGTCTGTTTCTCTTATTTCCTCCTTTCACGATCCTGTATGTACTTCCTATCTCGAATTGTTGGATATGGTGTTAGGGTGGAGTAGTGTGCATACCATGTGTTATACTCAACGAATGTCATGTATCCCTCGTATTTTTTTTTTCTTTTTCTCCTTTATGTTTGATGTAATGTCTTTATTGATGACCTACTGTACTGTACTTAACCTTCAATAAAGCACTCCTGTCTGTTAAAAAAAAAAAATGAACAAAAGAGAAATGCAAAACAAAATCAGTATTTGGTGTGACCACCCTTTTGCCTCGTACACACGGCTGGTTTTCCCGGCAGGAAAAAAACTGCCATGAGAGCTTTTGCCCGGAATTCCCAGCCGTGTGTATGCTCCATTGCAGTTTTCCCGACAGGAAAACTGCGGGGAAAAAAACAAAAAAAAACATGTTCTCTTTTTTCCCCGCCGGGATTCCCAGCGGTCTTCTTTCCGGGATTCCCGGCCAAAGCTCTCACCACAGTTTTCCCGACGGGAAAACCTCTCGTGTGTACAGAAGGAAAGTTACCGAGCAGGTTCTCGGTTTTCCCCTCGGGATTCCAGGCTGACTTTTTACTGCCAGGAACCCCGTACGTGTGTACTAGGCATTTGCCTTCAAAACCGCATCAATTCTTCTAGGCACACTTACATCCAGATTTTTAAGGAATGCGGCAGGTAGGTTGTTCCAAAAATGTTGGAGAACAAACCACAGATCTTCTATGGATGTAGTCTGCCTCAAATCCTTCTGTCTCTTCATGTAATCCCAGACAGATTTGATGATGCTGAGAACATGGCTCCGTAGGGGACCAAACCATCACTTCCAGGACTCCTTGTTCTTTACGCTGAAGATAGTACTTAATGACTTTGGCTGTATGTGTTGGGTCATTGTCCAGCGGCAGATACTTATCCGATTATCCGATGGTATTGCATGATGGATAAGTATCTGCCTGTATTTCGCAGCATTAAGGACACCATTGATCCTGACCAAATCTCTAACTTCATTTGTAGAAACGCAGCCCCCCCAAACTTGCAAGGAACCATCACCATCAATGCCTCACTGTTGCCTGCAGACGCTCACTGTACCGCTCTTGAGGCTTCAGTTAACAACCTGCTGCTATAGCCAAATATTTCAAAATTTTGACTCATCAGTCCAGAGCCACTGCAACCATTTTTCTTCACCCCAGTTCCTATGTTTTAATGCGTAGTTAATCACGCCAGAGGTATGGCTTTTTGGCAGCAATTCTTCCATGAAGTCCGCTTCTGGCCAGACTTTTCTGGATAGTAGATGGCTGTACCTGGGTCCCACCAGTTCTGTGCTGATGGCACCACTGGACATCTTCTGATGTTGCAGGGAAGCAAGCATGATGGGTCTTTCAAATGCTACATTAAGTTTCCTTGGCCGACCACTGCATCTACAGCCCTCAACGTTGCCAGTTTCTTTGTGTTTCTTCAAAAGAGCTTGAACGGCACATCTTGAAACCTCAGTCTGGTTTGATATCTTTGCCAGTGAGAGACCTTGCTGATGCAGTAAAACTACCTTGTGTACCCAGTCTGCAACAAAAGATTCACCCTTATGGGACTTTAGATGAGGTGGCACCATTTGGCCAATAAACATAGTACCAGTACCTGTTACTGGTACTATGTTTATTTGCCAAATTGTGCCCACCTCATCTAAAGTCCCATAAAGGTGAATCTTTTGTTGCATATTACAGGGATGGAGGTGGGTCACCGGTGACACCAGATCCTTTTTTTCTTTTTCAATTGTGTACCCAGTCTTGCCATGGTGTATGACCTGTGATATGAAACAGTCTTCCACAACCTCACCTTAGTAGCAGAATTTGATTGTTCCTCACCCAGTTTTAAGCTCCCCACACAGTTTCTGTTTCAGTTTTTGACTGTGTTTCAACCTACATATGAAATTGATGATCATCAGCACCTGCACAATATAATTGGTTAATCATACAACTATAATCCTACAAAATCCCTGGCTTTGTACAAGTGTAAGAACTGATGCGGGTTTGAAGCCAAAAGGGTAGTCACACCAAATATTGATTTGATTTATATTTTTCTTCTGTTCGTTTGTTTTTATCAATTTACAAAGCGAACAATTAAAATATGTTTTTCAAAGGCATTCCTACTTTACAGCATTTCTTCACACCTGCCTAAAACTTTTGCACAGTACTGTATAGAACATTTGTCCCTGGGTTTTGATACTTATTTTATGGAAAAAGAAAAAAAGTGTGTGCAACATATTATATAATTTCTTAATTCTAATTTCACTTTGCCATTGTGCGTCTTCCTGGTGCTTCCCCAGTAACATCACACCTCCAGCATATGGATTGATCTTTACCCAGTAAGATTTCCACTCCAGCACAATACTTGATTTTTTTATTCCACGGACCTCAAAAACAGCACTCTGAGTGAAGCTCAGTTCAGCGCAAGTCTCCACCCCTCGCTGCAGAAGTTTCTCATTGCTTCCTATTGTGTTGTCCAGTATTCTCTTCTGCAGATACCTCCCCCCGTCATACCTCTGGACTCCTCTATTGAACATACTGCACATTGCCCTGCACTTTTCTCCTGCCCTATTGAGGACATATTTCCCATCTGTAATACCCTCCGCACTCTTCTACTGCGCATCATCTCTCTCCACACCAAACCCCCACCCCCCATGACCCTCTGCTCTACTTTCTGGACATACTGCCCATTCACTTCTTTAGCATGATTTGTTAAATCCCTCAAACCTTTCCGGTCCTGGAATGTGTACACTTTTTAGCGTATATACACACACACACACACACACACAGACACAAAGATATATTTTCTATATACAGTATATAAAAACACACACACACACACACACACACACACACACACACACACACACACACACACACACACACCATAAGATTCTCAATCAACCCTCTGCACATTACGCTGTACCCTTATATACTTCTAGAAAACCTTTCCATATAAACAAGGATTCTTGGTTTTTCCATATAGAAATACGTGTACAAGCTGGCCAACTGCATTAGGTGATCTCTGACGCAGGGATACTGCATTATAGAAACATCAAATAAGAAAAAAAAAAAGTTATAACCCAAGGCTAAAGCTATTAAGTCAATCTAGTAGAATTTTTATAGACTTCCTTTTATTATGATGCTCTGCTAGTCTTACTGAGCACTAGCTGCTCTATGTTATAAATCCTATGTAGAGCTTAAGGGTTTTAAGCTCTCCAAGTAAACTGCAATGTATAATCTTTACTGCTTCTCTCCCTACTTGTGTTATATTAGGGGACTGTCAACTACAAAAGCTGGCATGAATTCAATGACTTACATGTATACAGTGCTATGTAAGATAGGATTTTTTATTTTTTTTGCACTCGCAATAGAATTCTTTAGTGAGACATTCAGTGAAGGACACATTTAAATGCCCAGTGGGTGTATTGCTGCTTACAAGACGATTTGATACTATGGGGTATAGGTATATATAATTTTATATACGGTATATACACACACACACACACACACACACACACACACACACACACACACAGTAAAACCTTGGATTGCGAGCATAATTCGTTCCGGAAGCATGCTTGTAATCCAAAGCACTTGTATATCAAAGCAAATTTCCCCATAAGAAATAATGGAAACTTAGATGATTCGTTCCACAACCATCTATTCATAAGTCCTTCAGTTTATAGTCCATATAAAAAAAGACTATAGCAATGTGATTGGTTGTGTAACCATAAAATGTCCATCCACAAATGACAGCCTCCACAAGGGGATTAGAAGCCAAATCCAGCAGGAGCTACAGAGTATAAAAGAGAAGAGGCGCGCTCCCTAAGTGTAGCAATATGGTTACATTTAAGGAAGGTACAACATTTAGCAACCCACATGGTTAAAACAGGCACAAGTATGCAGGCACCCGGGGTAAAGCACCTCTGTTCTCTTTTATACTCAGTTGTGATTTGACGCTACTTGCATATCAAGTCAAAATGTATTAAAAAAATGTTGCTCGTCTTGCAAAACGCTCTCAAACCAAGGTTTTACTGTATATATATTATATATATATATATATATACACATACACACACACACACACACACACACACACACACATATACAGTGGGTCAAAAACATTTTAGTCAGCCACCAATTGTGCAAGTTCTCCCACTTAAAAAGATGAGAGAGGCCTGTAATTGTCATCATAGGTATACCTCAACTATGAGAGACAAAATGTGGAAACAAATCCAGACAATCAATCACATTGTCTGATTTGGAAAGAATTTTTTTGCAAATTATGGTGGAAAATAAGTATTTGGTCAATATCAAAAGTTTATCTCAATACTTTGTTATATGTCCTTTGTTGGACATGAGAGATCAAACGTTTTCTGTAAGTCTTCACAAGGTTGTCACACACTGTTGCTGGTATGTTGGCCCATTCCTCCTTGCATATCTCCTCTAGAGCAGTGATGTTTTGGGGCTGTCGCTGGGCAACACAGACTTTCAACTCCCTCCAAAGGTTTTCTATGGGGTTGAGATCTGGAGACTGGCTAGGCCACTCTAGGACCTTGAAATGCTTCTTACGAAGCCACTGCTTCGTTGCCCGTGCGGTGTGTTTGGAAACATTGTCATACTGAAAGACCCAGCCACGTTTCATCTTCAATGCCCTTGCTGATGGGAAGTTTGCACTCAAAATCTCACGATACTTTGCCCCAGTCATTCTTTCACGTACACGGATCAGTCGTCCTGTTCCCTTTGCAAAGAAACAGCCCCAAAGCATGATGTTGCCACCCCCATGCTTCACAGTAGGTATGGTGTTCTTTGGTTGCAACTCAGCATTCTCTCTCCTCTAAACACGACGAGTTGTGTTCTACCAAACAATTCTACTCTGGTTTCATCTGACCATAAGACATTCTCCCAATCCTCTTCTGGATCATGCAAATGCTCTCTAGCAAACCTCAGACGGGCCCGGACATGTACTGGCTTAAGCAGGGGGACACGTCTGGCACTGCAGGATCCAAGTCCCTGGCGGCGTAGTGTGTTACTGATGGTAGCCTTTGTTACGTTGGTCCCAGCTCTCTGCAGGTCATTCACTAGGTCCCCCCGTGTGGTTCTGGGATTTTTGCTCACCGTTCTTGTGATGATTTTGACCCCACGGGTGAGATCTTGCGTGAAGCCTCAGATCGAGGGAGATTATCAGTGGTCTTGTATGTCTTCCATTTTCTAATTATTGCTCCAACAGTTGATTTCTTCACACCAAGCTGCTTGCCTATTGCAGATTCAGACTTCCTAGCCTGGTGCAGGTCTACAATTTTGTTTCTGGTGTCCTTCGACAGCGCTTTGGTCTTCACCATAGTGGAGTTTGGAGTGTGACTGTTTGAGGTTGTGGACAGGTGTCTTTTTATACTGATAACAAGTTCAAACAGGTGCCATTAATACAGGTAATGAGTGGAGGACAGAGGAGCCTCTTAAAGTAGAAGATACAGGTCTGTAAGAGACATAAATCTTGCTTGTTTGTAGGTGACCAAATAATTTATTTTCAAATTATGGTGGAAAATAAGTATCACATTGTCTGGATTTGTTTCCACATTTTGTCTCTCATAGTTGAGGTATACCTATGATGACAATTACAGGCCACTCATCTTTTTAAGTGGGAGAACTTGCACAATTGGTGGCTGACTAAATACTTTTTTGCCCCACTATCTATACATACACACACACACGCACACACTTGTTGTGCTCATAAGTTTACATACCCTGGTAGAATTGAATTTATGATTTCTTGGCCATTTTTCAGAGAATATGAATGATAACACAGAAACTTTTCCTTCACTCATGTTAGTGTTTGGCTGAAGCCATTTACTATCAATCAACTGTGTTTACTCTTTTTAAATCATAAATCACAACAAAAACTACCCAATGACCCTGATCAAAAAAGTTTACAAAACTATATTAAAAATGTTTTTTTTTTTTCCTCCTTGCTTTCAGGAGACATCTCTTTGTCTCATTACCTCCAGGTCTTTATCTTCTCAGATGGTAAAGCTGCCAATTCCTTTTGGCAAAAAGCCTCCAGTTCCTGTAAATTCTTGGGCTGTCTTGCATGAACTGTACATTTGAGATCTCCCCAGAGTGGCTCAATGATATTGAGGTCAGGGGACTGAGATGGCGACTCCAGAACCTTCACTTTAATCTGCTGTAGCCAATATCAGGTCGACTTGGCCTTGTGTTTTGGATCATTTTCATGTTGGAATGTCCAAGTACGTCCCATGCGCAGCTTCCTGGCTGATGAATGCAAATGTTCCTCCAGTATTTTTTGATAACATACTGCATTCATCTTGCCATCAATTTTGACCGGATTTCCTGTGCCTTTGTAGCTCACACATCCCCAAAACATCAGCGATCCACCTCCGTGTTTCACAGTATGAATGATGTACCTTTCATCATAGGCCTTGTTGACTCCTCTCCAAATGTAGTGTTTATGGTTGTGACCAAAAAGCAAAATTTTGGTCTCATCACTTCAAATGACTTTGTGCCAGAAGGTTTGAGGCTTGTCTCTGTGCTGTTTGGCGTATTGTAAGCGGAAAACTTTGTGGCATTTGCGTAGTAATGGCTTTCATCTCGTGACTAGACCATGCAGCTCACCTTTCTTCAAGTTCCTCCTTATTGTGCATCTTGAAACAGCCACACCACATGTTTTCAGAGAGTCCTGTATTTCACCTGAAGTTATTTGTGGGTTTTTCTTTGCATCCCAAACAATTTTCTTGGCAGTTGTGGCTGAAATTTTAGTTGGTCTACCTGACCGTGGTTTGGTTTCAACAGAACCCCTCATTTTCCACTTCTTGATTAGAGTTTGAACACTGCTAATTGGCATTGGCATTCTAATTCCTTAAATATATTTTTATATCCCTTTCCTGTTTTATACAGTTCAATTACCTTTTCCCGCAGATCCCTGAACAATTCTTTTGCTTTCCCCATAACTCAGAATCCAGAAAGGTAAGTGCAGAACTGGATGAAAGATGCAAGGTTTGTCAGGAGTCCAGAAACTCATTGACCCATATATATATATATATATATATTGTGAGGGGGTTAGCTCGGCAGTGGGTGTGTGTGACCCCCGGGATGGGCTCCCCACACAAAACAGGCCCAGCAAACGGAGGTTGTGGTTTTCAAAATCAAAAAAAGGTGCGGTTTATTTTCTATTTACAGTGACAAAACACAGCAAAGCAAAAGAAACATAACCAAAATAAATCCTGGTCAAGTTGACCTCTGACTAAACATACAGGTTTCCTAACTAACAACTGGGATCAGCCTAGTGCTGTCCTAGTCCCTAAGTCCCTGGTTTAGTAAAAGTCCAAACAAATAGCCACACAGGCTTTGCCTCACCGCACAGGGGTTCACTCTCCCTAGACAGTCCACACAGGTCTGGTTCCAGGCATGAGCTAACATCTAATGAAGCTGGGAGTTCTTATAGAGGCCTAAATGAGCTGACAAGCTTCAGCTGGCCTCATCAACTCCCTGTCTGTACGACGCCCAGCCCTCTCCCTAGAGGTATGAGTCATCCATGAGCCCACTAGCCTTATACAACTCTCCACCTAGTTGTATAAGTCGGCGTAAAGCCTGAATCTGGGCGAAATATATCTACCCCCCTGGATGCAACCAGGTGACTTTACCTTCCTGCTGTCACAATATATATATATAATATATATACACACACACACACACACACACACTAATTACAAGCAAACAGATCACAGGGGAGGATGGTTACCTTTAATAGCCATTCAAACACCTTTGTGTCCACTTGTGTGCATGTTATCAGGCCAAAATCGCCAGGGTATTTAAAATTTTGATCAGGGTCATTTGGGTAGTTTCTGTTGTGATTATGATTTAAAAAGATTAAACACAGCTGATTGATAATAAATGGCTTCAGCCAAACACTAACCATGAGTGTAAGAAAAGTTTGTGTTATCAATCATATTCTCTGAAAAATGGCCAATAAATCATAAATTCTGCCAGGGTAAGTAAACTTATGAGCAAAACTGTATGTATGTATATATATATATATATATATATATATATATATATATATATATATATATATATATATATATATATATATATACACACACACACACACACACACACATATATATATATATATACACATACATACATACATATACACACACACATACATATATATATATACACATACACACACACAATTATATATATATATATATATATATATACACACACACACATATACACATACACACAAAAAGTTGCAGGAGAATCACAGCAAGTTAAAATGCATGCACTAGTAAAAGAAAAACCGTTCCTGCAGGGAATTTCACAATCACTGCTTTATACTGTTAAGTACACTTTAAAACAGACAGCTCCCTCGCATGGCCATACCCCGCAGCTTATGGAGTTCAGTTATAGCAAAAGCAAAAAAACTAATTAAAAAAAATAAAACAAAAATACACCTTACATTAGATGATCAGAGCTTTCCATAAGCAATCCCTAATGAATATCAAAAATAAGTGCATTGTCCCTATAAGTGCTCACAAACTAATCAAACATATAATAGAATAGAATAAATCTACATAAAGTGCATCAATAAAATTGATTTACATGTACTTTATGTAGAATCATATTATGTGTTTGATTAATTTGTGAGCACTAAAAAGGGACCGTGCTCTAATTTTTGGTATTCATTCTAATGTATCCTGTATTCGGATATTAGTGTGATGCAGTCCTTGACATAGATACAGTTGTGTAAAAAAAGTATTTGCCCCCTTTCTAATTTTTAATTTTTTGCAGATTTGTCACACTTAAATGACTCAGGTCATTAAAAAAATATATTTTCTTTATCGTACATCATGGGACACAGAGCCTTAAGTAATTTACTTAATGGGTAATAGGCCTACCTTCAGGTGTTGACACTGGTAAACCCTAATTAAGGAAGTTTACTCCCTATATAACCCCTCCTCCTTCCAGGAGCAAATCAGTTTTTTCACCAGTGTCTAAAGGTGTTGGTCACGAGTGAAGATGTGCTCTGAGGAGCTCCAGGAGAGATCCATGCTGGATTTAAATTCCTCCATAAAAAGAAGCCAGATCCACCACAGTGCCACTGAGGCCTAAATGGATGGTACCTGGGACCTCGTATCCGAAGCACGAGGTTTTGCCTGTAACGCCTCTCTTTGTAGGGCTGGACCCCAGGAAACCAGGGCTTAGGTCTTGTTACATTACCTATTTGCTTCCTGATGGGGTGCTATACATGGCAGACCCCCGTCCTTGAAGGTTTGGCTAAACACAGCCCACCGTGATGGGTGAAAGCTGGATTTTTTCTGTTAATTCAGAAAATCCTGCCTGCGACGATAAGGTAAGGAAGAAACTTAGGTATTTTCAATGTCTATGTATTTCTTCCATTAAGGAAAAGAGATTGTCATGCCTTAAAGTCTCCACTAGAGGGAGCCTATGCACTTACCATACTCTGTCGTCTTCACTAAGCTCAGTCCGTGCTTGATTGGTACAGCAGGTGGAGGGGATATTCTTACCAAGGTAAGATAAAGCCTTTTAAAATAGTTTTTTTCCCCCCTCTGATGGGACCAGTGGGTTAGGGAGACAGCAGCGCTGCACCCCCCTTACTTACCCCCTCCCCCCGCCATGGGGGACGCAGAGGTCCCGCTATGTACCACGATAGGATTGTCTGGCTGTTTTTTTTGTTTCTCTGCCTCATTGCAGTCTCTGCTCCCCTCCCCTTCTCTTGTTTGGTCAGGGATCCATATAAAAAAAAATAAAAAAATAAAAAAAAACTTTTTTTAAATGGGGAAAAAGGGGGCGGAATTTTTTCCGGAGGGGCGGAGCCTAAACGCAGTACCGCGAAAATGGGAAACATATAGCCATGTCCGTCTCTCCTCCGCTGCTGAGGAGGAAGCATACACAGAGACACACGAGCTGTGAGACACGTATGGGTTGCACTGGCATTCCTGATTCAGGAAAGACACTCTTTTCAGCACTAGGCTGAAACTTTATAGCGGCTTTTAAAGTCATGACTATTTTCAGCGATTTAGTGCAAATTGTATAGCGCCTCTGTTTTTGTACTTGGGACTATGCCTACCAAAAAAGACACCTCAAAAGCCAAAAAAGCAAAGATTTCACCCCCAGGCATTGAGACTTCTAACTGTAATTCCATGCTGTCATTCTCGCCTGAATTACCAATTATGGCAACACAGGGTGAGCCATTGGAACAAATTGATGGTGCAACTGCCTCTCACATCTCAGCACCTAGATATGTGACTGAAGATGCCCTCTCCTCCTCCCTCCAGGGTATGGAAGAAAGATTAGCGGCTTTAATCGCATCCTCTATTCAGAGTGATAAGAAACGTACTAGCCCTTCCCCCACTTTAGCTTTACTAGGGGAACAGTGGACTCGCGATTAGGTGTTACCCTCAATCGATCAGGAAGAAAGACAAACCGATGATTCCTCCTTGGAGGAGACAACGGTAGATGAACCTTTTCAGCTTCCCAAACTGAGAAATTGCTGATACAATCTCTTACAGAAATTGTTCGCTCCACCTTCATGCTGCCTCTAACAGTCTCATGAAAACCTGGCCTCTTCCTTAGGTTCTTTGAAACCTTCCCATGCTTTGCATGCGTTTCCAGCACATGCATTGCTAGAACAGCTTATTTTTCCGGAATGGGATCATCCGGATAAACATTTTCTCCCTCCTAAGAGTTTTGCAAATCGCTATCCTCTGGAGGAAAGATTCTCCAAAAGATGGAAAGTACCAGCAGTTGACGCTGCGATTTCCAATGTGAATAATAACTTGACTTGTCCTGTAGACTAGGGTTGTCCCGATACTGATACTAGTATCGGTATCGGGACCGATACCGAGCATTTGCGTGAGTACTTGTACTCGCGCAAATGCTCCCGATGCTTCACCCGATACTTTTTTTTTTCTTTCAGTGTAGAGTGGCCGGAGAGGGCGGGAGGAGTCAGTGGCTGGGGAGGGCTGGGGAGTGCGGGCGGAGTCTGGCTGGAGAGGGCGGACAGAGCCTGTGGACGGAGAGTGCAGGCGGAGTTTGGCTGGAGATGGGGCGGGCAGAGTCTTTGAAGGAAATGTGGGCGGAGTCTGGCTGGGGCGGGCGGAGTCTGGCTGGGGAGGGCGGGCACAGTCAGTGGACCGAGTCGGCGGGGGGAGAGCGAGTCCCTCACCTGAAGTTGAACGTGGTAAGCTGGCAGGGGTGCAGGGCGTAGTCGCCTCAGGATCGGTGACCGGTGCTGTCACATTCGGTCACCGTCAGCGGCTGAACGTCCATCTTGGTACACCCTGCACTCGGCTGCAGTAAGCAGCAGCAGACATCTTGTTACACCCAGCCCGAGCTATATGGGCTGGGTGTAACAAGATGTCCGCTGCTGCTTACTGCAGCCGAGTGCAGAGTGTACCAAGATGGACGTTGCAGCAGTTTTTTTTTTTTTATAAATCCTGTGTCATTTTTTGCAGCATTTCAGTGCCAGCCACCTATCAGTGCCCACAAGTGCTACCTATCAGTGCAATCAGTGCCATTTACCAGTGCCACCTATCAGGTGGCACTGGTAGATGGCACTAATTGCACTGATAGGTGGCACTGATTGCACTGAAAGGTGGCACTTTTGGGCACTGATAGATGGCACTGATTGCACTAATGGTGCAATCAGTGCCACCTATCGGTGCAATCTATCAGTGCCCACAAGTGCCACCTATCGGTGCAATCAGTGCCCACAAGTGCCACCTATCAGTGCCACCTATCAGTGCCCACAAGTGCCACCTATTAGTGCTACCAGTGTCATCTATCAGTGCCCATAAGTGCCACCTAGCAATGCCATCTACCATTGCCATCTATCAGTGCCCATAAGTGCCACCTATTAGTGCCATCTATCAGTGCCATCCACCTATTAGTGCCCATCAGCGCCAGTCACCAGTGCCCATAAGTGCCGCCTATCAGTGCCAGCCACCTGTCAGTGCCACCTATCAGTCCCCATCTTTCAAACTGTCACATGACATTGAAAAAAAAGTATCGGTAATCGGTATCGGCGAGTACTTGGAAAAAAGTATCGGTACTTGTACTCGGTCTTAAAAAAGTGGTATCGGGACAACCCTACTGTAGACAATGCACAAATGCTTAAGGATCCAACAGATAAGAAGTTGGAATCCCTGCTAAAATCTGCCTTTTCCATAGCAGGTGCCGTCACTCAGCCAGCAGTCGCCGCAATAGGCGTCTGCCAATCCCTAAAGGACCAATTTAAATTGGCCCTTAGAGAACTTCCTACACAACAAGCTCGGGATTTGGCTGAACTACCTAAGGCATTATGTTTTGCCATAGATGCCATTAAAGATTCCATTCACCAGGCATCCCGCCTTACGCTTATGCTTGTACATATGCGCAGGATCCTGTGGCTAAAGAAATGGTCAGCTGAAACACCATGTAAGAACCTCCTAACTGGGTTTCCCTTCCATGGGGAGCGACTTTTCGGAGAGGACTTGGATAAATATATCAAGACAATTTCTAGTGGGAAAAGCACGCTTTACCCGTCAAAAGAAAATACAAAACGCCCTTCATTTAAACGGGCCCTTTCCCCTGCGCCAAGGGCTTCCGCCTCTAAGCAGTGGCGACGGCCTCCGCCGTCAGACTCTAGAGGAAGACCTCAGAGTCAGACCCAGGCTCAAAAGAAGCCCTGGGGTAGGAAATCTGCAAAACAGAATCCTAAAGCCTCGTCATGAAGAGGCAACCCCCCTCACCAAGGTGGGGGGAAGACTTCTGCACTTTTCAGAAGTCTGGAAAAAAGAAATTCAGGACACATGGGTCATCTCCACGGTAACGCTGGGATACCGAAACTTTCCACCATCTCGTTTCCTAAGATCAAGCGTACCCAAGGATCCAGAGAAGAAACAATCTCTGTTTCAAGCACTAGACCGATTAAGATCTCAAGGGGTGATCATACAGATCCCCACAAGGGAACAAGGTCTGGGGTTTTATTCAAATCTTTTCATGGTACCAAAACCAAATGGAGACGTCAGACCCATTCTAGATCTAAGAAAGCTAAATCAATTCCTGAAGATCCGCTCCTTTCGCATGGAGACAATCAGATCAGTAGTTTCCATCCTTCTAGGAGGTGAACTTCTCGCGTCAATCGACATCAGGGATGCATATCTGCATATCCCTATATTCCCTGCTCATCAAAAATTTCTGCGGTTCGAATTAGAACAACAGCATTTCCAGTTTGTAGCCCTGCCCTTCGGGCTAGCCACAGCACCCCGGGTGTTCACCAAAGTGCTGGCCCCACCTCTAGCCAGGTTAAGGGCACAGGGCATAACAATCATAGCATACCTAGACGATCTATTACTTATAGATCAATCAGTGATTCGCTTGGAGCAAGCTGTACGCACTACAACCGACTATCTGAAAGCATTGGGTTGGATTCTCAATCTGGAGAAATCTTCCTTAATACCGCTAAAAAGACTGGAGTACTTGGGTCTGATCATAGACACAGCCCAGGAAAAGGTGTTCTTGCCTCTAGCAAAGATCAACTCCATAAAAGAATTGGTACGGCGGGTCAGGTCAAATGGCAATCCCTCCATTCGCCTCTGCATGAGGTTACTAGGAACCATGGTGGCTTCATTCGAAGCAGTTCCTTTTGCCCAGTTCCATTCAAGACTGTTGCAAAACAGTATCCTGTCTGCTTGGAACAAAACAATTCAAGCCTTAGACTCGCCAATGCGGCTGTCCCCAAGAGTGGCCCAAAGCCTCACTTGGTGGTTACTAACCCAGAATCTGCTGAAAGGAAGATCCTTCAGACCAGTTATCTGGAAGGTCGTAACGACGGATGCCAGCCTCTCAGGCTGGGGAGCAGTACTAGACAACTGTCCAAGGACAATGGTCAAGGACCGAAAGAGGCTTGCCCATCAATATCCTAGAGATTCGGGCAGTACGTCTGGCTCTAAAGGCCTGGACTTCCAGGCTACAGAATTACCCTGTCAGGATTCAATCCGACGATGCCACAGCTGTGGCCTATATCAATCACCAAGGGGGCACCAAGAGTCTCTCAGCGCAGAGAGAGGTGAACCATATTCTAACTTGGGCAGAAAGGAATGTTCATTCCCGGAGTAGAGAATTGGCAGGCGGACTACTTAAGTCGCCAGCAGTTATTCCCAGGGGAATGGTCGCTTCACCCCGACATATATTTCGGGCTGTTTGCCAAAGATGGGGGACTCCGGACGTAGATCTCCTAGCATCCAGATTCAACACAAAGTTGGTCAGAACAAGGGATCCATTCGCATGCGGAACGGATGCGTTGGTGACCCCATGGGATCAGTTCTCACTGATATATGCATTTCCCCCCCATCCAGTTGCTGCCTCGACTTCTTTGCAGAATCAAGCTGGAAAAGAAGCCGATTATTCTGGTAGCACCAGCATGGCCCAGAATGTCATGGTATGCAGAAATTGTAAAGATGGCAGTGGAGGGCCCATGGTCCCTCCCACTACGGTCAGATCTGCTCTCTCAGGGACCGATATTCCATCCTTCCTTACGGTCTCTAAATTTAACGGCTTGGCTATTGAAACCCACATTCTAAAGAGACGTGGGCTTTCCGGGTCAGTTATCTCCACCCTGATCAATGCCAGGAAGCCAGCTTCCAGAACAATATATTATAGAGTCTGGAAGGCTTATGTTTCCTGGTGTGAATCCAAGGGTTGGCACCCTCGGAGATATATTATAGGCAGAATTCTTGCCTTTCTACAATTAGGGGTAGAGATGAAATTGGCCTTAAGTACTATTAAGGGCCAAGTCTCAGCTTTATCGGTCTTATTTCAGAGACCACTTGCTACTCATTCTTTAGTCCGGGGCTTTATACAAGGAGTAACGCAGCTTAATCCGCCCGTCAAACCTCCCTTGAATCCCTGGGACTTAAAATTTAGTTTTGTCTGTGTTACAAAAACAGCCATTTGAACCGATACAACATATTCCCCTAGTCCTTCTGACAAGGAAGTTGGTATTTTTGGTTGCTATATCCTCAGCAAGGAGGGTATCAGAGTTGGCTGCTCTTTCTTGTAAAGAGCTGTATTTAATTTTTCATGAGGACAGAGTGGTACTACGCCCTCGTCCAGGCTTTTTGCCAAAAGTAATTTCAGGTTTTCACCTGAACCAAGATATTGTCCTGCCATCGTTTTTTCCAAAACCATGTTCCAGGGAAGAAAAGTCACTACATTGTCTTGATGTGGTGAGAGCAGTGAAAATCTATTTAAAGAAAACTGCTCAGATTCGTAAGACTGATGTCTTATTTATTCTGCCGGAGGGTCCTAAGAAGGGACAGGCAGCATCGAAATCCACTGTCGCTAAGTGGATTCGGCAAGTGATAATTCAAACTTATGATTTAAGGGGCAAGATTCCCCCGTTTCGAGTTAAGGCGCACTCTACCAGGTCGGTTAGTGCTTCTTGGGCAGTGCGTCATCAGGCCTCCATGACTCAGATCTGTAAGGCCGCAACTTGGTCTTCAGTGCATACATTCACAAAATTTTATCAGGTGGATTTAAGGAGGTATGAGGATATCGCCTTCGGGCGCAGTGTGCTGCAAGCAGCAGTGTAGATCCTCAAGTCTGGGTGTACCCTGCGGGTTGTTTCTCCCACCCCTCAAGTGGCATTGCTATGGGACGTCCCATTAAGTAAATTACTTAAGGCTCTGTGTCCCATGATGTACGATAAAGAAAATAGGATTTTTATTACAGCTTACCTGTAAAATCCTTTTCTTGGAGTACATAATGGGACACAGAGGTCCCTCCCCTCTTTTGGGATTTAGACATATTGCTTTGCTACAAAAACTGATGTGCTCCTGGAAGGAGGAGGGGTTATATAGGGAGTAAACTTCCTTAATTAGGGTTTACCAGTGTCAACACCTGAAGGTAGGCCTATTACCCATTAAGTAAATTACTTAAGGCTCTGTGTCCCATGATGTACTCCAAGAAAAGGATTTTACAGGTAAGCTGTAATAAAAATCCTATTATTACACAAAGATAACCCGAGTAAATACAAAATGCATTTTTTAAAATGGTTTAATTTATTAAGGCAAAAAAGCTGTCCAAACCTGCCTGGCTTTATGTTAAAAAGTAATTTCCCCCTAAACCTAATAACTGGTTGTGCCACCCTTGGTGGCAACAACTGCAAGCAAGCGTTTGTGATAACTGGCAATGAGTCTTTAACCACTTGCCGCCCGCCCTATAGCGGATTGACGTCGGCAAAGTGGTTTCAAAATCCTGACTGGACGTCATATGACGTCCTCAGGATTTTGAGCTGCTGCGCGCCCCCGGGGGCGCGCATCGCGGCAATCGTTGCTGCGGGGTGTCAGTCTGACACCCCGCAACACCGATCTAGGTAAAGAGTCTCCGACGGAGACTCTTTACCACGTGATCAGCCATGTCCAATCATGGCTGATCAGTGTAAACAGGAAAAGCCGGTCATCGGCTTTTCCTCACTCGCGTCTGTCAGACGTGAGTAGGAGGAGAGCCGATCGGCTGCTTCTGTGACAGGAGGGGGTTTGTGCTGATCCATTATCAGCACAGCCCCCCCGAGGATGCCCACTGGACCACCAGGGATGCCACTAGACCACCAGGGAAGCCCACCATAAGGTATGCCACCCTAGACCACCAGGGATAATGGATACCAATGCCAATCAGTGCCCACAATGGGCACCACTGATTGGCATCCATTAGTACAGTACAGTGCCACCTATCAGTGCCCATCCATGCCGCCTATCCATGCCTATCAGTGCCCACCCTTGCCGCCCATCAGTGGCCACCCGTGCCGCCCATCTGTGCCCATCCGTGCCGCCGATCGCTGCCCATCCGTGCCCCCTCATTGGTGCCCATCAGTGCAGCCCCATCAGTGCCCATCAGTGAAGGAGAAAAACAACTTATTTACAAAGTTTTGTAACTGAAACAAAAACAACTTTTTTTTTTTTCAAAATTTTCGGTCTTTTTTAAAAAAATTTGCAGAAAATAAAAAATCGCAGAGGTGATCAAATACCACCAAAATAAAGCTCTATTTGTGGGAACAAAATGATAAAAATTTAGTTTGGGTACAGTGTAGCATGACCGCGCAATTGTCATTCAAAGTGCAACAGCGCAGAAAGCTGAAAATTGGTCTGGGCAGGAAGGTGTATAAGTGCCCAGTATGGAAGTGGTTAACATTGCTATGGAGCCATTTTAGCCCACTCTTCTTTGCAGAATTGTTTTCCAGCATGAACGGCCTGTGTAAGGTCATGATATAGCATTTCAACTGGATTTAAGTCCGGGCTTTGACTAGGCCATTCCAAAACCTAAATTTTGCTTTGTTTGAACCATTTGGAGGTAAACTTGCTGTTGTGTTTTAGATCATTGTCCTGCTGCATAACCCAAATTTACTTGAGCTCACGAACTGATGGCCGTACATTCTCCCTTAGGATTTTCTGGTAAAGCTCAGATTTTGTAGTTCCATCAATTATGGCAAGTTGTCCAGGTCTTGAAGCTGCAAAGCAGCCCCAGACCATCACGCTACCACCACCATGTCTGATGCCGCGTACACACGATCGATTTTTTTCGACGGTGAAAACACCGTCGAGAAAATCGACGTTAAAAACGAGGAACAGCTTGTTCCCCCCACACACGGCCGTTTTAAATGTCATTTTTTTTTTTGGTCGAAAAAAAACGACCGTGTGTGGGCTCCGCGGCAGTGTTTCCCTATGGGAAACACTGCCGCGGAAAACATGTCGAAAAAAACGACGAGAAAAATTAGAACATGTTCTAATTTTTCTCGTCGTTTTTAATGCCGTTTTTCTCGTCGAAAAAAATAGCAGAAAGCCCACAGACGATCGTTTTTCTCGTCGAAAGGAAAAAAATTCGTTTTTCTCGACGAGAAAAACGGCCGTGTGTACGCGGCATTACTGTTGGTATGATCTTGTTATGAAATGCTGTATTAGTTTTATGCCAGATGTAACGGGACGCATGCCTTCCAAAAAGTTAAATTTTTGTCTCATCAGTCCACAGAATTTTTGACAAAAAAGTCTAGGGGGTAATCAAGATGTTTTTTGGTAAATGTGAGGTGAGCCTTTGTGTTCTTTTTGGTCAGCAGTGGCTTTGGCTTTGGAACTCTCCCATGGATGTCATTTTTGCCCAGTTCCTTTCTTATTGTGGAATCATGAACACTGATCTTATCTGAGGCAAGTGAGGCCTGCAGCTCTTTAGATGTTGTTCTGGGTTCTTTTATGACCTCCTGGATGAGTCATCCTCATGCTCTTGGAGTAATTTTTGTAGGCTGGCCACTACTGGTAGGTTCACCACTGTTCCAAGTTATCTCCATTTGTGGATAAGGGCTCCCCCCGTGGTTCACTGGAGTTCCAAAGCCTTAGAAATGGCTTTAAAACCCTTCCTAGAGCGATTCATGTACATTACTTTGTTTCTAATCTGTTCTTGAATTTTTTTAGATTGTGGCATGATGTGTGGCTTTTTGTGATCTATTAGCATGCTTCACTTTGTCAGTCAGCTTCTATTTATGTAATTTCTTGATTCACACAGCTGCCTGCAAGTCCTTGCAGCCAAAGTTAGCATTTGCCAATGCAGCCACATGTACCCTGCAAAACTTTGTGAAGATGGAGAAGGAAGACCAAGTTTCAACCTTAAAAACTTAGGTCACAAAAGGTTTGGTGACAGAAAGTCCAATAAGTGCTCATTGCCCTGGTAAAACGAGACAAGGAAATGGGGGAATCCCAATACATTAATGCATAAGCTTTAACGAGTCAGGATAGCACATGATAGAGAAAAGGTCCCACTAATAACCATAGGAACCCTTAAGCAGGCCATACACGGTCGAATTTCGAACAAATTTTCTTCTCAAAATCAGAATTTTTTTAATTTTTTTTTGTGATCCGATGATGCCACCATTGATTTTCGAAATTCGGCCGACCAAACCTTCATGTTGTTCCCGGGAATATTCTTTTCTCTCCGGGAATATTCTTTTCTTGCACGTGCGCATTTTCTTTTCCATTACATTTCTCGCACGATTCTCCCATCATTGATCAGAAAATCGTTAATTTTTCTAAAAATTTCCAACATGTCGGATTCCTCAAATTTGATTGCTGCACGAAAATCAGCTGTTGCTGCAGCCCACCTACGGTGCGAAATTCGTACGAAAATTCTTTTGAAATTCGAACCGTGTATGGCTGCCTTTAGGCTACTTTCACACTGAGGCGTCGGCGGTAAAGCGCCGCTATTTTTAGCGGCGCTTTACCGTTGTTTTTGCGGCGCTATTTGGCTGCTAGCGGCGCGCTTTTAACCTCTGCATGCGGCCGAAAAAGGGTTAAAACCGCCTAGCGGCGCTGCCCATTGATTTCGATGGGCAGGGGCGCTTTAGGAGCGGTGTATACACTGCTCCTACATCGCTTCAAAAGATGCGGCTAGCAGGACTTTTTTTTTACCTTTTTACTATTTTTAGCGCTATAGCGCCTCAGTGTGAAAGTAGACTTACAGATAGCAACCACAATGAAGAACAAAGAATCCCACTTCAGAAAGTAGCAGCATTCAAGTAATGGGACAGACCATAGCTGGACCATAGGCAAAAATTAAAGTCACAGGGCACCAGAACATGTCCTCGCAAAATGTGTTAATTTTTTATGGAAAATTTTGATTTAGTTTTAGTCCTAGTCTTTTGACTAAAATTACATTTTAGTTTAAGTCGTATTTTCGTCACCTGTATTGTTTTAGTTTTACTTGTATTTTAGTTAACTAAAATCTCCAGTACATTTTAGTCTACTAAAATCTAATGGGTTTAGTTAAATTGTAATGCCTTATTTAAAGCGGAGTTCCACCCAAATTTGGAACTTCCGCTTTATCCACTCCTCGCCCCCTTACATGCCACATTTGGCATGTAATTTTTTTGGGGGGGGAGTGGGGGCTTCAGTAGGAGTGGGACTTCCGGTCCCACTTCCTCCTTCCGCCCTGGGCTCGCCTAGGCGATACGATGTTGCAGTGAAATGCAGTTATTAAAAAACAAAGCAAAAAAAAACCCTGCAAACTCTATTGGCTGTAATGCCATTGCACACATTTCCTGAATATATTATCAGCATTAAAAATTAAGAAAAGCATAGTAGATGCGCCCTACTTTTTGCTTATGTGGTAGTACAGTTTATGTCAAATTTCGATTTAGTTTTAGTCAGTCTTTTCACTAAAATTCCATGTTGGTTGTATTTTAGACATCTGAATTGTTTTAGTCAAATTTTTATTTTTCAAATAACTATTTTTTATTGATCATAACAGCGGATAGATAAACAAGACGTTGACACTGATACAGAAAATTCAGCAGTACAGCCAGTGTATATCAAGGATTAGTCTAATTTTAGTTGACTTAAATAGTATTAATTTGGTCAACAATTTTTTTTTCTTTTAACCACTTAACGACCGCTCACTGTATATATACACACACGTCGGCAGAATGGCACGGACAGGCACAATCACGTACCTGTACGTGCCTGCCTTGGTATACTTGGGGGGTCCCATCAGACCCCCCTTCTATACAGTGAGCGGTCGGCAACGTTCCGGGAGCGATCCGTGATGAGGGGACGGCCATTCGTTTCCGGCCACCCTCTCGCGATCGCTCCCGGCGAATGAGAATCTTCCTCTGCCTGTGTAATGTAAACACAGGCAGAGGAAGTGATGTCATCTCTCCATGCAGGGGTCTTTTCGATCCGGCGCGAGGAGAGAAGACATCTCACAGTAAGTGCACCAACACTACACTGACACCAGTACATGTAGGCACACTTACACCCCCCAGTCACAGTGCACCGTTTGCAGTGGTCATTTTTTTTTTTACTGATCACTGCAATCAGTGTCATTTGTGACAGTAAAAAGTTGCAGGGCAGTTAGGTTTAGGCCCCTTTAGGTCCAGGGTAGCCCCCTAACCCCGCCTAATAAAGGTTTAACCCCTTGATTGCCCCCCAGGTAACCCTTTCACCCCCTAATGCCAGCGTCACTAAGCGATCGTTTTTCCGATCGCTGTATTAGTGCCGGTGGTGCCCTAGATAGCCAGTTATTTATTTTTAGGTTCGCCGCAGTTTTTTTTTAGCGTCAGGTACCCCCATATATTATTTTAACCCCCTGATTGCCCCTAGAGTTAACCCTTTCACCAGTGATCACTGTATAAGTGTCACTAGTGACACTGGTTAGCCAGTTAGTTATTTAGGTTACCCGTCAGGTTTTTATATAGCGTTAGGTACCCCCATATATAACCTAATAAAGGTTTCAACCCCCTGATTGCCAAAATGGCAAATCGAAGGTACACTAGTAAAGAGGCCTACGAGATTCTGAGCATGACAGATAGTGAAGAGGAGGTCACGCATCTGTCAGATTCAGGCTCAGAATATCTTCCCGTAGAAGACAGTGAAGTCAGCGGCTCCATGTCAGATAGCTCTGACGACGAAGTTGAGGTCCCTGCTAAGGTCAGGCGTACCCGATCCCGATCTTCTGAGGTTGTTGAGGAGCAAGAACCGCAGGGCTCTCGTATCATGGAGCAGAGTAGTACTAGCGCCGCTATTCCTTCTGGTGAATTGCCAAGCACCAGCGGCCTAGTACAGCCTGGGCGTACATCCAGCACTGCAGTATCACGTGGGGAGTCCCATAAGTGCAGTTCAAGCTGGCGAGGTGGCAAGCACAAGTAGTGTCCCGCTGCCACCAAGAAGACAAAGGCAGGCCCGTCGTGCCCATAGTGCCCTTCCTGCAGAATTCGCCTATCCTGATTGGGTCCCCACCACTTCTGCAGAACCCGTACTTCCCCCATTCACTGCCCAACCCGGTATTTAGGTGGAAACAGCTGATTTTATGCCAATTGATTTTTATTCGCTGTTTTTCACGGAAGATCTCTATAGATCTATTGTGGACCAGAGTAATTTATATGCTGGTCAATTCATCGCCGCTAATCCCCAGTTGCCTTCCATTGCCAAAGATTGGAAACCAATTACGGTTTCCGAATTTAAGACCTTTCTGGGCCTTTCCCTCAACATGGGCACACATAAATTCCCGTCATTGCGTGCTTATTGGTCCACGCACCCAATTGACCACATGCCCGTGTTCTCTGCCTCCATGCCCAGGAAACGATACGAGCAGATCTTGCGGTTCATGCATTTCAACGACAATGAACTTTGTCGTCCACGTGGAGACCCTGAATACGACCGGCTCTACAAAATTCGGCCCCTCATAAACCACTTCAACGAACGTTTTGCAGCCTTGTTTATTCCCGATCAAGCTGTCTGCGTTGAGGAGTCCCTGATTAAATTTTCTGGCCGCTTGGCTTTCAAGCAGTACCTTCCCAGCAAGCGTGCCAGATACGGGGTCGAGCTCTATAAGTTCTGTGACAGGGCAACAGGCTATGTATGGAGCTTTACGGTTTATGAGGGAAAAGATAGTCAGGTTGAGCCGGTCAACTTCCCAGATTACATAGGGAGCGCTGGCAAGATAGTGTGGAACTTGGTGTCACCCTTATTCGGAAAGGGGTACCACTTGTATGTGGATAATTATTACACGAGCGTGCCACTGTTTAGTCACTTGTTTGATCATCAGATTGGAGCATGTGGCACCGTGCGACCTAATCGCCGGGGCTTTCCCCAGAGGCTTGTAGATTCCCATCTTAGGCTGGGGGAGAGAGCCTACTTGAAGTGTAATAACTTGCTCGCTGTGAAGTGGAGGGATAATAAGAATGTTTTCCTTCTTGCCTCCCTTCATGCAGACACGACAGTCCAAATTCATACGGCGACTGGTGTTGTGGAGAAACCCCTCTGTGTCCACGAATATAACCAAAATATGGGAGGGGTGGACCTCAACGGCCAGTTGTTGGCGCCGTATCTAACTGACCGTAAGGCGAGACGCTGGTACAAAAAAGTGTCTCTATCCTTATTCCAATTGGCTTTGCTGAACGCTCATGTGCTATACAGAGCTTCAGGCGGGACGTTATCTCTCCTAAAATTCCAGGATGAGATAGTCACAGAACTCCTGTATCCAGGCGGTTCTGCACCTCCCCATCCCCAACCAAATGCAGTAAGCCGGCTGCATGAGAGGCATTATCCTCAAGAGTACCCCTACCCAACGAGCCCCCCAAAAAAGATGTCGTGTCTGTAGCAAGCGCGGATTTAGGATTGACACCCGTTATTTTTGTCCACGCTGTCCTGACAATCCTGGTCTTTGCATTGGTAAAGGTTTTGAACGCTTCCACTCAAAAGTGAAGTTTTAGCGTAGTGTACAGCATTGCACAGAACAGGACACACTTACACAGGGTCTCCCAAGATGCCATCGCATTTTGAGAGACCCGAACCATTACAGTTGTTAAAAAGTTACAAAAAAAAAAAAAGGGTAAAAAAATACACAAAAAAATATAAAATAAAAAAAACAAATCTCTCTTTCTCTCTCTCTCCTGTTTTTACTGTATTCTATTCTGCAATGTTTTATCATGCTTGCTTTTCAGGTATGTAATTTTTTGTTTTCAGGTGTGCCATTCAGCTGCAGCGTGGAATTATTTATCTTGACAGCAACAGCGTTTGCTCCCACGATACATAAAGCCGTGACTCCAGTGCTGTAGGAGGTGATTTTACCACCACAGTTAAAAAAAAAAGAGCATATATGCCGAAGCATGGGGGCAGCAGGGGCGGAGGAGCGATTTTTCTCCTAATGCCACGTACATACGGTCGAAATTCCGCCGGAGGCTTGCCCGTGGAAAAGTCTGACCATGTGTACGCAGCATAACTTTTTTGCGGGAGGATGCCCCCATGCTTCGGCATATATATATTTTAGGCACAGGTTGCGTTAAATTTATTTCTTTATCGTACACCACGGGACACAGAGCTAGTCATTACATAATGGGTTAAGGGTCACCAGCGGTGATTGGACACTGGCACAACCAATGGAAGACAGTTCCCCTCCATATAACCCCTCCCATCAGGGAAGTACCTCAGTTTTTTCGCCAGTGTCGAAAGGTGTTGGACGCGTTAGGAGGTGCTAAAGGAAAGCTCTACCAAAGAGACCCTCTGGGGGTAAAAGAGCTATGCTTTCGGATCCATCCAAGACGCCTACAAATGAGCTGAATCTGGATGGGATCCGGGCCTCATCCATGAGGCGTCGCCTGTAATGTCTCTCTTCGGAGGACTGGGCTCTAAGATCCAGCACTTTCGCTATTTCGCTATAAAGTCCTGGTAAGAGTCTTGTACAAGGCCCAGGGGAGAGGTATCCTTTAAATAGGAACCCATATCCCTGAAGGTTGGCACACATAGCCCACCGTGAAGGGTGAAGTTTGGTATCTGTCTGAAATTTTTCAGCAGAAAAACCTGCGGCGTGGATAAGGTGAGATTAGAAGGTCCATAACTAGGTTGGGACCTTTTTCAAAAAGTGGATGTCTTCTTTTTTTCCACCACTGGGGGGAGTAAAGAGCTGAATATACTCACCTCACTCTGTTCAGTGTCGGCTTCGGCGAAGTACACTGCTCGTCACCTCCGCTGCTGAGCTTGCTGGGGCACCCCGATCCTCCTTTCGGTGGCCGACCAGACACCTGCAGATGCAGGTAAGTGGGAACAAGGGCTGATGGGAGTCCTCTCTCACTATGGCCACCGCCATAGCGCTAAGGGCCGCGCGCGCGCGCGGGAGCGCGCTTTATCGGAGGGGGGGGGGGGGCGAAGGCGTGCGCGGGCACGTGGCGCGCGCAGGCACAGAAACGGCGCCAATTTTAAAAGACTGTCAGTGTGAGAAGCACTGCAGCAGCAAGCAAGCTCGTTAGTTCTCTTATTCCTGGCAGAGAAACACAGCAGCTATACAGGGACGTAAGACTCCATGTGGTTGGATTGGGTACTTCCTAGAAGACATCCATGTTATGCATAGTTATGTGTTAAAAGTTGCATACTTAATGTATTTGCTAAACTGAACACGGTAGTATATGCATTTAGGTACCTTGTATTTTGTCTAAACGGTAAGCCTTCCAGGGGAAGTAATACGGACAAAAAGAGATAAGAAAGCACCACCGCCTGAGAGGAGGCTCTAACTGTGCTGACTCGGTACCTTTCTCTCCTGTGTTGCTAGATGCACCTGTTCAGGATGAGCCATTACCTCTGTCAGGTATGGCGGCTTCCCCAGTGGAGCTTGGGCCTGTATATGTCACTGAGGACACTTTATCAGCTGCCCTAAATAATCTGGAGGGAAAAAATTGCTACCTTAATCGCTAAGTCCTCTAAAAAGGAACAATAAGCGAAGCAGGTCTCTTCCAGTATTGGACCTCCCTTCAGAAGTACCTGAGGGAGGAGGATGAGGAGGAGGAGGCTACATCAGCAGAGGATGAGGAGCCAGATTTTAAGGTCACAGGTACAATGCTATAGCAGTGCATTTAAGTTAACCTCTGCGGAGGTAACGGAATTACCTGTCTCCTCCCTAGGGTCATTAAGATCCCTGCAAGGTGCATGCTCCTTCCCGGTTCATCCGTTACTACAGGATCTAATATACGCAAACTGGCAACATCCAGATAAGCGTTTCTCACCTCCAAAAAGGTTTAACATTCTTTATCCTATGGGGGAAAAATTTTTATTTGAAGAAATGGAGCCTGCCTGCGGTAGTTGCGGCTATTTCTTGTGTAAATAAAAACCTGACATGTCCGGTGGATAATGTACAAGGGTTTAAAAGATCCTTCTGAGAGG
The DNA here is from genome assembly GCA_029206835.1 of Rana muscosa. Classification (NCBI taxonomy): domain Eukaryota; kingdom Metazoa; phylum Chordata; class Amphibia; order Anura; family Ranidae; genus Rana; species Rana muscosa. Next base: position 471,243,993 of record CM055116.1, on the reverse strand, counting down.
AAGTTGAAATCCTCCTTCCTTTTGGCCGGCTCAATTACCCAACCTGCAGTAGCAGCAGTCGGTATGGGTCAGGTCATCAGCCAACAGGTAAAGCAGGGGCTGAAGGAACTGTCTTCAGAGCAGGCTAGAAATTGGGAAAAATTTGCCTAAAAGCCTTATGCTTCACAGTGGATGCCATGAGAGATTCTATCATACAGGCATCACGCCTTACACTCCAGCTGGTACAGATGCGCAGAGTACTTTGGCTTAAGCATTGGTCAGCGGAGACCCCATGCAAAAAGCTGTTGGCAAGTTCCCGTTGCATGGCGAGCGCCTATTTGGGGAAGATTTAGAAAAATATATACAGAAGATCAAGTGGTAAAATGACTTTTACCTGAGAGAAAGAAAAACAAGAGATCTTGTTTTAAACGCTCTCTCCCCAGCTCCCGGGAAATCTGACTCCAACCAGTGGCGGCGGCCTGTTTTAGCCGCCCACAAAAGCCAAGGGGCAAGCTCAGAAGAACAAAAAGCCGTGGGGTGCAAGAGCTAATAAGCAAGCCCCCAAAGCCTCTCAGTGAAGGGGCGCCCCCGCTCGGCCGAGTGGGAGGAAGGCTTTGTCAGTTCTGAGCAACTTGGTGGTCAGAAATCCAGGACAATTGGGTAGTATCCACAATATCCTCAGGGTACAAACTGGAATTTCGAGAGATCCCATCTTCTCAATTCCGAGGTTCAAGACTCTCCAAGGATCCACAAAAAAGAGAATCCTTCTTCAAAGGTTTGAATCACTTAAGGGCTCAAGGGGTAGTTACAGACGTACCCCAAAAAGAGCGAGGTTCAGGTTTTTACTCAAACCTCTTTGTGATTCCAAAGCCAAATGGAGATGTCAGACCCATCCTGGATCTAAAATCCCTAAATCGGTTCCTGAACGATCGCCATTTTTCGAATGGAAACGATCCGATCCGTGGCCGCCACTTTAAAGGGCGAAAAATTCATGGCGTCCATAGATATCAAGGACGCACATTTACACATACCCATCCTCCCCGCTCACCAAAGATTCCTAAGGTTTGCGGTAGAAGATCGCCACTTTCAATTTGTGGCTCTGCCGTTTGGTGTAGCCACCGCGCCCATAGTATTCACAAAGGTGCTAGCTCCTCTGTTAGTAACCTAAGAACACGGGGCATTGCGGTAACAGCCTATCTGGACGATCTACTAGTAATAGATCAGTCAAAGGACGGATTGGGTCACGCTGTACACACTACAGTAGGATACCTGGAGCATTTAGGATGGATTATAAATTTACAAAAATCCTCTCTCCAGGCCCAAAGAAGGATAGGGTACCTGGGCATGATCATAGATACAGCCCAAAACGAGGTATACCTGCCAGAACCGAAGATACAGTCTCTGAAAGACCTGATCCACAAGGTCAAAGCAAACAAGAGGCCGTCTATTCGCCTTTGCATGAGACTATTGGGAAAGATGGTAGCCTCCTTCGAGGCGGTTCCTTACGCCCAGTTTCATTCGAGACTACTTCAAGGCAATATTTTAGCTTCCTGGAACAGGAAGAGCCAAGCTCTGGATATACCCATGCGCCTGTCCTCACAAGTACGCCACAACTTCGATTGGTGGCTAGAAGCCAGGAATTTACGGAAGGGAAAGTCCTTCCTCCCAGTGGCCTGGAAGGTGGTATCTAGGAATACCAGCCTATCGGACTGGGGTGCAGTATTCGAGGAGGCTTCTACCCAGGGAACCTGGGCCAAGACTCAGGGGATCCTGCCCATCAATGTGCTAGAGATCCGGGAGGTATATCTAGCCCTCAAAACCTGGACATACAGGTTACAGGGCTACCCAGTTCGGGTTCAATCCGACAATGCTACTGCAGTAGCTTACATCAATCACCAAGGAGGCACCCGCAGTCGGGCAGCCCAAAGAGAGGTGAACCGGATCCTGGCATGGGCAGAAGAGCATGTACCTTGCCTTTCTGCAATCTTCATTCCAGGGATGGAAAATTGGCAAGTAGACTACCTGAGTCGTCAGCAGCTGCTACCAGGGAGTGGTCTCTTTACCCCGAGATCTTTCAGGCCATATGTCTGAGATGGGGAAACCCAGATGTAGACCTGCTAGCTGCCAGGTTCAACAAGAAATTGGACAACTTTGTGTCCAGAACGAGGGATCCTCTAGCCTACGGGACAGACGCTCTAATAATACAGACGCTCTAATAACTCCATGGAATCAGTGCTCACTGATCTAGGCATTCCCTCCGATCCCTCTTCTACAAAGACTGCTTCGCAGGATCAAGGAGGAGGGAATACCAGTAATCCTAGTGGCCCCAAACTGGCCCAGGAGGCCTTGGTATGCCGAGATTGTAAAAACGGCGATAGGAAGGCCCTGGAAGTTTCCACTCCGACACGACCTGCTGTCACAGGGTCCAGTATTCCACCCTTCCTTACAAAGGCTAAAGTTGACGGCCTGGCTGCTGAGACCCACATTTTTAAAAAGAGAGGGGTCTCTGGTCCGGCTCTTTCTACGCTCATTAATGCTAGAAAGCCAGCCTCCAGACTCATCTATCAGAGAGTCTGGAGAGCATACTATTCCTGGTGTGAATCCAGAAGTTGGAATCCTCAGAAATATGAAATAAGCAGGATTCTTGCTTTTTGCCAGTTAGGAGTGGATATGAATTTAGCCCTTAGCACCATCAAAGGGCAAATATCGGCTCTATCGGTCTTCTTTCGGAGACCATTGGCGTCTCACTCCCTAGTTCGGACATTCATTAAGGGGGTACTGAGGATAAATCCTCCAGTTAGGACTCCCTTGTGTCCATGGGATTTGAATTGGGTATTGTCAGTGTTGCAAAAGCAACCTTTTGAACCTATTCGCCATATTCCTTTAATTATATTAAGTAGGAAGTTGGCTTTTCTGATTGCTATAGCTTCTGCTAGGAGAGTATCAGAGCTAGCAGCTCTTTCTTGTAAAGAGCCTTGTCTAATTTGTCACAAGGACAAAATCGTACTACGACCCCATCCGGCTTTTCTACCTAAGGTGGTGTCGGCTTTTCACTTGAATCAAGACATTGTTCTGCCTTCCTTTTTTCCAAACCCGCGGACGGCGGGGGAAAATTATTACACTCTCTAGATCTAGGGAGAGCGGTAAAGGTGTATCTGCAAGCAACCGCTCAGATACGTAAAACAGATGTTTTGTTTATTTTACCAGATGGGCCCAAGAAGGGCCAAGCGGTATCAAGATCCACCATTTCCAGGTGGATTAGACAAGTAATTATTCAAGCTTATGGTTTAAAGAACAGGACTCCTCCTTTTCCTGTTAAGGCGCACTCTACCAGGGCGATAAGTGCTTCATGGGCAGTGCACCACCAGGCTTCGATGGCTCAGATCTGTAAGGCTGCAACTTGGTCCTCAGTCCATACATTTTCCAAATTCTATCAAATAGATGGGAAAGGACATGAGGATTCCGCCTTTGGGCGAAGTGTGCTGCAGGCAGCAGTATAGGGCTTCTGGTCCGCAAGCGGCCTGTTTTGATCTGTGTCTCCCCCCCTTCATATGAGCATTGCTCTGGGACGTCCCATTATGTAATGACTAGCTCTGTGTCCCGTGGTGTACGATAAAGAAAATAGGATTTTTATAACAGCTTACCTGTAAAATCCTTTTCTTGGAGTACACCACGGGACACAGAGGTCCCACCCTTCTTATGGGAACCTTACTGCTTTGCTACAAAACTGAGGTACTTCCCTGATGGGAGGGGTTATATGGAGGGGAACTGTCTTCCATTGGTTGTGCCAGTGTCCAATCACCGCTGGTGACCCTTAACCCATTATGTAATGACTAGCTCTGTGTCCCGTGGTGTACTCCAAGAAAAGGATTTTACAGGTAAGCTGTTATAAAAATCCTATTTTTTTACTAGTTTTTTTTTCGTATTTGCTTTGCAGGTGTGGTATGGTAAGGTCTTACTGTTATACTGTAATGTTACTTTGTTTTAATGTTAACCATCATTTGCTTAGCAGGTACGCCATTCAGTTGCAGCGCGGATCTATTTATCTTGACAGCAACAGCGTTTGCTCCCACGATACATAAAGCCGTGACTCCAATGCTGTAGGAGGTGATTTCACCACCACAGTTAAAAAAAGAGCATATATGCCGAAGCATGGGGGCAGCAGGGGCGGAGGAGCGATTTTGCTCCTAATGCCGCGTACATACGGTCGAAATTCCGACGAAGGCTTGCCCGTGGAAAAGTCCAACCGCGTGTACGCGGCATAACTTTTTTGCGGGAGGATGCCCCCATGCTTCGGCATATATAAATGGTGCATGTATGCCAATCATTAGAAGTGGGTGGATGAAGGGAGGTATTCTAATGGTGGGCATACCCACCGATCAATCTCTTTTTTCGTTCAGCCAACAGCCTGCATGGAAAAAAAGATTACAATACATGTCCAACAAGGACCAGGAACGTACTGGTATGTTGCTGGACATTGAATGTTTATACCAGAATGATGCCTGCGGGTTTAGGTATCATCTTGGTATCATTCTTTTCAGCCAGCGGCCGGCTTTCATGTAAAAGCAAAAAGCAATCCTAGCAGATAATTAGCCTCTAGACTGCCCCCCCCCCCCCCGGATATAAACAGCGCCATTGGGAAAGCATTTTATCACATCGATCTTGGTGTGGTCAGATGCTTTGAGGGCAGAGGAAAGATCTAGGGTCTAACCCCCCCAATTTTTTTCAAAAAAAAGGAGTACCTGTCACTACCTATTGCTATCATAGGGGATATTTACATTCCCTGAGATAACAATAAAAATGGAAAAAAAAAAAAAAAATATGGAAGGAACAGTTTAAAAATAAAATAAAAAAGCAAAATAAATAATAATAATAAAAAAAAAAAAAGCAGCACCCCTGTCCCCCCCTGCTCTTGCGCAAAGGCGAACGCAAGCGTCGGTCTAGCGTCATATGTAAACAGCAATTGCACCATGCATGTGAGGTATCACCGTGAAGGTCAGATCGAGGGCAGTAATTTTAGCAGTAGACCTCCTCTGTAAATCTAATGTGGTAACCTGTAAAGGCTTTTAAAAATGTATGTAGTTTGTCGCCGCTGCGCATTTGTGCGCAATTTTAAAGCATGTCGTGTTTGGTATCCATGTACTCAGCCTAAGATCATCTTTTTATTTCATCAAACATTTGGGCAATATAGTGTGTTTTAGTGTTTTAGTGCATTAAAAATAAAAAAAGTGTGTTTTTTCCCCAACAAATGCGTTTGAAAAATCGCTGCGCAAATACTGTGTGGAAAAAAAAATGCAACACCATATATTTTAATCTGTAGGGCCTTTGCTTTAAAAAAATTTATAATGTTTGGGGGTTCAACGTAATTTTCTTGCAAAAAAAATAAATATTTTTCATGTAAACAAAAAGTGTCAGAAAGGGCTTCGTCTTAGAAGAGTGGATGAGGTGTGACATAAGCTTCCTAATGTTGTGCATAAAATGCCAGGACAGTTCAAACCCCCCCCCCCCCCCCCCAAATGACCCCATTTTGGAAAGTAGACACCCCAAGCTATTTGCTGAGAGGCATGTTGAGCCCATTGAATATTTATTTATTTTTTGTCCCAAGTGATTGAATAATGACAAAAAAAAAAAAAAAAAATGTACAAAAAGTTGTCACTAAATTATATATTGCTCAAACATGCCATGGTTATATGTGGAATTGCACCCCAAAATACATTCTGTTTCTTCTCCTGAGTACGGGGATACCACATGTGTGAGACATTTTGGGAGCCTAGCCGCGTACAGGACCCCGAAAACCAAGCACCGCCTTCAGGCTTTCTAAGGGTGTAAATTTTTGATTTCACTCCTCACTGCCTATCACAGTTTCGGAGGCCATGGAATGCCCAGATGGCACAAAACCCCCCCAAATGACCCCATTATGGAAAGTAGACACCCCAAGCTATTTGCTGAGAGGTATGTTGAGTATTTTGCAGATCTCGCTTTTTGTCACAAAGTTTTGAAAATTGAAAAAAAAAAAATGTCCTTTCTTCATTTTCAAAAACAAATGAGAGCTGTAAAATACTCACCATGCCTCTCAGCAAATAGCTTGGTGTGTCTACTTTCCAAAATGGGGTCATTTGTGGGGGTTTTGTGCCATCTTGGCATTTTATGGCCTTCAAAACTGTGATAGGTAGTGAGGAGTGAAATCAAAAATTTATGCCCTTAGAAATCTTGAAGGCGGTGCTTGGTTTTTGGGGTCCCGTACGCGGCTAGGCTCCCAAAAAGTCCCACACATGTGGTATCCCCGTACTCAGGAGAAGCAGCAGAATGTATTTTGGGGTGTAATTTCACATATGCCCATGGCATGTGTGAGCAATATATCATTTAGTGACAACTTTTTGTAATTTTTATTTTTTTTGTCATTATTCAATCACTTGGGACAAAAAAAAAATATTCAATGGGCTCAACATGCCTCTCAGCAATTTCCTTGGGGTGTCTGCTTTCCAAAATGGGGTCATTTGGGGGGTTTTGTACTGCCCTGCCATTTTAGCACCTCAAGAAATGAGATAGGCAGTCATAAATTAAAAGCTGTGTAAATTCCAGAAAATGTACCCTAGTTTGTAGACGCTATAACTTTTGCGCAAACCAATAAATATACGCTTATTGACTTTTTTTTACTAAAGACATGTGTCTGAATGTATGACTAAAATTTAGTTTATTCGATTTTTCTTTTAACAAAAAGTAGAAAATTTCATTTTTTTTCAAAATTTTCAGTCTTTTCCCGTTTATATCGCAAAAAAAAAAAGGCAGAGGCAATCAAATACCATTAAAAGAAAGCTCTATTTGTGGGAAGAAAAGGACGCAAATTTCGTTTGGGTACAACATTGCATGTCCGCACAATTTCCAGTTAAAGCAGCGCAGTGCCAATTTGTGAAATCACCTCTGGTCAATATGGTCCGTATTGGTCCGGGGCTTAAGTGGTTAATCAATGAAATGAACACGAAAAGCAATCAAAAAGGCTACCTTTTGAGACAAGTTCAAAGGAACTTCTGAAATAAATTTGAATGGAAGACTCTGTGTGGCCAAAAAGACCAAGTTAAAATCCCAAGTTCAAAGGAGGACTTCACATGGTAAGTAACATGAACTACCCTGTGAACATAGCTTTGAATCAAATAATAGTTTGTCAGGAACCACTGGCAAGGAATCCCCAAGGTTAAAATCTGATGGCACTTGTCACCAAACACTGGTCTATCCCCATCTTCAGAAATGGAATCCAAGGATAAAAGGATTAAAGCCAAAAGAATCACACTACTGAAAGTAAGCCTTGCAGTTATGGTGCTAAACCTTCCAAGATGTTCATTTGCAGGTCTTAGGCTTGGTAGGCATGAAAAAATAGGATTTTTATAACAGCTTACCTGTACATCACGGGACACAGAGCGGCATAGTAATTACTATGTGGGTTATAGAGCTTACCTTCAGGTGATGGACACTGGCACACCAAAGACAGGAAGTCCCCTCCCTATATAACCCCTCCCATATCGGGAGTACCTCAGTTTTGTAGCAAAGCAATAAGTGTCCCCAAAAGAGGGGTGGGAGCTCTGTGTCCCGTGATGTACTCCAAGAAAAGGATTTTACAGGCAAGCCGTTATAAAAATCCTATTTTCTTTATCGTACATCACGGGACACAGAGCGGCATAGTAATTACTATGTGGGATGTCCCAAAGCAATGCCAAAATGAGGGGAGGGAGACACCATAACAAGCTGGGCGCCATCAGGCATGAGGATCTATACTGCAGCCTGCAGTACACTATGCCCAAAGGCGATATCCTCATGACCTCTTACATCCACCTTATAAAATGTAGTGAATGTGTGGACTGAAGACCAAGTTGCGGCCTTACAGATTTGAACCAAGGAGGCCCGGTGATGCACTGCCCAAGAAGCACCAACCGCTCTAGTAGAGTGTGCTGTAATTTTAAATGGAGGCACCTTCTTTCTCAGACCATAGGCTTGTATAATAACCTGCCGAATCCACTTAGAAATAGTCGATTTCGACGCTGCCTGGCCCCTTCTGGCAGAATAAATAAAACATCAGTTTTCCGAATCATAGCAGTAGCTTCAAGATAGGCTTTAACTGCTCTTACTACATGCAAAGAATGTAATAATTTCTCTTTCACCGAACTAGGTTTGTCGAAAAAAGGAAGTAAGAACCATATCTTGGTTCAAATTAAAACTTGACACGACCTTTGGAAGAAAGGCTGGATGTGTACGTAAAACCACTCTATCCTTATGGATAATCAAATATGGCTCCTTGCAAGACGAAGCTGCTAATTCCGATACCCTCCTGGCTGAGGATATAGCTACCAAGAACACTAAAGGAATGTGGAGTAATGGTTCAAAAGGTTGTCTTTGAAGAACTGATAGAACCAAGTTTAAGTCCCATGGACATATGGGAGACCTCACTGGTGGGTTGATACGAGTCACACCCTGCAAGAAGGTCTTTACTAGCGAATGTGCAGCTAGTGGCCTTTGAAAAAAATATCGATAAGGCCGAAACCTGTCCCTTAATAGTACTTAAGGCTAGGTTTTTGACAGCAGCCCACTGTAGGAAGTCAAGTATTCTGCCTATGACGTACTTCCGAGGATGCCATTTCTTGGCTTCACAACATGCCACATACGCCTTCCAAACTCTATAATATATATGTCTAGATAATGGCTTTCTAGCATTGATTATCGTACACACCACTGTGTTAGAGAGACCTCTCTCTCTTAGAATGTGGGATTCAATAGCCAGACCGTTAAATTTAGAGTTTGTAAAGAAGGGTGGTATATCGGACCCTGCGTGAGCAGGTCTGGCCAAAGCAGAAGGGTCCAAGGCTTGCCTACAGACATTCTTACAATTTCCGCGTACCAGGATCTCCGAGGCCATGCTGGGGCTACCAGAATCACCGGCCTCCTTTCCATCCTGACTCTGCGGAGGAGTCGAGGTAGTAGCTGCAGTGTAGGGAACGCATATATTAGTGCAAACTGATCCCACGGGAACACCAGTGCATCCGATCCGCAAGCGAGCGGGTCCCTTGTTCTGGACACAAAGCTGCTCAATTTCGTGATGAACCTGGATGCCAATAGATCTACATCTGGTGTCCCCCATCTCTGACATATTGTCTGAAAGATGTCGGGGTGAAGAGACCATTCCCCTGGGGATCACTGCTGCCGACTCAGGAAGTCTGCTTTCCAATTCTCTATTCCCGGAATAAAGATAGCGGATATGTATGGGACATGTTTTTCTGCCCATATCAGGATATGATTCACCTCCTTCTGGGCCGCACCGCTCTTGGTGCCCCCTTGGTGATTGATGTATGCCACAGCTGTGGCATTGTCTGATTGGATCCTGACGGGAGACCCATCTAGCTTGGAAGTCTATGCTTCCAGGGCCAACCGTGCCGCCCGAATTTCCAGCAGGTTGATGGGCAAGGTCTTCGATATTCGACCACTTTCCCTGGAGTGAACATTGCTCCAGTACTGCCCCCCAGCCTAGAAGGCTGGCATCCGTAGTTACTACCCTCCAAGAGATTGAAATGAAAGACTTTCCCTTTTGTAAATTTTGGGGTACCAACCACCAACATAGACTCCTGCGTACTGACGACGCCAGGGACATTGGGAAGTCTAGGGCTTGAACTTTTTTGTTCCAGGTGGATAGGATGGCGTTCTGCAATTTCCTTGAATGGAATTGAGCATACGGAACTGCTTCGAATGAGGCTACCATCTTTCCCAGCAACCGCATGCAAAGACGAATGGATGGCTGTCTCTTTGCACAGATCGCTTGAATTAGTTCTCTTAAGGAAGAGATTTTTGCCTGAGGCAGAAAAACCTTTCTTTGGTCTGTGTCTATGAGTAAGCCTAAATATTCGAGTCTTCTTGCTGGCTGCAAGGCCGATTTGTCCAGATTTAGGACCCAGCCCCGGGATTCCAGGTATTGTACCGTGTTGTGTACAGCAACCCTTAGGTTGGAAGCCGACTGATCTATTATCAATAGGTCGTCCAGGTAGGCCCTTATAGATATTCCCTGAGTTCTTAAGTCGGCCAACAGAGGGGCCAAGATCTTTGTGAACACTCGCGGAGCCGTGGCCAACCTGAAGGGTAGCGCCACAAACCGATAATGGCGCTGTTCCACCGCAAAGCGTAGAAGCTTTTGATGACCGGGGAATATAGGAACATGTAAATAAGCGTCCCTGATATCGATGGACGCCAACCATTCTCCCCCTTGTAGGGAGGCGGCTATTGACCGAATTGATTCCATACGGAACGATTTGACGATTAGGAATTTGTTTAGACCTTTGAGATCTAGTATGGGTCTTACATCTCCGTTGGGCTTTGGAACGGTAAAGAGGTTTGAGTAAAATCCCAACCTCTGTTCCTTTACCGGGACCTCCACAATTACCCCTTGGGATAATAGTCGGTCTAACGCCGAAAGGAGAGATCTTCTCCTTATTGGATCTTTTGAGACGTTTGATGTTATAAACCGAGGAGGAGGAAATTCCTGTAACTCCAACTTGTATCCCAAGGATACCGCGGAGAGAGCCCATCTGTCCCGGATCGTCTCTCGCCAAGCCCCTGAAAACAACAGAAGTCTTCCCCCCCACTCGTCTGAGTGGGGGCGACCCTTCATAAGGCCAACTTGGGGGCTGGTTTAGTATTCCTTCGGTTCCAGGGCTTTTTATTACCCTGTGACTGTCCCTGAGCTCTTCCTCCAGGATTGGATTGGGGAGGCCATCAGAACTGCTTAGAGGCTGAAGTTCCTGGGACTGGCGAAGTGGGCCGCTTGAAGGCAGGACCCCTGAATTTCCTTTTAACAGGTAAAAGGGTACTCTTCCCACTGGAGATTTTCTGGATGTATTTATCCAAGTCAAATAACCGCACCCCAAGGAATGGAAATCCAGCCAGGAGCTTTTTACAGGGCGTCTTGGCTGACCAGTTTTTCAGCCATAAGAGTCTACGCATGTGTACCAACACCAGCGTAAGGCGGGAGGCCTGATGAATTGAATCTTTAATGGCGTCAACCGCAAAACATAAAGCCCTAGGTAGATCTGCTAAGTCCTGCGCCTGCTGAACTGGCATGTCTTTTAAAGCCAGCTTCATCTGGTCTTTCAAGGCCTGACAGATGCCAATGGCTGCCACTGCAGGCTGAGTTACAGTACCAGCTGTAGAAAAAGCAGTCTTTAATAGGGTTTCCAACTTTTTATCTGTTGGATCTTTAAACACCTGTACATTGTCCACTGGACATGTCAGGGATTTGTTCACAGAAGAGATGACAGCGTCCACAGAAGGAAGGCTCCATTTTTTTGGTGAACTTTTCCTCCATAGGATATACCACAGAAAACTTTTTGGGAGGAAGGAACAATTTATCAGGATGTTCCCAATCTTTATAAAATGAGATTTTCTAACAATGGATGCACTGGAAAGGAACCATTAGCTTGTGGGGCTTTCAAAGAGCCCAATGAAGAAACCGATGTAGTTGCTGGTTCTGAAAGGGGCAGCTTGAAAGCTGACCGAACCATGTCTGTTAAAGACTGGACTAACAATTTTTCAGCCTGAGAGGCTGAAAATGGTTCCTCTAAAGTAGATTCCTCTGAGGCTGCATCATCCTCCTGATCCCCTGCAGGAAAATCAATTTCACCCTGAGACAATTGTTCTGCTGTTAGATACTCTAACGGTGGAGATGGAGATCTGGCGCGCTTTTTTTCCCCGGCAGGGAGGAAGCGATTAATGCCGCCAATCTTTGTTCTAATCCTCCCAGAGCAGAGGTTAAAGCCTCCTCTGTCACATTTACCGGAGCAGGTGAACTGAGGGCAGCCGCAGCACCTAGCATTCCTGATGGCTCCCCTCGGGTAACTACCTCTGATTTATCAGGGGAGTATATATTAGTAGGAGCAAGCCCCAGATCCTCAGAGCCCGATGGCAAACCCTTTAGCCTCTTAGGATTTTTACTCCCAGAGCCCTTGGAAGGCATAGTCCTAGCTCAAGCTAAGGACTTACAGCCAAAAATGCACCCACCACTAGCTATAGTCTAGCGTACAAGCTTGCTATGAGAGCTAGTCAGGTGACTAAACTAATGTGCCTTGGGGATGCCTGTATCACCACCTGTAGTGTGCCCAATATAATATCAAAAATAAATGTCACCAAGGAGCTCTGCTGATGTGTCCGTCCTCTTACAGCATGTCTCGCAGAGGCTGTCTTTTTAAAGCAGAGGACGCCCGCCCACGCGCCAATGCGCGTGCGCCAATGCGCGCGCCAGAAACGCTCCCTGGAAGGAATGGGGAGAGGAGCAGGAGGGAGCTGCAGTTTTACATTGGAGCCTAGCTGACACTATAGAGGGAGACCCCAGCGCCATGTACTAAGAATGCTGTTTCCAGGTCCCCCTAGCAGGTATGGTAACATTTTTACAGATGGGTACTGCAGAGCTTGTACATAGAAGAATGCTCCTCCATCTGTCTAGGCATTACACTTATAGAAGGTATGCCCAGCTATATAGACATTCTCAAGTATCTCCATCCTGTGGCCAAACAGGGGTACTACATAATGTCCAATAGAACCATAAAAAAAATACATTTCAGGTTTATCAAAGACATTTTAGGCATCAGGTACAGTGGGAAATATACCATGTAGGTAAAATACAGGCAAACACATTAGTTTTGAAGGGTCCCTGCTGGACCAAGTTCATCAGGAACCCTCACTTACCTGTCCCCGCTGCAGGACCCTGTTCGGAACAGACAGCCCAAACTTCGCCCCTTTGGCGGGCAACGTCATTTGACCTTCAGGGACCGGGGTCCTACTGAAAGGAACACCACTCCCCTGGACCTGTACAGCACCCTGCCAAAAAACTTCTTGGTATTGGGTCTGACCAGAGTACTGGATCCCAGGGTCCAGCCCTCCTAAGAGAGGCATTGCAGGCCAAACCTCGTAGATGGTCCACATCTTCTTCCCCGAGGCCCGGGCACCGTCCATTTTGGCATTGAAGCACTTTGGACGGATCCAGAATAGCTCGCCTTTAGGCCTCAAAGACCATACGCAGAGCTAACTTGAATACATGCTTAACCGTGACCAACACTTTTAGACACTGGCAAAAAAAAAACTGAGGTACTCCCGGTATGGGAGGGGTTATATAGGGAGGGGACTTCCTGTCTTGGGTGTGCCAGTGTCCATCACCTGAAGGTAAGCTCTATAACCCACATAGTAATTACTATGCCGCTCTGTGTCCCGTGATGTACGATAAAGAAACTCAGTCTCTCGGTCTCTCAGCACTTGGGCTTCAAGAATCATGATTTTAAAAGCAAGCCAACTGAGAAGCAGGATGCAGTAGTAACCCCTGCGATCACAGCTTTGGTCAAACTGGAAGATGCCATGAGATAACTGCGAGACACCCAGATATGTCTTCATGGCTCTCCTGTGTCAATCTGGAGCTATGAGGATGATGGGCATACGCTCCAACTTGATCTACAAGAATAGTTGGCACAGAAGCTTCACCGGGGAAACACAATGATCAGATTGTAATAATCCCACTGAGCCTTCAGAGTGTCTCCTGCAAAAGATAGTAGATCCTTTGATTTTACAACAAATTCGTTAACTTTTCTACTAAAACACTACGCCATCAAATCCATGTCCAGCATCCCCCAGCTGACATACACATGGCGAAACACACCCTGGTTAACAGATTATTCACCAGAATCCAGGTGCTGACAGTTTAGGAAGACCTTCATGACAATTTTCTATGTTGGGAATGTGCAGTGCAGAGAGACAGTACCCGCTATTCTACCCAGCAGGGAATGTGTTCTAGCTCCCAAGCTGTTGCTGAACTCTGTGCCATCCTGATAATTTGCATTTGCCAGTGTGGACCGTACCTTGAACTAGGTCTGTCTGTCTAACAAAAAGGAGGAAAACGGGATCACTGAAAATTGGGATCACTGAAAATTCAGCATGATAGCAAGTCTGGATTCCTCCTGGGACCAGTGAGTGACCCTGTACATAAAGCGCTGCGCTCCACTCCCTCCTCCCGGCAGAACACACCTGTCAGAGCTTGTAGCCATTGGGCTCCAGGCGCTAATCAAATGCAGATCTCCTGGTTTTCCACCATGCGACATGAGACCGGCTTCTATCTTATGAGGACCTGTACACAAGGGCCGAAAGTCAGCCGGTAACGGCCTGACTGTTTTCGGGCAATTTTGGCCTGTGTATCTAGCAATAGTCTGTGCCCAATAATGATGCTCATTCTTTTTTCTTCCCTTCATCATCACACATTTTTTTTCTCCAAAAAAAGCAGTAGCCCAGATGTTTGCCCAAAGAAATCCAGATTTTTTTTTTGTTGTCCAATTGCCTTGTGAAGCCTATGATGCACATAACACAATTCCAAGTTTAGTTGTTGGAGATAAAATTGCCAGATATGGTATTTTTAATGAACAACATTAAATAAGTCGTCTCAATACAGTTTTAAAATGTTCAATTTAATCCTTCAGCAGAAACACTTGGTCCTGTTGGAATTTGTTCTGCCATTGCCAAGTAGTGTGGTACACCCCCATCGTTTTCAATGCCCGACCACACTGCTAAAAAGATCTGGGGATGGATTTGACACCAGTGCTACCATTCAGCCACAACCTGTGGCTTTGTGTGCCTAATTGCAACTGTTTGTAAATATACAAAGCCCCACTCGATGGATCACAGCCCCGCAGCACTGAGCAATCTTTCACTTTTGTGAACAATCAGCGCTGCACAGTGCTGAAGGATCCTTCATAAAAGTCAAAGATTACACGCTGCTGCAGGGATGTGTGTTCGATTGGCAAAGGCTGTGTATGTGTACAAGCAACAAAAGATGGAAACACAGTTGCGGAGAGGAGGGATCTTTTGTTCTTGCATTGCCAGGGTAGCACTGATCTTTCCATCATACTAGTAAAAAGAGAAAGGACGGGACTCAATGTAGGCTTTAACTCACCCCCCACATCCTTTCTTTGTTTACAAAGATAAAAACAGACTGCTGTTTTGGTAACTAACTAGTGCCGCATACACACGATCGGAATTTCCGACAACAAATGTTCGATGTGAGCTTTTGTTTGGATATTCCGACTGTGTGTAAGCTCCATCGGACATTTGCTGTCGGAATTTCCAACAACAAATGTTTGAGAGCAGGTTCTCAATTTTTCCGACAACAAAAGTTCTTGTCGGAAATTCCGATCGTGTGTATCCAATTCCGACACACAAAAATCGTACGCATGCTTGGAATCAATTTGACGCATGCTTGGAATCGTACTTAATTTTTCTCGGCTCGTTGTACGTCTCCGCGTTCTTGACGTTCGGAATTTCCGAGCAACATTTGTGTCACCGTGTGTATGCAAGACAAGTTTGAGCGAAAATCAGACGGGGAAAAAAAAACAAAAAACACTTTTTTTTTTACGGAATGTCCGATCATGTGTATGAGGCATAAGAGGCAAAATAACACACGAGTTTAACATACAAATTACCTTTGGAAATCTCTCCTTATAAACATGATTCATCATAATGATCTCATTATCAAAGTTTCCCGATGCTCGACCAGGGCTGAAAGACACAATAACAGATTCCTTAATGCATATACAAAATCATTTATATCTATTGCTTCATTTCCTGTCTCAAACTCTTTTGTTTCCTTTATAACGAAATAATTATTGCCTAAAAATTACAAAAATAAATAACCACATATTCACAAACAACAAATCTGTGAAGTTATTTCACCAAAAAAAGTCACAAATGTATGTTTCAAATAAGCACATCAGCATTATTGTATGTATGGGGTTTTTAAAAATAAACTATGCTGCAGCTGTCCCATGTCCGCTATAAGATCAAGAACTGACATTACTGCTGATCAATTAGGTCTTGGTCTGCTCAGAGCAAAGATCAGTGACCGCTCTCTGCTCTGCTCCTTCAGCGCTCACTGGATCGTTGCAGGGGCGGGCGCAGCTGGCTACGGCTCTTAGCTGCATGCTGAGAGCTGGAATCAGCTGTCAATCAGGCAGCTGGGTGAACCCCGACAATATTGTCAGGATCCTTCCAGAGCTTGGAGCAGCTCTGCCATGCAAGTTGACAGTGAGAAACAGCCTGCTATAAGCGGACTCTGGGTCACAGGAGAGCAAAAGTAAGGGCACTCATGTAACCCACAAGAGAAGTATGGCCAAAAAAGATTTCATCTAGGTTCACTCACAAATCTTCCCTGTGCACCAGAGCCCAGGAAACCAACTATAAGCTTCTTACGCGTTGGTATAGGACACCCTCCCTTCTGCACAAATTGTTTCCTACAACCACTGATCGCTGCTGGCGGTGCCAGGAGGGGAAGGGCACCCTTCTACACATCTTCTGGTCCTGTCCGCGGCTGTGGAACTTCTGGGGTGAGGTCCGCCGCATCACCCAGAACTTCTCAGACCGTACTGTACCGGACGAGCCGGCCTATTTCCTCCTCCATGCGAATGACACACCTGCAAAAGGTCTATATATTAAAAAAAAAAAAAAAAAAACGGTGATTCGACACCTTCTTGACGCGGCCAAAGCCTGCATTCCCCTCAATTGGAAATCCCCAAACCCACCGTCAATTGCCCAGTGGCTCCCCAGAGTAGACGAAATTAACCACATGGAAGACCTAATCCTCACTGGTCAACATAGACAGGAAACATACACCAGGACGTGGCGCCTGTGGAATATATTCAAATATTCTGACGAGGGACAATCCCTTAGAGGGATCGAGCTACCCACATGACATTCTACCGGACATCTACTCTCCTAGACGCTCGATCACTGGCGAATTGCGAAGCTCTGGTGAACCATTGGGGTATTACCACCCCCATGGGGTAAACACCCATACCCTGATTTTCTGCTTGCCCTTCCCCTTCCCTACCCCCCCCCCCCCTTCCACCCCTCCTCTGCTACTCTCTGTACTATTTTTTACCTATATCCATATAGGATATCTCCGAGTGTCCTATCTTGTTTCTTTATTCCTTTTCTTTTTTTATTCTCTCTTGCTTTTTTTTTTCTCTCAGGATTACTAAAACCCTCTGTTACTGTAAATTTTCTCTTTTAATTTTATGAGTAAACGGGAAAACTAGAGAGGAGCCTGTGTCCACGGGACTCAGACAAACACTCTCATACCCTCTTCCCACAGACATGCGTACCCATATCTGTCACAGTTAGAGACATCACAGCCCTGTTGTGGACCCTCCTCTCAGGGGAGATACACCTCTGCAGGACTTATTAGGCAGCCCAGTGCTGCTAGGGTATGGATCTCTCTGTATTATCACACTGCTTTATTGTATTGATGTATGCAATGTCTGTCTACTGTTGGAGTCCATGTGGACCAGTTCCTCTGTTATAAATAAAAATAAAAAAAGATTTCATCTTACTTCTCTCAACTCATGTACCGTGCCAGCCGGAAAGTATTCACAGCGCTTCACTTTTTCCACATTTTGTTTTGTTACAGCCTTATACCAAAATTGATTATATTCATTATTTTCCTCAAAAATCTACAAACAATATCCCATAATGACAACATGAAAAGAAGTTCGTTCTAAATCTTTACAAATTTATTAAAAAGTAAATCACATGTACATAAGCATTTACAGTCTTTGCTCAATACTTTGTTGAAGTTACAGCCTTAAGTCTTTTTGAGTATGATGCTACAAGCTTGGCACGCCTATTTTTGAGCAGTTTCTCCCATTCTTCTTTGCAGGACCTCTTAAGCTCCATCAGGTTGGATGGGGAGCGTTGGTGCACAACCATTTTCAGATTTCTCTAGAGATGTTCAATTGGGTTCAAATCTGGGGTCTGGCTGGGCCACTCAAGGACATTCAGAGTTGTTCCATAGCAACTTTTTTGTTATCTTGGCTGTGTGCTTAGGGTCGTTTCCCTATTGGAAAATGAACCTTTGCTTCAATCTGAGGTCCAGAGTGCTCTGCAGCAGGTTTCCATCAAGGATGTTTCTGTACATTGCTGCATTCATCTTTCCCTAAATCCCGATTAGTCTCCCAGTTCCTGCCACTGAAAAACATCCCCACAGCATGATGCTGCCACCACCATGCTTCACTATAGGGATGGTAATGGCCAGGTGATTAGCGGTGCCTGGTTTCCTCCAGACATGAATGTTGACATTAAGGCCAAAGAGTTCAATCTTTGTTTCATCAGACCAGAAAATTTAGTTTCTCATGGAATGAGAGTCCTTAAGGTGTCTTTTGGCAAACTCCAGGTGGGCTGTCAAGTGCCTTTTACTGAGGAGTGGCTTCCGTCTGGCCACTCTGCCATACAGGCCCGATTTGTGGAGTGCTGCATAGATGGTTGTTCTCCTGGAAGGTTCTCCTCCCTCCACAGAAAAACACTGGAGCTCTGTCAGAGTGACCATTGGGTTTTTGGTCACCTCCCTGACTAAGGCCCTTCTCCCCCGATCGCTCAGTTTTGCCGGTTGGCCCGCTGTAGGAAGAGTCCTGGTGGTTCCAAATTGCTTCCATTTACAGATGATGGAGGCCACTGTGCTCATTTGAACCTTCAAATGCTGAAATTTTTATGTACCCTTCCCCAGATCTGTGCCTCGATACAATCCTGTCTCAGAGGTCTACAGACAATTTCTTGGACCATTTGGCTTGGTTTGTGCTCTGACATTCACTGTTAACTGTGGGACCTTATATAGATGTGTGTACCTTTCCAAATCATGTCCAATTAACTGAATTTGCCACAAGTAGACGCCAATCATGTTGCAGAAACATCTCAAGGATGATCAGAGGCAACAGGATGCACCTAAGCTCGATTTTGAGTGTCATGGCAAAGGCTTATACTTATGTACATGTCATTTTTTTTCTATTAATTTTAATAAATTTGCAAAGATTTCAAACAAACTTCTTTCATGTGGTCATTATGGGGTATTGTTTGTAGAATTTTGAGGAACATTTAATCAATTTTGGAATAAGGCTGTAACATAACAAAATGTGGAAAAAGTGAAGCGCTGTGAATACTTTACCTACTGAACATCAGGGCACCTCTCTGGGCATTAGAAAAACATAGTAAAAAGGGACACACAGATCTGTAACTTTGAATGATGACATGTTTTCTTGATTTACTGGAACATATAAACAAATCAATGAGACCGTGTATGTACATTCAATATGATGTCAAGTAACGTGGAAACATAAAAAAAGGGAGAAAGTCAACTGTGTGCATTCATTTTCTGTGGTTACAATGATTATACTGTATGGAACAGCTGTGAGTGCGGACATGTCTACCTTTTAATACAGTAGTTAGAAATGAACTAGAGAATTTTATCATCATGAAGTATGCAATCACTAAACTGCATTTGTTGCGTAGCTCCTTTACTATATTTTTGTTCATGGTTTTATATTTCAAGTGCAAGATGATTTTTAAGGTTAGTACATTACAGTACTCTCACCTAAGGCTTCGTGAACGAGGCCGCATACATGGTGGTTGCATTCCTTCTTCATTGCTGATGCTCTCTGTGCTGCGGAAGTGCTTGGAAAGAAAATGCAGCTCATCGGCAGTGGGCTGGTAGGGTAGTTGATGCAGCTTCTCTTGAGAAGAGGAGGAAGACTGCAGAGAGAGAAAGAGAGAGAGAGAGAGAGAGAGAGAGAGAGAGAGAAACATTAATGCAAAACAGAGGTTGTTGCCTACTTGGGACGCCTGGCATACAAAAATCATTACAATACCTAAAACATGTATAAGCCTGGTCACACTCATAGGGAGTAAATAAAAATAACTAGAACGCGCAGTATAAAATATTTTAATTATTTAAATTTGTCATATAAATGAAGATTAGAGGGTGCAATATAAGTGTAGCATAAAAACATATTTATTAATAATAATAAAAAAAATAAATAAGACAAACGGCAACTCACATGTTGGCAAAATAAAAAGCGCACATCACATATCTTCAAGGGGCAGCACGAAAAAATAGAAGTTAATGCAGTCATTTAATTTTGTGCCTTTAGTAGTTAAAAGGTTTTTGAATGTACGATTGCTCCCTCTAGTAGCTGTTTACTATTACAGCCAATCCTTTTTTTTGCATCATTATTCACTGTGAGTATACACATATAAACATACTTGGGGGGAAAAAAAGGCTGGGCGGCCTTGAAATGCATAGTCACGTCCTTCTGGTGTCTAATGTTATCCGCTTCAGCTTTCCTATGCTGTCAAAGAGTCTCCTACATTTTGGCAAACCTGGCCTGTGGCAATGTACACTTCATGGTCTGGATTACCACTGCTACCTCAGGGACGACAGCTTTACCTGACTGAGGCTATGCGATATGCGCTTTTTATTTTGCCAACATGCCAATTGCCATTTGTCCTTCTATTAATATGCCTTTATGCTACACTTAGAGTGCACCCTCTGCTGCTTCTTTTTTTTTATTGATCTTAGAGATTTTATTTAATCTCTGTTAGAAGCTGCAACAAGTGTACTGGAATTAACAGGGGTTAACCCTTGGTGTACCAACTAGGACATTAATGGACTTTTTCTTTGTATTCATATAGTGTATTAATTTTGTGGAGCACACGTTATACTTTTTGCACCATTTTTCATTACGGTTTACAATACAGATGAGAAATAATTTACTCACAAACTTTCCAATTAAAGCGGAACTTCACCTTAAAAAAGGGAAATTTCACTTATCCTTCTCCACTACTATTGGAACATTTTTTTCAGGGAACAGCTACCTATTTTGTAAAGGTACCTGCTTCCACTACTGCTCGCCATAGACACACACACACACACACACAATGTATTTATGGTAAATGTTTTAGGCCTAAAAATTACTTTAAACCCCCAAAAAGTATATACAGTATTTTCTACTAAGCAGAGACCCTGTAGAATAAAATAACTGCAGTTGCAATTTTTTATGTCACTCGATAATTAACACATTTTTATTAAATCTATATTAGTAGTAAAAAAAAATAAAAAAAAAAAATAACACACACTCAAATTAATGACACTTTGCTACAATGTAAAGCAGTGAGTGTACAGCTTGAATAATAGTGTAAATTTGCTGTCCACGCAAAATAACTCAACACACAGCCATTAATGTCTAAACCACTGGTAACAAAAATGAGTATGCCCCCAAGTGAAAATGTCCAAATTGGGCCCAAAGTGTCAATATTTTTGTGTGGCCACCATTATTTTCCAGCACTGTCTTAACCCTCTTGGGCATGGAGTTCACCAGAGCTTCACAATCTGCCACTGGAATCCTCTTCCACTCCTCCATGACGACATCACGGAACTGGTGGATGTTAGAGACCTTGGGCCCAATTAGCCATTTCTCCTCCCTGATGTCATATGACTCATTGGTTTTACAAGGTCTCAGGTGTGAATGGGGAGCAGGTATGTTAAAATGTAAACCTCTAATGGGTTTACTTCCTCTTCATTTCCCTGCAAAGGTAAAGCATAATGGGCTGCTATGCATCGCATAGTAGCCCATTATGTGTCATTTACCTGCAGGAGAAGCCTGCGATGTCCTGGTCTTCCTCGCTAGTAGCAAGCAGCCATTCTTCACCCCTCTTCTTCCGGGGTCCGCGAACTCCAGCTCTGTGACTGGCCGGAGTCGCGTGATGGGGCGTGACGTCACTCTCGTGTGGGAGCCGACACTTACGGCATGATGCCATTCAGAAAACGGCATGCTCAGTGCGCCTGTGCCGTTGTCTACGCCGTAGACATAGGTGCATTATTTATTGCAAATATCTCCTAAACCGTTTAGGTGTAGGAGATATTGCAAGCACCTACAGGTAAGCCTTAATCTAGGCTTACCTGTAGGTGAAAGTTCTCAGAGAGGGTTTACAACCACTTTAAATTTGGTGTTATCGCTCTCACTCTCTTACTGTTCACTGGAAGTTCAACATGGCACCTCATGGCAAAGAACTCTGAGGATCTGAACAAAAAAAAAAATTGTTGCTCTACATAAAGATGGCCTAGGCTATAAGAAGATTTCAAAGACCCTGAAACTGACCTGCAGCACAGTGTCTAAGACTATACAGGGGTTTAACAGGACAGGTTCCACTCAGAACAGGCCTCGCCATGGTCAGCAAAAGAAGTTGAGTGCAAGTGCTCAGTGTCATATCCAGAGGTTGTCTTTGGAAAATAGACATATGAGTGCTGCCAGAATTGCTGCAGAGGTTGAAGGGGTGGTGGGTAAGCCTGTCAGTGCTCAGATCATACGCCGCACACTGCATCAAATTGATCTGCATGGCTGTTGTCCCAGAAGGAAGCCTCTTCAAAAAGGTTTTAGGGTTTGAAAAATGCCTAATGTCTTTAGAATATGTATATGGGTAGTCTACAGAACTGACAGAGTTTGGTGAAGGCATCCAAGATTTCTCAGCCAAAGCCCCATAAAAGTCATGACAAAATGCCCTAATGGGCCAAGAACTGGGAATTTTGCCAGTTTAAGCAATAAAGCTTTGTAGAAACAGGTTATTCAGGTACAAGATGATTGCAATCCCCTGGATCCATAAGAAGAGCGGAAAAGCGTAGCATTATTTTAACATGAATGTGAATATGCAAGTGGGCCAAAAGCAAGCCAAATGTTGGTCTTACAATTGGTAATGTGCCCTCCCTAATGTACAACAGGGCACTGGAGAGGCACCGCATATATCAACAGTTCCTGGAATGTCCCTGTAGTCTTCAGGAATGTATCCAATGTCTGAAAGACCAGCAATATCAAAACCATATGGAAGTGCTCTGCTGGAGAGCAAAGCATTCATGGGCTTGGGACAAAGCACTTGCTGAAACAATACATCCTTTAAGGGTACAAGACAGACTGTATGAAACTCTAGGCATTTAACTTCTATTGCCATTATAATAAGCAGCCCCAGACACAATTCCCGAGTACTTAGGACCAAAAATTGTATAGGAAATGCACAAACTTTTGAACCGATGGGCCGTTTATGGCCAGCAGAAGATTGCCCTTATAATGATTAAAAAGAGTAACTCCACTTTTGTTAAAATAAAATAAAAAACATTCCCCTCTGGGTGATCGGTGTACTTTGCAAGGATTTCAGCAAACTTTGTTGCAGATTCCTACATTTTGTTGTTCTGAAAGAATAGCGGTTTGTCAGAGTCCATGAGCTGAGTGATTAGTATGTGAGTGGTTTTATAATTATCAATCAGCTGCTGCACCTGCAGGGCTCTAATGAGGAAAGTGGCAGGGTCTGCATCCTTTTAGATGTGATTTCCCTTTAAGTGTATCACACCAAAAATGACAGTTTTGTTGCAGGGGATTTGTACGATTTCTATCTTAGTGCAGACTTCAAGGAAAATCAGCAAGTCAATCACACAAGCAGGAAATTACATATCTGGGGGGCGTTCTGTACACCATCTGTGTACAGAACGCCTCCAGGTAGCCATACTGCATTGCATTTTATAGAAAATTACAGCGCTGCAGATTAAAAAAAACGACATTTCCGTTATCAATAACATTCAATTACAATACGACTTGTGTCGCAATTGTATATGAGATTATATTATATATATATATATATATATATATATATATATATATATATATATATATACACACACACATACATACATACATACATACATACATACATATACATATATATATATATATATATATATATATATATATATATACACACATACATATACACACACATTTAATTTTTTTCCTCCCGAAAGTGGAGTAGCCCTTTAAGTGGCGGTCAGAAAACATTTTTTTTACCCATTCATAGGTATATCAAAACAAAAAAGGCAATGTATTTATTTTTTTCAAATTAAAACTGTCCATCGTAGAGGGTTAAAATAATGACATTAGCGAATACGGCTTTATTCAAACCAGAACACCACATTTCATTATTAGCTTACAGATATTTATCTTAAGAACAGCAGTGATTTACCGAAAGAGTCGAACTTGGAGTATTAGTACCATATCCAGATGATGGCAAAGATGCCAAGGACCATCTACGTCCATCAGATCTAAAAAGAAATTCATGAAAACGGTTACAAAAGTTTCATAGTTAAAAATTGAAGAAAGTTTATACACCAAGTGCATTGGAGGATGCCCCCATGGACTTTATATGGCAGAGATAGATAGTATCAAAAGTCAAAATCGAGTAAAAAATTGGCACACAGGTGCCTACTTTATTAATATAGAGAGAATAAAAACGTGCACTATTTTATTCTCTCTATATTAATAAAGTAGGCACCTGTGTGCCAATTTTTTTACTCGATTTGACTTTTGATACTATCTATCTCTGCCATATAAAGTCCATGGGGGCATCCTCCAATGCACTTGGAGCATAAACTTTCTTCGATGATATATAGCAGTGGTCTCCAAACTGCGGCCCACGGGCCGGATGCGGCCCTTTGCTTGCCTTAATCTGGCCCTTGGGCCAGTATCCCTCCCACTGATACGAGACACTATTCTGACATCTGACACCGACAGTGGAGCAACATTTCACCCACTGACACCACTAATGGGGCACTATTCCTCCCTATGATACCAACAATGGGGCACTATTTCTCCCCCTAATACCATATGTTTAGTCCCACTGATGGCAGGAAATTTTCCACCCCCCACTGGCCAAAGTCCGGCCCTCCAAGAGTCTGAAGGACAATAAACCGGCCCTTTGTTTAAAATGTTTGGAGACCCCTGATATATAGGATGTTGGCATATCTAGTACACCCATCAATTCTCAGTTTTTCTATAGTTAAAAATGGTTTGTGAATTCAATTCAATGAATTCAATGCAAAACGTATCTGTTATTACCTGTCAGTGCGTGGTCCATGACTTCAATCAATTTCAGAGATTAAATAGCAAGGAAAAAAAAAAAAAAAAAAAACACAAAACACAACATTAAAATCTATAACAGGCAGTAATAGTAATATCAGTACAAAGAATCATAAAGATAAGAATACAATCATACAATACAAGAATACATTAATAACAGATCATGGCCAATGTCTAATAAAAGAATAGCTAATAAGAGGTTGACAACAAATGTATTCCATTCTTAATTATTCCACCTTACAAATCCATATATAAATCGTTTGCAGACCAAGCCTTGTTAGATCTACTTTGTTATTTAACAGCACTGGGCCTTGCAAATGCAAAAAAAATAATGCCCCTTTTTTTTTTTTTTTTTTTTTTTTTTATTCTTTCTTTATTGGAAAATTATTCAACATGTAATTACATACATACACCCACATTGCTGTGGTTATAAAAAATTCCCATACAAAAATGACTTTACATATTTCCTAATTTTCTCTTTTATCTTTTTCCCTCCCTATCTTCTACCCCCCTCCCCGATCTGTCCCCTTCCTATCTTACTTTATTTTATTCCTCATCTTTTCCTATCATTCCCTGTACATATTTATCTGACAGTTTAAAAAATTTCCATTTTTCCCATGTAGTTCTGTAATTTTCCCCTTTTCCCTGGCTCAGATATTCAATTTCCGAGATATACTCTACCCGTTGTATCCATTCCTTAATAGTAGTTTTTTTTGTAGATATCCAATTTCTTGGAATTAACCCCTTTGCCGCGTTAAATAATGGTGGGACTAATGTTTTCTGATATTGCTTTTTTGTTTTATTTGTTCCATGAAATAGGCATATCCAAGCGGTTTGTAATATTTTTCCCCTGTAACTACCGTATATACTCGAGTATAAGCCGTCCCGAATATAAGCCGAGGCACCTAATTTTACCACAAAACTGGGAAAACTTATTGACTCGAGTATAAGCCTAGGGTGTGCCTAACTTTGCCTCACTGTGTCCATGCCTCACTGTGTCCATGACTAGACTGACGTTTAACATGGGAGTCTATGGAAGGGGTGCCTGGCTTTGAAAAATGGTTGCTACCCGGCTGTAGGTCCCCCGGACAAGAAACTTTGCACACTGGTAGAGGAAGAGTGGGGCTATATGTGTGCCAAGTTTGGGGTCATGGGGACTTACAGCCGGCCGGTACCGGCTCCCCAAAGTCCGGGAGATCAGGCGCAAAAAGGTGACTCGAGTATAAGCCGAGGGGGGCATTTTCAGCACAAAAAATTGTGCTTAAAAACTCGGCTTATACGGTACTTCTATATAGTCCAGAATCTCTGTCCAGTACTCCTTTATAATTGGGCATTCCCACCACATATGCATCGTTGTTCCCACCTGCTTACAACCCCTCACGCAAAGTGGGGAGTTAATAGGATGTATTTTATTCATTCTCTCTGGCGTCAAATGCCAGCGTACCATGCTCTTATAATTTGCTTCTATTGTGGTTATGTCCGATGCATAACTATACACTGCCTCAATAATTTGCTTCTCTTCTATTTCTCTACCCAGATCTTGCCCCCATTTTTCTATAAAGGGTAATGGTCCTTTTGTTTCTAGTTAGGTTAGGATTTTGTATACCTGTGAAATGCCATGTCTCAGGGGCTTTTTGCTACATATCTTTTCCAGTGGAGTTAGTGTTTTTTCATTTCTAATTGGTTGTGGGATAGTGCTTACTAAGTGTGTTAATTGAGTGTATTCCCAATCACTCAGCTGACTCCATCCCTGACTCGTGATTAAATCTTGTTTTGTTTTTATTTTACCTAATGCGGTTATATCTTTTAATTGTGCAGTTCCCATTAGTTTTCCTAATCGTGTCCCATTACCTGGCATAAAAAACGTTGTGCCTGTTAACGAAATTAATGGAGAGTTATATTTCCACTTTTCGTATCGGTGCATTGTGTCCCAAATTTTAAATACCTTTCTTGTTATATTATGTGCATCTATGCCTAGTGCTCTAAATTTTGGTGGTATCCATATATTATTATGTAAGTGTGTCATACTTAACGTGTTTTCTATTTGTGCCCATTTCTTTTTTGTTTGTGGATTTGCCCATTCTGCTAATCTGGCTATAATTATCGCTTTATGGTATCTTTTTATATCCGGTAAAGCCATACCCCCATTTTTTTTCCCGCGGGTTAATAATGAATATTTTATTCTGGCCTTTTTGCCCTGCCATATGTATTTCAAAATCATAGATTTGATCGCCTTAAAGAACGGTTGGGGTATGTCTATTGGAAGCATCTGCAAACTGTATGTTACTTTTGGGAGGATCATCATTTTTAATATGTTGATCCTTCCTGTTCATCCGACAGGTCTCCTTGAAATGTCTTTTAATTCTGCTTTAATTTCATTTAATAGTGGGATAAAATTAGCAGGGTACAGTTCTTCTAGTGTTGTTGTTATTTTGATACCTAGGTATGTTAAAGTTTTTGTTTCCCATGTAAACGGGAATTCTTTCTGTAATAATCTTTCTTCCTTTTTATCTATTCCTAGGTTCAGGATTACTGTCTTTACTGGGTTAATCTTAAAGTTTGCAAGTTCCCCGTATTTTTTTATTTCCTTTACTACATTGGGGAGAGAAATCCTTGGTTTCGGTAAGTATAAGAGTATGTCGTCAGCGTATGCCGCCACTTTTTGTTCCTCTCTGCCCATTCTCACCCCTCCTATATCATGATTATTCCGTATGTTTTGCAACAGAGGTTCCATTGCTAATACATACAGGAGGGGTGAGAGCGGACACCCCTGTCTCGTTCCGTTACGCATCTCAAATACTGACGACACACTCCCATTTACCTTTACCCTGGCTGTTGGGTGGGTATGTAAGTTTTTAACCCATTTCAAGTATTTTGGTCCCAGGCCTACATGCCGGAGTGTGTCCATCATAAACCCCCAGTCGACTCTGTCGAACGCTTTTTCTGCGTCTATCGACATGAGTACAACTGGGGGTTTCTTCTCCTTTCTTTTCTGGATCAATAGGAGGGTTCTTATGGTGTTATCTCTACCTTCTCTCCCGGCCACAAAGCCCGCCTGATCTACATTAATTAGTTCCGGCATTAACGTTTTTAATCTCGTTGCCAATATTTTTGCGTATAACTTGATGTCTGTATTCAATAACGCTATGGGCCGATAGTTGGAGCATATTGTTCCGTCTTTTCCCATTTTTGGTATAATAGTAATATTGGCAAGGAGAGATTCTTTTCTTATTTCTAAGTCTCCCCCCAATCTATTAAAATAATTACATAATTCTGGGACCAACTGATCTTTAAACTTCTTATAATATTTAATCTGAAAGCCATCCGGCCCTGGACTTTTCCCCCCTGGTGTTTCTTGGAGAGCTTTATTTCGTCCTGTGTGATTGGTTTTTCTAGGAGCTCTGCACTTTCTGATGTTATCTTTGGTAAGCTAGATTTTTCTAAGTATTCCTGTATTTTACATTTCCTGTTTTCTCCTTCCTGTACCGTCTCGTTTCCTCTAATATCGTACAGTGCACTATAGTATGTCTTAAACGCTTCTGCGATTTCCAATGTTTTAAATATCATCTCTCCTCCCTAGTTCTTTATTTTATCTATATAATTTGAAGTTTTTTTCTTTTTTGCTACTCTTGCAAGATACTTCCCAGGCTTGTTCCCCCATTTATATCTTTCTTTTGCTACATTTTTAAATACTTTTCTGGTTTCTTGTTCCATCAAGTCTCTAAGTTGACCCCTCTTGATTATTATTTTTTGATGTGTGTGTCTTTATCTTGTTGTCTTTTATCTTTTTGTTCTAAATCATATAATTCCTTTAACAGGTTTTCCCTCTTTTGGTCCCTTTCCTTCTTTTTCCACGCCCCTATGGAGATCAATTTACCCCTTATATATGCCTTATGGGCTTCCCAAGTTGTTGCCACACTATCTTCTGTTGTATTATTTATTCTGAAGTATTCTTCTATTTCTTTCGATATTGTCTCACCTATTTCTTTATTATCTAGCAGATCTTCATTTAAGCTCCACATGCCCTTTCTTTGTTCTACGTTATTAAATCTTATTTTAACCATGACTGGGGCATGGTCTGAGATTGTTTTTATTCCTATCAAAGTATCCACTACGTATTCCAAGAGCCCATGATCCACCAGCATGTAATCCAATCTTGAATACGTGTCGTGCACCGATGAATAATACGTATAATCTTTTTCACTTGGATGTGCCACTCTCCAGGGGTCTATTAATTGGTGGTTATGGATTTTTTTTTGGACCAATTTTAATTGTTTGCTATCTCGTATTGGTGCACCAGGCGTATTATCTAACCTTTGATCCATTGGGAAATTGAAATCCCCCGCAAGAATTACATAACCATGTTTAAAACCCATCAAAATATTTAAGATTCCATTCAGGTATCTTTTGGCGTGATTATTTGGACAATATACATTAACTAGTGTACATTTTTTCCCCTGAAGATTCCCTTTTAGGAACAAGTACCGGCCCTCTGGGTCAACTCTTCTGTCCTCTACTATAAAATTTATGTTCTTTCCAATCCCTATAGCTACTCCTTTAGCTCTTTTATTTGGGGAATCTTCATAGTACCATGTGGGAATCACACGCAAATACATTTTTGTGTTAGAGTCTAATGCTAGATGTGTCTCCTGAAGAAATACAATTTCTGCGGAATACCTTTCGAGCTCCCTTAATGTCATGTGCCTTTTTTCAGGGGAATTCAGCCCTCTTATGTTGTATGTAATAAAATTTATGTCAGCCATATGTTTTTTCTCTTTATTTCATCCTCTATTTTTGTTTCTCTCCCCTCTCTCTTCCTAGGATGGACAGATCCTTTTTCCTTCCTCCCCCCCGCCCCTCCCTCCCCGCCCCCCCAATAGAACCATGACCTCATGATCTTAGTGCAGGATTTTTCTCCCCCTTTCTTTTTTCCCCCCTTTCCCTTCCCATTTCCCTCCCCCTTCCTCTCCCTTTCTCCCTCCCTCCTCCCTCCTTCCCTCTTTTTGCGCCTCTTTAGGCATTTCTGCACACTTAGGCCCGAGGTGGCTTTCTGTTTGGCGTCATCGGTCCCCTCTCCCTTACTACTTGGGAGATGGTGCCGGAGCGTCCAGATGAGTCCCGGTCTCCTCTCCCTCCCCTTATCTTTCCACATCTGTTTCATTCCCCCCCTTAAACCCCCGCCCCGAGTCCCCATCGCCCCCGCTTACAGAAAAGAGAAGCAGCCATAGGAAGATCAATGCACATAGAAACCGGAACTTCCATAGACATCGGAAGGAGGAAAAAAAAAAAAAAGGGGGGGGTCCATCTCCTTCCTACCCCCTCCCCACTCCCCCACTCTCCCCACCTAAGCTTAAGTCCGGCATTGGAATTTCCAGTTTTTTGCAGAATTCTGGTATTTTCTCTATAAATCTTAGTCTTGCCGAGATACCATTTTTCCTTACCATCAGGCAGGCTGGGAAACCCCAATTATACTGAATCTCGTGTTCCTGGAGTATCTTCAATAATGGTCTTAAATTTCTTCTTCTTTGTAGCGTTTGAGATAAATCTTGAAAAATTTGAATTTGGCTCTCTTCCCATTTTATTGGTGGCTTCCCTCTCAGATTTCTCCATAATTGATTTTTTTCCTCCCAGCTTTCAAATCGAATGATGATATCTCTTGGTTTGTCCAGGGGTATTTCTCATGGTCTTCTTATTCTATGTGCTCTCTCTATTTTTAAAAGGGGATGTCATTTCTCTATCCAATAGTGGGTTACAAATTTTCAGTATTAATTCTGCTAGATTCTCTGGCTGGGGTGACTCCGGTACCCCCCAAATTTTTATATTTTTCCTTCCGTCTCTGTTCTCCTGATCCTCCCGCTTGTATGCCTGTTCCTGTTGTTCTTTCCTTATTGACTTTATCTCTCCCTCTAATCTTCCTATGGCAGCTTCATTATGGTCTGTCTTCCTTTCCACTTCCTCCACTCTTTCGCGCAAGTACCCCATATTTTCCTGTATCACCTCCATTTGTGCCTTTAGTGATTTTTCCAGGGCAGCAAACATCCCCTCAATTTCTATTTTTGTGGGTAGTAACGCCCTGTTTTGTTGTTCCTCTTCTCTTCTCTGTTCCAGTTCTACTTCGGTGTCCTGTTCTATTCTCGACTCTGATAATGTATCTGTCTCTGTCAAGTTTTTATTTTGTGCTTTTTTCTTTTCCTTCTTTTCCTCTTTAGTCTCCGTCTGGCTGCTCATTGCTCCCTGCTGCTTCTCCACCCCGTTTGTCACTATTTCCGCCATGGGTTACATATTTATTCATTGGACCCGGGCTGGGGGTCAGACTTAAAACGGGGTGATTTTGGGATAGCCCCCCCTCTTACTCCCTTTCCCCTTGAGCTCATGCTGTTTTTTTTGCGTGCTGTCCTTGGGATTTTTTATCCCCTTTGCAGTATTCCACACCGCTGTTTGTTGCCGCGCCACTATCTAGTAATCAGATTTACCCGTTCTGCGCACCATATACTACCTCTGTATTCCAGGCGAAATCAAAAACTGCCTCCTTTAGATGCGGTGGGGGGCAGTAGCTCAGGACGGTAGATGCCGGCAAGAGCAACTTGTTTTTAGCCCTTGGAATATAACAGGGGGGGGGGGATCCCAAAATGTTTTAATACAATCAGGGGTACGGCTCGGTCCTTAGAATGTCTTTGCTCTTACTGCTGCTGCACGCTTTTCCCGAGCCCCTTGCAGTGTCCCCGTCTATCATAAACTTATAGGATTCTTTCCCTCTAAGTCTTTTCACCGCTGAAGCGTCTCACTGCGCCTGCGGCGGGCAGTAATTACAGTTACAGTTTGTGTTATTATAATACTCAGTGCCTGCACAAGATTCCACTCCAGCACTGCTCAGGAACATGGGTATAAAGAGAAGCGAGCAACCAACCATCTGCGCTGTTTCTTATACTTGCTGCCCGCCTATGGTTCAGGTTCAGTTCAGTACCTTACTGCTCTGCAAAGTCCAGTTATCTGTTCTTTTATTATACTCAATGCCAGTTCAGAGTTTAGCTTCGACAGTTCACGAGGGGGTGCGAGATAATAAAAAGACAACAGGGGGGATATTCCTCCTTCCTATTTAAGGCTCACTATCAGCACGCTCCTCTTTAAGTGTTTGCAGAAAGGTAGGAACCATCAGTTTTTATTTTTGCCAGTTTTCAGTGCTTTTACTCGGTTTACAGTTCATATGCTGATATGTGTTTCTCAAGGGGTGAAGACAGCTATTTATCAATCATGCATTTGCAGTACTCACCGCTGCTGTCTTCGTGGGGAGGGGTAATCATTACAGTTTGGCAGATGAAAGGGGGTTAGCGGGAGCCAGAGACAGCGTCCGTGGGGGGCACCAGTGTCCTTTTCCTTTTGAGTTGCTGGCTTCGGGTCGCGGCTCCCCTTGATCGGCTGTCTCCGAACTCCGGACTCTGGGCTCTCCCCCGAGATCCCACACTGCTTTGCCGTCCTCTCAGCCGCGGGCCACAACACGCGCTTCTCTCACTAGAAGGATCTCACGCCGCGAGCTGCAAGCCGCGAGCTGCGAAGCTGATGATGATTGTCTTCCCATACAGCAGGCTGTTCTATGGATGCGGCTATCCAGACCTCAGCGGGTGGGAAGCGACAGGTGCGATGCGGGGCGGCGGTGCTCAGGCTCGGCTGGTCATTATCCTGGAGAGGGGTCGGAGACCAGGTGTCTCACCTACGTGCTCTGGCCCGACATCAGCGCCATTACTAGTCTCCTCCCCCGGATTGTCCTAGCTTCAACATGTCCACATGAAAATGAAAATAATGCCCCTTGATGTAATTTTATCGTCAATCATATTGTCCAGCGATGTAGATCTATTATCAATCAAGATGCTGCTGTGCCAAATGTTGACCAGCCACACTACAGCTGCTAAATGACAGACCCTTGGCTTCCAGAATATGTTCAAACCAGCCAGGGATCCTGGGAGACGCTGTTGACCAATTATAGCCATGAATAAAAGGGGGCACCCTGTACTCATTACCTGGGGAAGGTGGCTTGTGAGTACTTGAGTCTATGACAATATTCCCATATCAAAAGGCCAGAAATGCATGGCTAAAAATGACAACCATATAAAAAAGGCAAGGAGCACCTTGTGTACCTTGTCTAGAGAGATAGTAAACAGCTGTCTCTTGACAATAACACCCTGGGTCTGAAGTAACAGCAATATCATGCCAAGGCTCAGTAGGTGAACTATACTGATGGTGAGATGCAACTATACTGCCTCAGAACGGAAGCCACTGCAACATGGCTCATATAGTATATTCAGCTAGTTGGTCTATCTTGGCAAGGAGGACACAAAGGCCAGATCTGTATATCTGAACCTCTGACCACTGCACTTCATTCTGTTGCATTGTGAACTCCTGACCACTGTACTCTGTGCAATAAAACACTCTTGACCCCTGTGCTGTTTGTGATGCACACTCCTGAGTCCTTCACTATGTACATTATATACACTGCTGGTCTCTGCATTTTGTGTTTTATGCACTCCTGTATCCTGCACGATAGACACAATGTTGTACATTTTATACTCCTGACCACTGCACTTTGTACACTGGGCTTTATATGACATACTCCTGACCACTGCACTCGAAGTACATTATATACTTCTGAAATTCTTCTTTAAAGGTAGGATGTGTGCAGAAAAACATATGTAATGGAAGGGTTCATTTTTTTTTAAAGATGTGTGCTGTTTGTACATGTACTTTTGCTTGTGGCACAGTTAGGTTTGCACTGATGCCAATACTACAGTGCCTTGAAAAAGTAATCATACCCTTTGAAATGTTTCCACATTTTGTCATGTTGCAACCAAAAACTTAAATGTATTTTATGTGATAGACCAACAGAAAGTGGCACATAATTGTGAAGTTGAGGGAAAATGATAAAAAGGTTTTCAATTTTTTTACAAATAAATATCTGAAAAAAGTGTGGCGTGCATTTGTAGTCAGACCCCTTTAGAGCCGGTTCACACAGGGGCAACACGACTCTTTGGAGGCGACCTGGAAGCAACCTGAGCCTGCACCACAGCGCGACTTACAAGTTGCCTCCAGGACAGGAGACATTCCAGTGGCCAATCAACCTTGAATCTGCTCTGTGGGAGGGAGGAGGGAGGGGTTTGCCTGAGAAATGTATGTTCTCTTCCTGGAAAGTTGCTTCTGTTAAGACAGTGATCCGACTTCTGAGGCGACTTCCATTGAAATCAATGGGTACAAGTCGCCTAGAAGTCGTACAGGAACCTTTTTTGAAGTCGGAGCGACTGCAGTCATGTACATTAAGACGGCTCCATTCACTTCCATTAGTTTTAAAAACAGCGCGACTTGAAGTCGGCCTCCGGAGTCGCCCCTGTATGAACCGGCTCTCACTCTGATACCCCCAACTAAAATCTAGTGGAAACAATTGCCTTCAGAAGTCACTAATTAGTAAATAAAGTCCACCTATGTGTACCGTAATTTAATCTCAGTATAAATACAGCCCTCTGAGGTTTGTTAGAGAACCTTAGTGAACCATCAGCAGTATGATGGCCAAGGAACACACCAGACAGGTCAGGGATAAAGTTGTGGATAAGTTTAAAGCAGGGTTAGGTTATAAAAAATATCCCAAGCTTTAAACATCTCACAGAGCACTGTTCAATCCATCATCTAAAAATGAAAAGAGTATGGCACAACTCCAAACCTACCAATACATGGCCATTCACCTAAATGTACATGCCAGGCAAAGAGAGCATTAATCAGAGAAGCAGCCAAGAGGCCCATGGTAATTCTGGAGGAGCTGCAGAGATCCAAAGCTCAGGTGGGAGAATCTGTCCACCACTATTAGTTGTGCACTCCACAAATCTGGCCTTTATGGAAGAGTGGCAAGAAGAAAGCCATTGTTGAAAGAAAGCCATAAGAAGTCCCGTTTGCAGTTTGCGAGAAGCCATGTGGGGGACACAGCAAATATGTGGAAGAAGGTGCTCTGGTCAGAGGAGACCAAAATGTAACTTTTTGGCCTAAAACAAAAATGCTATGTGTGGTGGAAAACTAACACTGCACCTCACCCTGAACACACCATCCCTGCCGTGAAACATGGTGGTGGCAGGATCATGTTGTGGGGATGCTTTCCTTCAGCAGGGACAGGGAAGCTGGTCAGAAGATGGATGGAGCCAAATACAGGGCAATCTTATGCCTTGTACACACGACCGAACTGTCCATCGGAATAAAGTCCGATGGAGTTCCGACGGAATTCCGCTCAAGCGGTCTTGCATACACACGGTCACACTAAAGTCGGACCGTCAAAAACTCAGTGACGTACAACACGTACGACGAGCCAAGATTAATGAAGTTCAATAGGCAGTTCGGCTCTTCTGCTTGATTCTGAGCATGCGTGGTTTTTAGTCCGTCGGAATTGCATACAGACGAAACTGACTTTCCGATAGAAATTTCTGTCCGTCGGAAAAAAAAAGAAAACAAAGTTCTCCAAGTCCGTCGGAATTTCAGAAGGAAAAAGTCAGATAGGGCATACACACGGACGGAATATCCGATGAAAAGAGCCAGTCTGACTTTTTCCATCGGAAAATCCGGTCGTGTGTACAAGGCATTAGAAGAAAACCTGTTGGAGTCTGCAAAAGACTTGAGACTGAGAAGGAGATTCACCTACCAGCAGGACAACGACCCTAAACATACAGCCAGAGCTACAATGGAATAATTTAGATCAAAGAAGATTTGGTGAGATTTGAAAATTGCTGTTCACAGACGCTCTCCATCCAATATGACAGAGCTTAAGCTATTTTGCAAAGAAGAATGGGCAAAAATGTCACTCTAGATGTGCAAAGCTGGCAAAGACCTCCCCAAAAAGACTTGCAGCTGTAATTGCAGCGAAAGGTGGTTCTATGAAGTATTGACTGAATACGAATGCATGCCACACTTTTCAGATATTTGTAAAAAAAAAAAAAAAAATGAAAACCATTTATCATTTTCCTTCCACTTCACAATGATGTGTGACTGTGTTGGTCTATCACATAAAGTCCCAGTAAAATACATTTACGTTTTTGGTTGTAACATGACAAAATGTGGAAAATTCAAGGGGTATAAAATAGGATTTTTGTACTCACCGTAAAATCCTTTTCATGGACGGACACAGCTTCAATCTTCACAAGTGGGTATTAGCCTTCATTTAGGAATGACTAGGCAGAAAAAAAGTGTTAACTTCAGAGCTGAACAGCCCCACCCAGGGGGCGGTCCTACTGGCTATATCCCCTCAGCCTGCACTAAGCAGAACAGTTCGTCAAAAAGCAGTACAAACTGGGTTGGGTGCCGTGTCCCTCCATGAATTTAGAGAAAAGGATTTTACGGTAAGTACAAAAATCCTATTTACTCTTTCGTTCATGGACGGACACAGCTTCAATCTTGACAAGTGGGACGTCCCAAAGCAGTGTTTAAAACGAGGGGTGGGAACAGCATTAAAACAACTTCACCCCAAAACAAAACAGAGCTCCTCAACTGAGTAGTTGCAACTCTAAACAGCCACCTGCAATACCTTGCGGCCAAAAGAAGCATCCGAAGATGCACACACATCAACTTGTAAAGTCTAGTGAAAGTGTGAGCGGACGACCAAGTTGCCGCCTTACACACCTGGGAAACAGACGCTTGATGCTCTCAGAGCTCAGACAGCGTCCAAAAAATACAACGTAGTCTCCTAGGATTCGACGGATGAGGACACAAGGATGGCAGAACAATGTCTTCCTTGAGATGGAAGGTCGAAACGACCTTAGGAAGAAAAGAAGGCTGCGGACGGAGCACCCCCTTTCCTTGTGGAAGATCAGATAGGGAGCCTTGCATGACAAGGCTGCTAGCTCAGAAACCCGTCTTAACTGGCATAACAGCCACCAAAAGGATCACTTTCCGAAAAAGTGTCAACAAGGGAAACTCCCTGGTGTTCCCAAATGGTGGTTTCTGAGGCACCTAGAGGCCCTGCCGTTAAATTTATTGACTGCAAGCAGGATGGCATATGGGACCCTGCGACAGCAGGTCCTCTCGTAGCGGTAGACGCCAAAAGGACGTCTGCTACACAAGCCCTACAGAGGTAGTGGAGGGTGGCCCGGAGGGGCCGCCTGCCGAACCCTCCGTACAAACGTTCTCACTAGAGAGTGAGTCACCAGGGGTCGTTGAAAAAGGACAGCCAGGGCAGTTACCTGCCCCCTAATTGTACTTAAAGCAACATTTTTGGCCCGTTACCTGCTGAAAGAACAGCAGGACTCTGGAACCAAATAAGTACACGGATGCCACCTCATTTCCTCACAATGCCCAAGTGCGATGGTAAATCTTCTTAGGGGGATGATTTCCAAGCACTCCTCATGGTAGAGATCACCGAGTCTGACAGGCCCCGGTCTCTTAGCACCTGGCTCTCAAGCCATGCCCTTAAGCCAGTGACTGTAAAAACAGGATGGAGTATGGGACCTTGCGACAGCCATCTTTGGGATGTCAACTGCCGCACCGCAGCCCGAAGGGTCTGCAACTTTCCCAGAGGGAGAAGAAAACTTTCGCCTCTGAGGAGTCCAGAATTAACCCTAGATACACTAGGAGTTGAGACGTACCAATACTGACTTCTGAGTGTTCAGCACCCAACCAAGGATCGGAGGGTCTGACAGGTTATAGACACGCTCACCTCTAATTTTGAGTTTGAAGTGGCCCTCAGAAGAAGATCGTCCAAGTTGCCCATGATAGCGATGCCACGCTGTCTTAGGGCCAGAATCGGGGCAAGCACCTTGGTGAACACCCTTGGTGCCGATGCCAGGCCAAAGGGGAGAGCCACCATTGGTAGTGGTCTTCCCCGGCCACCAAACGCAGACATCTCTGATGCCTGGTGCATATGGGGACATGCAAGCATGTGTCCCTGATGACCAAGGATGCCGGAAATCCCCCGGATGGAGGGCAGCGACAACAGAGCGTCTTCAGCACTACGAACAGATTAGAGTAGAACCCCTGAACCCATTCCTGTACTGAGACAGGAAGTACCACCCTGCGTATCAGCAGGTCTTGAACCGCCCCATATAGGACTTCCCGACGAATCGGCTGAAGCTGGCGGTTCAGAGGGGAAAAAAAATCTGTTTGGTAGGCAAGCAAGGTTGGGCTTGCGAACCCAGGGGCGCTTCTGTCCCTCAGCAGGCGCTTTATCGGCCTGGGGTCGTTTACTTGCCGCACTAGGCGGACAAAAGAACTGCTTGTGCGTGGTGAAGGAGAGCCCTAGCCTATGGCGTGGCTCCTTACCCCTTTTTGGATTGCGGGAGAAGCAAGCTTTTACCTCCTGTGGCATCCTTTTTTTTTTTTTTAAACTTTATTTCTTTATTAGGTTTTTCACGGTTTACAGGCAATTAAGAAAACAGTGTTCCCCATACTGCCCCAACCCTCCGACAATTTCCCCTCCACCGGTTCGATAGACTATACATACTAGGTGTATCCCCGGGGAGAGACCTGATGAAGGGGGGACCCCTGGGGCTGTCTGTAAAAACTACTGTTCTAATGCTAAGATTCATGCCCTTTCACAACATTCATTCATCTCTATCGTTCCACAACTTCCACTCCTTTATCCACGGGTTTCTTTTGGGCCATTTTAGGTGTTTTATCTTGCACTTATTAAGGTTTACATACTGATCCCTCTTGCTTCCCACCAAGGTTTCCAGATCTTATCATATGTCGTTGGAGCGCCTTGCCTTATATAAACCGATTTCTCTTTAAGAATTACCCCATTCATGCTGTTCTGCCATTCCTCACTGGACGGAGGCAGTGTTGACTGCCATCTACGAGCAATCAAAATCCTAGCTTGGAATAGGCATCTCATGGCAGCTATTTGGGGGCTCCCAGGTTTGCCCCCTTCCCCCATTAATCCTAGTAGACATTGCTTCGGCCTCATCTCGATGGAGATCCCGAACACCCTAACAATAGTTTTTACCACCTCCGTCCAGTACCGGAATAGCTTCGGGCACCTCCAGAACATGTGAAGCAAGTCTTCTTTTGGGTCCCTACATCTAGGACAACTAGAGTCTGGCCGACGGCCAAACTGAAAAAGTCTATATGGGGTGTAATAAGTTCTATACAATAAGAAAAGATGTGATATCCTCTGAGAGGGGGACAGCGAGACCAGTGGGGCTACTTCAAGGATCCTATTCCACTGGGTATCAGAGATAGCTCCCACATCTATTTCCCATTTCATTTTGTATAAGGGTGGTTCTAACCTGTTCAATCTCCCTTTATTAATGTAAGGATACACTTTAGAGATTAAACCTTTCACCGAGTCTGCGTTAATTAATTTTTTAAGTACCGGAATTGTGGTCCATTCTAGAGTCTGTCCTTTAAATTGTTCCTCTAGTGCATGCCGAACCTGCAAATATTTGAAAAAGGATTTATTTGGAAAGGCATGATGGACCCTCAATTCCTGGAAAGTTTTCAAAATACCATCCTGATATAACTGGGCAATAAATTTTATCCCGCATCTTTCCCATTCCCTTATTGTCCCTATTTTCTGGAGCTCTTCTAATTTACCGTTATCCCACAATGGAGTAAATTCCGTAAATCCTCTATAATTCAGTATAGTTTTCACTGTGTCCCAAACTTTCATCATTAAACTCAAGGTTGGGAGTTTTGGAGAAAAAAAACCTGACTCCAGAGCTTCAGGTATGGAATCATGTGGAGTATTTTGGAGAAGGATCTTTCTTCCTACTTCTTGACCAGGAATATTACTTCCCCCCAGTCACTGAAGTTGTGATGCCAGAAAATAACTATAGGGATGTGGGAGTGCTACTCCTCCCTCCTGTTTCTGTAGCTGCAGGGTGCTTAACCGGATTCTTGCTGTGCCACCTTTTCATATCATTTCCCTGAACAGAGTCTCTATCTTTTGAAACCATTTTTTATAAAGCCAAATTGGCGAGTTGTGTAATACATACAGGAGCTGGGGCATCCAAATCATTTTAATCAAGTTACACCGGCCTGCCACAGATATTGGCAAACGTTTCCAGACTTTTATTTTACCCCTGAATTTGATCAACAGGGGATCAATATTATCTGTCGTGTATTGTTGAAGATCTTTAGAAATGTTTATGTGGCATCCTTAATGATGTCATCCAGAGAGGCTCAAAAAAGACTGTCTCCCTTAAAGGGCAGGTCCAATAAGGACTTCTTGGAAGTTTTTTGGTCCGTAGACCAGAACTTAGCCAAACCAGGTGGCATAACACCACCGTATAAACCGAGGCTCTGGACAGCAAGGGGATAGTATCCATGTCTGACTCGCAGACAAACTTAAGGCCCTGTACCAAATGGTCGGCCAAAGCTACCTCGTCCGGAGGAGCTTCCCGTGTCTTTAATCCCTAGAGTAGCACTTTGCCCACTCAGTAGGTGTCTGAGACACCAAAGCCCCAGCTATTGCTGGACGCACCGCTGAGCCCACTATAGGTAGCGAGCGATTGCCTCAGCCTTCTTGTCCGCAGGGTCCTTGAAGAAAGGAGCCCCTTCCACTGGACTCGTGGTTACTTGGTTAAGTCTGGACACAGGGGGGTCCACTATCGGGGGAGAGGTCAATTTTTTCAGGAAACACTCCTAAAAGAGTTACCGGACCGCCAAATTTTTTGGGGCCAAAAAAAAAACCAAAAAAAAAAAACCAAACACCTTCAGTGGTTTTTCCCCCTTCTTGTATAAAAGTTTATCAAGATAAGACATACAAGGAAACACCTTGGCAGTGCGGGCCGGCTTACGGAACCCAAAGTGAACCGCCATCACTGTTGCAGAATTCCCCAACTTCAGCTTAACCCACACTGCGGTGATAGATACCAAGCCTTTTTGCGTGCTGATCCGGAGTCATCCTCACTGTCCAACCTGTCACGGTCCGCAGCCACTGATGCATCAGAATCAGGGCCATGAGCCACAGCTGGGCCTGACTCTGCATCAAAATTATCGCCAGAAGATGGCGGGGGAGGGGGCGTTCCCACGCGCCGCTTCCACCTTGGCAACAAAAGGCCTCCAGGATCGCCAACAGTGTCCACTGATATAGCAGGGGCACCAGTTGCCAACTCAGGTGTTTCAGGGGAAAAAAATGTTGCTGCTGACCAACGCGCCTGACACCCACAGGGACTCCAGGCAAGGTATCACAGCCCACCCTACTAGCTGCTAAAGAGATGCAGGGTCTCCCAGAGGACTCACCACCCTTAGGACGGTCACTGTTACTGCTGATCGTCTGCTCCCACCAGTGATGGTCTCCCATAGCTGCCTGTGTCAGTCTGATCCTCCGTCAGCGTGTGTCTGTCTATCGCGCGCCTGTGAATGCACCCTAGAGGCCAAAGACTTTCACAAAATGGCCGCCGAGCGGCCGTACGGAAGAACGTCGCGAACCACAAGAAAATTGCCGCCGAGCAGTCGACAGAAGTTAAAGCGGGCGCGGACCACAAAAAAATGGCCGCTGAGCGGTGATAGATCCATACAGGCGCGGACCACAAGAAAATGGCCGCCGACAGCATGGAGGGAGAAACACACAGGTAAGCAGCAAAAATTTACGTTTCCAATGATAGCCTACAGCGCAGTTCCCGCTCCAGATGGAGCCCCCCAGGTGACCCCCAGCACTCAGCAGCCAGCCTTAGCTTGCAGAACCCATGGAGGAGGGAAGGCAGGGAGAGAGGAAAGAAAGGGCAAAACCACTTACTTGATCTCTCCAGGAATGTCCAGCCAAGTCCTCCTGCCAAAGCAGGGGGAGCTACTTACCCTTCCTGCATGGATTATGCTGGAAGACATTCTGGACAGACCATCTTCCGCGCAGTTACGGAGGTGACTGTCGGCCCGGCATGCTGTGATTGAGCCATAGAGACCAATCATATGCATGCCCTGGAGCATAAAGCTCACCAGCCACCCGTGGAGCGACGGGCATGTCGTGGAAAACCCAGCGCGTAGCTAGGGTCGGCACACGCTCGATGGCCGAAACTGGGGAGACTACAAGGATCTGGGATCCAGCCTGTCACCCAGTCGGCAGTTGATCGAAGATCGCAGGAGCAAAAAAAAACGTAGAAAAACGTAGAAAAAAAAACCCCGGACCAATGGGCCTGAAGGGAGCCATGTCCTTCTCCTATACTAGGCAGAAAAAAAATTATCTGCTTAGTGCAGGCTGAGGGGATATAGCCAGTAGGACCGCCCCCTGGGTGGGGCTGTTCAGCTCTGAAGTTGTTAACACTTTTTCTGCCTAGTCACTCCTAAATGAAGGCTAATACCCACTTGTCAAGATTGAAGCTGTGTCCGTCCATGAACAAAAGAGTAATAATTTTTCAAGGCACTGAAAGCAGTTGCACAAATACTCGTACAAATGCTCAGATACCTGAAACCGATACCTTCGTGGTGCGATTTGAGCCCATACAAAATTAATGGGCTCAAATTGCACTGCAAAGAATCACGTGATTTGAACAGGAATGTGGTGCATTTCCCCCACCGCTCCTGTGTGAACCATTCGATGCAGACAGAAATCGCAATGCATTCCCGTTCAAATCGCATGTGATTCTTTGCAAAGCGATTTGAGCCTATTCATTTTGTAAGGGCTAAAATCGCACTGCAAAGGTATCGGTAATCAGTATCGGCGAGTACTTGAGCACAAGTATCCATACTTGTCGATAAAAATAAAAAAAACAGTATTGGTGCAACCCTAGGCACAGTCATTAAAGCATAGCTTGTGGGTAAAAGGACTGTAGCATATGTTTCCTGTGTATACAGGGAGAAGACTCAACAGATTGGTGTCAAATGTTGTTTTCTAAATCTTTTTTTGCTAAATGTATTTGAAGCGTAATTTGTGTTTTATAACTGCATTCTCAGCTGAGAGCTGTTAGGTTGTCACACTGTATACAGACTGTACTAAAAGTTGCAGCTAGCTAAACAAACATTATTTTCCGCACCATAAGACACACTTTCCCCCCCCAGAAATATGGGGGGAAACGTCTGTGTCTTATGGTGTGAATATACGGCAGGCACCACCCCCTGCCGTTGCCACTGGAAGAGAGGCGGGAGAGCAGAGGACAGACATCCAAACCCGCCACAAGCGCCGGGCGATCTCCCGGCTGGGCCTGACACTGTTCCTGAGACAGAGGACAGAGCATTCGGCCGCTCGGGCTGCTCGGTTTTCTGTCAGGTGGATGGGATGGCAACGGTCAGGCTGCATTTCTTTGGCACTGGTCAGGCTGCATTTCTTTGGCACTGGAAAATATGTTAGTAGTTCATTTGGTTCAGAATATTTTTTTCCTTGTTTTCCTCCTCTAAAACCTAGGTGTGTCTTATGGTAAGGTGCATCTTACGGAGCGAAAAATACAGTACATAATAATGAACACCACCTTCTTGGCCGCTTCTGTTCATATTAACATAAAGCTTCCAGTGCCAGTTGGGATTCTTACCAAATCTGCTACTGGTCTATCTTTAAACCACACCAAAATGACCATCCCCACTTTTCACCACAGTGCACTATGCGTTCAGTATTCTGGCCCTTTAAAAT
This sequence comes from Rana muscosa, assembly GCA_029206835.1. Taxonomy (NCBI): domain Eukaryota; kingdom Metazoa; phylum Chordata; class Amphibia; order Anura; family Ranidae; genus Rana; species Rana muscosa. Next base: position 471,200,718 of record CM055116.1, on the reverse strand, counting down.
ATGTCCTTCCATCATGTTCAAAAATTGGGAGGTATGAAAAAATCTTAGAAGAGTCTGATTAGTCTGTGATAAACTGACTGAGTCACTTCTCAAAATGCAAACATGCCAAGGGCCAGGAGCACCAGCTCCACCCTGGCGAGATAAACAGTGAACCTTTGCCCAAGACAAATCTAAAGTGATCCACTGTATCAAAACAACTAGAATCATATAAACATTTCTGATATGCAAACAATATGCCACTGTCAGGAGAGGAACTGAAATAAATGCCTAAATCAAAAGAAAGAAAAGTGGATCCTAAGGTAAAGCAGCCAAAAAGGGGGGCGTTTTGGGCCCAATGTCATATTGGGCTTGCTAGAGGGCCAGAAAAAAACCCCCAAAAAAACACATTTGTTTTAACAGTGTCATTCCTTTGTTCCTGCAGCAAATGTTCCAGCCAGCAGATGATTAACACCTCAGGAAAGTGATTTTTAGAATAAAAATAAAACAAGCTGGTGATATAAAAAAGTTGCACATAGTGCAAATAAAAAAACCCTACTAATGGGTAAAGGGAAGCAAAAAAAAAAAAACACAACAACACACTGCATAAAAAACAGGATTAACCCACATAGTGTTTGTGATCTACCTAAAATGGACCATCTCAGCTATTGGATAAAAAGCATCTTTCTACCATATATACTGCAGCAACAAGAAAAAGGAAGGGGTATGAACATATCTGATCCCCTGGAATAAGACCTTGCCTGGTATAACAGCCACTGGGAGGAACAACAAACTACTTGAACCTCATGAGTGCAGGGATATGCACACAAAGATCTCTGGCCTAGCAGCCACAAGTGCATGAACCACAATACAGCTTCATGCACATGGCCATAAAGCATGCAGAGCCTGCATAATCACTCTCCAGAGACCTGCAACTGTCATGTCCAGCTGCCCATTGAGATTAATTAGAAGATGTGGCTGCATGCAGTTATGCTCCAGAGCGGCAGATGTGTTTGGCGCAAATGTCTGAGCAAGTGCAGGCAGATGTGGGTCCCAGGAGAGGTATTACACAGGCTCGGAATGCTGTAGAGCCCCTGTACCTTCATGTGAGTGAAGCCTATAATACCTGAAACTAGACAAAGGCAATGAGATATTGGTGGAGGACAGTAGGGAAAAGACAGGGGAACATGACAACCACAAATAAAAAGAAGCAAGAAAGCAACATCAGGGAGCATACAGTCCAGACTCGAAAAGCATTTCTGCTGACCATAGCACAGTTAACTACCGTTTCTGATCTTTTTTTTATTTACACTAACAGATACATTTTTAGGACAAGCTTTCAGGATATACCCCCCCGTTCTTGTACTTCAGTGCTGCTTTAACCTTAGAAGTAGGTATATCCAGAAAGCTTGTCTACTAATACACCAAACATTTTTTCACCTACGAACGCTGCTTGTGCTAGGCCCTACACAGTAGCTATTCAGACCAGCGTATCCTCAGCTATAGCTTTGGCGGCCATACCCTGCTTTTTCTGGATCAAAGAATGCAGAGTTCACTTAATCTGATAGGCCGTGTGAATATCTTTAAAATTATATATTTACCTAAATTCCTATATGTTTTTCGGGCATCCCCAATCTTTTTGTTTAAAAAAACTCTTTAAAAAGGATTAACTTGCTCCTCTCCACCTTCCTCTGGCAGGGGTCGACCCCACGAATAGCTAGGGCCTCGCTTCAAGCTGCTAAACTTGATGGCGGATTGGCCTTCCCTAATCTGTGACACTATTTTATAGCGTCACAGCTAGCTTATGTTTATGACTGGTTCCTGGAGGCCTCCTCAACCTGTTCTACGGCTCTATTGACTGCACTGGTGGGTTCTAGGGCCTCACTTGTGGACGATTTACACAGATCTGTACCCAGGCGTTGTTCTCAAGGCTCCCCTTTAGAAATTAGCTGGTTAGCTTGGCATGAAGGTAACAAGGTGCTTGCAGACTCGGATGGGGTGTCTCCCAGGTCCCCCCTGTGGCGGAACCCAAATTTCGCTGAGCTTCTGGGTCACCCGGACTCCTTGTGGTGGACACGACTCGGGGTCACTCATGTCTCCCACATTTTTGTTAATGATACGTTTATCTGCTTTGAGGATTTGAAGGTATGGTGTGGGGTGACGGATAAATTCTACTATAAGTATTTGTTACTACGTCATGCCATTTGGGCACAATTTACTGGGTTGACCCAGGAGCTCATTGAATCGCCTTTGGAGAAGCTGCTGTCGTACCAGGATATTGAAAAGCTGGTTACGACTATTTACTCCCGCCTGCAGTCTGCTGGGGTTAATCCCTTTCAGATTGCTCAGCGGAAATGGGAGGTGGACATTCCGGGGCTGTCCGAGGAGGGGTGGGAGGAGGCCTCGGAGGTTTGCTTTCAGGACCTTATTGGATCTAATGATCTGTACGTACAGTTTAAATTTATACACCAATTGCATTATACTCCTGCCAGGCTGGCTCACATGGGTTTTGCCTCTGCTGCTTCTTGTTCTAGGTGTGACTCCACTGATGCTGGATACATACATATGTTTTGGTCTTGTTCTGCTTTGTCAACGTTTTGGAAGGACTTATTTTCTTTTTTCAAGGACTATTCTTTTTTACGCTAGGAAATTAATTCTGTTACAATGGAAGAGTGCCTCTGCTCCATATGTTCAAAGGTTGTACCGAATGATAAATAAGGTTATACCCATTTTTAAATGCATCTGCAAGGGTAGGGCCTGTCCTGACAAGTTTACCAAGATTTGGCAGCCCTGGCTTGACATTGCAGATTCCTTTTGGAAGGACACCCTGCTCTCCTAACCCGAATGGGTATTGAACTGGGTTGGCTTGCTAATGCTGCAGCCTGCTGGGGACAATGTTGTTGGTTTGGTGCGCTCGGGTTCTGGTTGGGGGTGTGGTGGGCGGTGAGGTGTGTATGGCTGGGCGTGTGCGCGTGTGTGTGCGTGTGTGTAGGGGTTGACTGTACTTGGTTATATCTCCACTGCTTACTATACTATGATTTCCCATAGTGGGGCCCAACATGGCCCACTTTGGTCGACCTACTTATTTAGTTTTTTTAGTTTTCCTCCGTTGAGGAACCGGGGTTCACAATTTTGTTTTGATAATACCATATAGCCCTGTGGTGCTATCATTAATGTGCAATGTTATATACATGTGATGTAACCATTTGCGAGACTGTTTGCTTTGTACAAGAAAAAAAAACTTAATAAATAAAACTTAAAAAAAGAAAGCAGAGAGTTAGCCTGGAATGTTACTTTTGGGTCTTGCACTCTGCACTGTGGCACTTTCCAAACCTTTGTGTACTGCGTTAGTAAGCCACAGAGACCTCTTCAGGTCCAGAGTAGAGATGGGCTCGGGTATATTTGAAACCCCACACTGCACACAGCTAATCACAGGCAGGGAGACATTTCCCGATCCGCAGCTGCATAGATCGGGAAATGTCTCACTGCCGTAATTAGCCGTGTGCAGGGTTTGCTTCCTGGCAGTATCAGGCATGTGGGGTTTCGAACACGCCCGTGCCCATCTCTAGTCCAGAGGCATCGCACAGCCTCTGGTGTGACCAAGTCTCTGACAACTCATATAGGAATTAAGGCCGGTCAGACTGAACTGCTAAGAGCTACCAAGTGGTACCATTAGGTGCTATTGAGCACCATTTTAAAATTCCTGCCAGAACCATCTAGCTGCAGTAACGGTTAAAACCTAAGTTCAGTCAAAATCAAAAACAGAATATTCAGTACAAGGGAGATATGTATGGTGTGTCCTTTTTGTATATTCCTCCCCTGTTAGTATTACTTCTCCTCTGTCTGCCCCCCCCCACCCCCTTTCCCTTTGTCTATCAGATAACATTTTTCTTATATGGACCCTCCTCTCCTGAAGTGAAGGGTTTTACAGTGTTCTGCTTAAGCTTACGACTGTTGTCTATTGTTTTTCTAGATATACCATGTCCTCTCCAAGCTTTTCTTTCCCCAAGGTGAAGAATTAGGTGTACTAGGCGAAGACTACCCCAGTTAACATTTATTTTTTGTGTATATTGAAAACACTCGCGCTTGATAAACGTGACAAATAAACAGAAAAAAACAGAACAAATTAGCGCTGCCGTCAATTGGATTTCTATTTGTCCGTTACTCTAAATAAAGCTCCTTTAAGGGGAGGATGGCTACATACAGTACACAGGGCTGGGTCCCGGCTGTGGAACAGAGATTCCCATCAGAGGGGCAGGCTGATTACATCACACCCTCTGACTCAGTCAGAGGAAGTTTCATATTTATTCACCGAACACAAAGCTGCCTATGAACGGCAGTGTATGCTATTATTACCCCCTGCTGAGAGAAAAAAAATTGAGGATGGTGTATAGTCAAAGACAAGAACATTTTATATAATCGATTGATTTTAATCTTTTTTTTGTATAAAATGCTTTGCTTCTTTTAAATGTTGATTGAATCAATACATCTTGGCTGCAACAAAGTCCCATGAGAGATGCTTTTATAATATATAGTAGACAGGGACAGAGCAGCCCCTAACCCATGATATACTCACCCAAACCAACAAAGAATTGTACTGTCTTCAGCAAATAAACATGAATTGAAATACTCTAGCGTTTAAAAAAAAAAGTAAAAATAAATGGATGTGTTACAGTTACTCACCTACGCGCGAAAGGAAAGTTGACAGATGTACTAGTAGAGAAGTTTCTTGGGCTGTCGAGAGGGCTGCTCCCTGCTACAAAAAGAGCATGCAAATGAGAAAACATCTGTACGTGGCAGCTAGAGGTACTGTAAAACATGACAAAGTGCAAACATCAACATTTTATTAGCAACACAAACCGTTATTTTTGACAATCTCATATAAGCTTGCTAGAAAAAATTCCTTTCAGGTTTCCTGCATGATTTTCAGCTTCTCGTATGCAGTTTACTTAGGATTTCCACGGACTACATATCCCATGGCACCTTGCTTCCTGCAAACTGATTCCTACACTGACTCTGCCTCATGAAACTCCTCCTCTCAGCACCTCTGCAGTTCAGAAGGCAGGCTCTCTGAGATGTGTGATACAGCAGTGCCTACTCAGCGGGCATAATAGAAATGCGTTGCATAATTCAATGAATGAAGGTGCAATAAAAAGAGGCAGGCATTCAGGAGGCGGCAGTTATCACCCCTGGAATGCCCAGCATCTGCTAGCTCCACCACTCTCTGAAAATAGATCCACTATGAATTGTTATCCATAGAAGCAGTAGAGTGCCGTGCCGCATATGCAAATGGGGGCTTACAGTTTTGATCAAGTAAATTACTATGTAGGGTTTCTAAAATTAGACACTAGCTTTGGTATCCTTTTTAAACAGAAGTTTAGGCAATACATTTTTTTTTTATCTGCAATACAGAATACTTTATTAGTCCCAAAGGGAAAGTGGGAAATTGTTGTTACGACACAGACACACTTAACAAAGACAACACAAGAACACAACAATAAACTGAACAAGATGCAAAAACACAACAAAATTACCAATAACAGCCATTGACACTACACTACAAATAAAACATCCATACAATTAAAATACAACATGGAATAAATAACACAGATTAAAATAATAGGCAAACTACCAAATCCAAACAATGCACCACTTTCTCTAACACCACCCCAAATAATCACCAACGCAATACCAACATACTATAAAAACACAAAATCCTGATCAAAATTTAATTTTCACCTCCAGCCCTCACAGAAAATAATTATATCAAATACTTTTTTATTTATTTCTTTACCACAACATTTATACATACATCTTTTTCATTTGTGTGTTACAGTGTATTTTAACTTATCTTAATACATTCACCTACTCATTCCCGCAGTCCCCCTGACATATACATATATACTTTTCCTTTATGTATTACAGTGTGTATGTGCTCTAACTTATCTTAACGCATTCTCAGACTCATTCCCATAACCCATCCCTCCCCCCCTCCCCCCCCCCCCGTGCCTCCCAATTGATCCATTTATCCCATATATTATTAAACTTCTTTTTGTTGCCTCTCTTGGTGTATATAAATTCCTCTTTTATTCTAGTATCATGTATTACCTCCTCCCTCTCGGTTACTGTAGGGGGGGAAACCGATTGCCATTTCTGTGCGATCAGTTTCCTACCCTGGAACAGGCATCTCATTATTGCTATACGTTCACCCTTTAATAGTCCCCTCTCTTCCACCAGACCCAGCACGCATAGCCTCGCCTCAGGCCTCAGAGATGTACCAAACACTTTATTTATCTTTTCTACTATTTGCTTCCAGTATTGGTACAGCTTGGGACATCTCCAGACCATATGTATTAGGTCTCCCCTTATCCTGTCCACATCTCTGGCATCCTGGGTCCGGTCTCCTACCGAACTGGAACATTCTTTGAGGGGTATAATATGCCCTATGTATCAGGTAAAGCTGAGACATGTTCTGGGAGGGGGACATTGACAATTCCGGGCCTGCTTCCAATATTTGTTCCCATTGATCTGGGGAGATTGTACCCACATCCTTTTCCCATTTCGCCCTAATTTTCCCACTTATTGTATCGATCGGTCAGCCCTTTCTAGGGAGTCGTATATGTTTGATATCACCCCTCTGGCAGTCTCTGCGTTTACTAAGCTTCGAAGGATAACCATATCATTCCTTTCCGGTGGGCTGTGTCCGAATTGTGTATTTAGCGCATGTCTGACCTGTAAGTATCTGTAAAAAGATCTATTTGGGACCGTATATTCCTCTCTTATTTCTTGAAATGTTTTTATTCTGCCGGGAGTGAATAATTGCCCCAGCAAATGTACGCCTAATCTGTCCCACTCCTCAACCCTTCCCATAATTTTAAGTTCCTGTAGGTTACTGTTGTCCCAGATAGGGAAAAATTCAGAGAAGCCGGTGAAACCCAGAATCTCCTTGCCCTCCTTCCAGGATTTGACCATTAATTGGGCTGTGGGGCATTTAGAGTAGAATGAGTCTGCCTCTACTGCCTCTACCTCCGTATCATGACTTGTATCATTCATGACTACCCTCATTCCCACTCCCCTTCCCTTCCACTGGTTACTACCCTTCATATGCTGCAATTGGGCAGCTAAGAAGTAGTATCTAGGGTTCGGTAGGGCCAAGCCCCCCTTCTCCCTTGGATGTTGTAGGGCTCGGAGCGATATTCTTGCTGTTCCCCCCCTCCAGATCAATTCCCTGAATACCCTTTCTATTTTCCTAAACCACCGTTTTGGGATCCATACAGGTGAGTTGTGTAAAATATATAAGATTTGCGGCATCCACACCATCTTTATCAGATTGCTCCTTCCGGCTACAGATAGAGGTAGCCGGTTCCAGACCCTGCATTTTTGTCTCAGCTTTGACAATAATGGCGCTAGATTTCCCCCTATATATTGCCCTGGGTCCTTTGTCATGTTTATTCCCAGGTATCTTATCTGAGGAACCACCTTCACTTGATCTATCTGCCCTCTTAAGGGTTCCAGCGGCAGGAGTGCGGATTTCTCCCAATTTATTGTTAACCCGGAGAATTTCCCAAATTCCCCTATGATATTCATTGCTGTCTCTAATGAGGTCTGTGTGTCCCCCAGAAAGAGCAAAATATCGTCCGCGTACAATGCGACTTTCTCCTCTCCTAGTTTCCTTTTAAAGCCTTTTATCCCCAGTGATTCCCTTATTGCAGTGGCTAATGGCTCCATGGCCAGGGCGAAAAGCAGGGGCGACAACGGGCAACCCTGTCTTGTCCCCCTGGCCAATCTAAACCAGGCCGAGCACTCCCCATTGATCCTTATCTTTGCCCTGGGATTCCCATACAATAACCTGACCCATTGGCTGAACTTTGGGCCGAACTGGTATTCCTCTAGCACCTTCCATAGATATTGCCATTCAAGGCTGTCAAACGCCTTTGTGGCATCCAGGGACAAGATCGCTCTCTCCCCTCTTTCTTCTACTGGCAACTGGGTGTTCAAAAATGCCCTTCTAATATTGGAGCTAGTGGACCTTCCGGGTATAAATCCTGTTTGGTCAGGGTGTACCAGCTTTATAACTATCTTATTTAGCCTTATTGCCAATATTTTGGCCAAAAATTTTGTATCTGCACACAGGAGAGATATCGGTCTGTAGGAATTTGCCTCTAATTGATCTTTCCCTTCCTTCAATAATGTTATTATGGTTGCCTCCTCCATGGACCGAGGCATTTTCCCTTCCTCAGCCGCCCAATTAAATACCTCCAGTTCGGAAGCAGCACCTCACTGTAGGTTTTGTATACTTCTATTGGTAACCCATCCGGGCCTGGTGATTTTTGCCCCGCCATTTCTTTTGTTGCCAATTGTATCTCTTCTAGTGTCAGTGGTGCCTCCAACCCCTCTCTATCTTCCTCTGTCAGCCGGTGTAACTTCAGGCTGGCGAGGAAGGCAGCCATTTCCCCCTCTCTACTGTTGTGCCATGTGCTACTATACAGGTTCTGGTAAAAAAATGTAAACACTTGTATTATTTCTGGTGTACCTCTCTTGATTTCCCCGTCCTCATCTTGGATTGCCGGTATGGTGGATGGGGGGTTGTCGGCCCTCGCTGCCATGGCCAAGATCCTTCCCACTCTCTCCCCCTCGCCATAGAAATTCTGTTTCTGAAATAGTTTCTTATTTTCCGCCTTTCTTCTTATTATTTTTTTATATTCCTCCTGCGCCTCTAACCATTCCTTATGTTCCTCCTTGCGTGGGTTGCTTATGTATCTAATCTCTAACCTCCTCACCTTTTCACACGCCGCTGCCTCTTTGGCGCGCGTCTGTTTTTTAATAAAGGGATATTTTTTGGATCAGGATTCCCCGTAGGAATGCTTTCAGGGTGTCCCAGATTATTCCCGTTGGGGCCGAGCCGGTGTTTACAGCTATGAACTCTTTCAAACTGTCGCTTATTCCCTCCGGATCTTTAATTACCTCTAGCCAGAATGGATTCAGCTTCCAATCTCTTTTATGGTATCTTCTATTCATCTTGATTTCAAAAACTATCGCGGAATGGTCCGATACACTTCTGGGTTCGTATACCACCTCTCCTAACTCTCCCATCGCCTCTTCGTTACAGAGTACTAGATCTATCCTAGACAGGGTCGAGTGTGTCCTTGAGTGGCAGGAGAATTGTTTTTCCTCTGGATGTCTCCTTCTCCATACGTCAATCAGTCCTACCTCCCCACAGAATTGAAAAAGGGGGCTACCAACTGTCTGTACAGAGAAGGGAACCGCCGGGAACCTGTCTATGTTTTTATTCATCGTCATGTTAAAGTCCCCTACCACTATTACCGGGACTCCCGGCCTATCCACTACAAACTCCATCAGATCCCATAGAATTTCTGTACTGAATGGAGGGGGAATGTATATATTTGCCACCACGTATTCCCTCGTCTCCATCCGGCAATGAAGAAATACGTATCGTCCTTCAGTGTCAATCTTACTGTGACTGCAGGAGTACACCATCCCTGAGTCTATCAACACACTCACCCCCCTCGAGTAGGAGGTGTGTGTGGAGTGGTATTGAATCTGATATTTCCTATGTTTCAATAGGTTAACAGTCCCCTTGTCCAGGTGTGTTTCCTGCAGACACAGTATTTTAACATTGTTACTATCAGCATCTGAAAAAAATCACCTGTTTCTTTATTGGGTCTTTTACCCCTCGAACATTCCAGGAACATACCCTGATGCCCGTTCCCGAGTTGGGAGGTTCATTCTCTCTATTGTACTTCACCACCCCCCCCCCCCTTCCTATTTCTTCCCACTTTAGAATACCACCCATCTTCTTCGTGTATACCTTAATAATATCAAATTACGTAAGCGTGTATTTTGTGAATCTCTTCTTTCTAGTGCCCCATTTATCCATATATTCCCTCTCACGTTCCTCCTTCCGCACGCCTCCCACCCCCCCTACCCCACAGAGACGTGTTTTAGTGCTTTCAATTGTCGTTATGTGCCATCCGCGCCCACTCCCGTGCCTCCCCTCCCTCCCAACCCTCCCCCACCTGCCCTATTTGGGGCCCCTGTAGAGGGCCTCTAGAGTGACCGAACTCCCCTTTTACTGTGTAACTTTTCCCCCTCCCCTTCCCCCTCCCCCCTCTTGGCCCATCCTCTGGTGTTTTTCGTGTTTTCTTTTCCCTACTATATTTTTTCCATTTAACTTGATGTATTGTATTATTTCTCCACCTTTGTGCTACTCCCCATAAAGACCAAGACATTTCCAATGGTCCCTCCCCCCTCCCGCTCCCCCCTCCCCCTATCTCCACCACAGTAGTGAAAAAAGAGAGGCAAATCTTAAAACTGAGAAAACACAAAAAAAGGAAAAAAAGAAAAAAAAAGCAAAAAAGAAAGAAGAACCCATCAAAAGGGAATGAGAATCTGAGTTCTGCATGTAGGACCAAAAAAAAACCCCAAAGTCAGTGACTGTTTCCAGCTTCCTATGTTCCCCCTTCTTTTGTATTCATCCAGGTCATCAGATCAACAGGCGTATTAAAGAATGTATTTTCCCCGTAATCATGCTGGATAGAACATTGCGTATTTAATCCCCTTTTCTTGTAATCTTTGTTTACACTCATAGAATTTGGCCCTTTGCCTCTAACTCAGGAGAGAAATCTGGGTAAAATGAGATTTTTGTTCCGCTGACCAACACCTCTTTCATCTCTCTTGCCTTTTGGAGGATTGTGATTTTGTCTGGGAAGTGCAGAAGTTTAATAAGCATGGGTCTGGGGCGACCGCCCTCGGCTGGAGCTCTAAAGGGTACTCCGTGGGCCCTTTCAACAGAAAAGTGTTTGGATAGACAGTCCCGGCCAAAACACTTCCAGGAGCCATTTTTCCATGTATTCGGTGGGGCGACTGCCCTCGCTTTTTTCAGGGAGACCCAGTACCCTTATGTTTTTCCTTCTTAACCTGTTTTCCATGTCGTCGATCTTATTGACACAAAAGTTTATCTGTTCTTGCATTGTTTTCATATTCATTACCATAGGGTTAACATCGTCCTCCACCTGACTGAGTCTTTCTTCTAAGGCTGAGGTGCGCTCCCCCACCCCCTGAACTTCATGTTTTAATGTTGACATTTCGTCCTTTATCCCTCTCAGCTGGTCAAAAATCTCGGCTAGAGAGGTTTTGCAGTTGTTAATTGCGGATAAAATTTCTCTCATGGAGGGTTCATCCTCCGTCCCTGTTCCCATGTTTAGTTCTTTCTCTTCCTCTTGTGTCTTTGCTTTTGGCCCTCGCTCGCCTGCTGCTTTTCCTACTGTTTCTACGTTTGATGTTTGACCCAGACTTTTCCGGTTGGAATTCACATGTTGGGCCCCTTGTCCCCTTGGTGGCGTGTGGCCTGCTGTGGTTCCCGGAATATGTGTATATTTTTCAAGTTTGGCTGCCACTGCTGACTGTCCTGCTCTGCCCCCCCGCGTGGATTGTGACTGAGTTTGGGACTGGGAGTGGGATTGAGAGTGGGATTGGGGCAGTTGGAGTTGGGACTGGGACTGTGCGTTCCTGGTCATTACCGACAGTGTGCCCGGCATTTTCCTTTATTTTTTTCCCCCCCACCTCCTGTTATTGGAGTGCACTTATATTTATTCTTCCTCTTGCACTTATAGTTGTTCTTTGTATAGTGCTGTTTATATTATAATTTTTTTGGTTCCAGCACTCCTTTTACTATAGTCCTCCGCTGCTCAGACCCACACCAGCTCTGTCAATTGATTACAGTTCATACAGACTCTTCGCCCCTGCCTCCCCCAGCCTCTTCCTCTCACATTTATAAAAAGCGTAGACTCAGGAAATTATACACATTTGATATACATGTCTTGTGGCTCACCTCCCGCTCCAGGTTGCGGTGAAGAGATACAGTTTTTCCTCCTGTCGTCAGTGGTGTCTGGCATGGGCAATGTGGGGTCAGCAGACTGATATATAGGCTGGCAGTCAAGGTTTGTGAAGCAAGGCTGTGCGGACTAGCAGTGCTTTGCAGGCCCCGGACGGTTTCTCTGGTTCCGGGCGAGTAACTACAACAGGTCCCTCCAGAGAGTTTCACGCTGTGCTGCGCAGCTGATCAGGTGGAGGCTGGGCGCTCAGGGTGATACAACCAAGCACAGTGAGTCAACAAGTCCCGGCGTCCTGTAGCCTATGTCCACCTCCTATCAGCTACTTCGTCTCCCGCACAGCTTCGCGCTGCGAGTCATCGGCCGGTCAGATGCGTAGAGCCATCCTTCTCTCCCCCTCACTTCTTCCAGCCCCCTCCCGCCGAGCTAAGCGTTCATTGCGGCGTGTGTGGTGGAGCGAGGAGCGCGGTACGGGGAGCGAGCGAGCCGCTCACCTCTCACAGCTGCATCCGGTCACGCCCCCCAATCCAAGACATTCTTAATGTCCATCACAGAAAATAATTATACATCTTGATCACCACAGGCAAAAAGGATTTCCTTTGTCGCTCTGTGGTGCATTGTGGGTGTAACAATCTGTCACTGATGGTACTCCGCAGACTGACCAGCATATTGTGGAGTGGGTGGGAGGAGTTGTCCACGATTGAACGTAACTTGAACAACATTCTCCTCTCCAACACGGTTGTAAAAGACTCCAATTCTAATCCAACAACATCATTGGCCTTGCAAATCAGTCGAGTCTGTTGGTGTCGGACACCCTAAGCCTGCATCCCCAGCATGCCACTGCATACAGGAGAGTGCTGGCCACCACAGACTCATAAAACATCTTCAGCATTGTCCAGTAGATGTTAAAAGGACCAAAGTCTCCTCAAAAAGAAGAGGCGGCTCTGGCCCTTCCTATAGAGCACCTCAGTGTTCTTGCTCCAGTCCAGATTATCTATGTGCACCACCAGATACTTGTACCTCTCTACTACCTCCACATCCTATCCTCGAATGGAGATTGACGGTCACTGGTGGCTTCCTCTTTCTGAAATCCACATCCAACTTTACATACAGATGATTAACCTCACACCATGTGGCAATCATGGCCAGGGTGATTACTTAAAAACAAAAAAACTAAAAAAAAAAAACACTTGAGCTCAAACATGGTTTAACAATTCAACAAAAAATTTAATTTTCAATTGTTATAAAATCTTTTTCTTGGAGTACATTGAGTTATACTGCTGCTCAAAAACAAACAAAAAACAAACAGCGACCAGCCTGGAATAACCCCCTTCTACTCCTAAGCATACCGATTTGTATGAACATAAATCACAAAAAAGTTTTGAGCCTGTGCCCATCAATGAACTCCAAGGAAATAATTGTACAGAGTACAAAAAAATCCAATTTAATTTCTGGTTCATTCAGCGAAACAGGATTCAGATACAACTGGAATATACAAAAAGCAGCTCAACTGAGGGATGGGAAACATGACAAACAAAATGCTAACAGGCCCAACTATTAATATCAAAAAATTGGGGATTGCTGGCAGCTCAAAGAACCACCGGAGTGACCTTACATCCAAAGCCGACATCAGATGAGGCCTGAACATCCACCTGGTAGAACATGTACAAAAAAAAAAAGAAGAGCACGAAGCAGCCTTAAAAAAGGGTTGTAAAGGTTTGTTATTTATTTTCTAAATAGGTTAATTTAAGCTAGTGCATTGTTGGTTCACTTACCTTTTCCTTTGATTTACCTTCTAAAGGTTTTTTTTCTTTGTCTGAATTTCTTACTTCCTGTTTCTCCTCAGTAAACTTCACACCATCATCCGAGTGGTGTGGAGTCAGCCAGAACAGCTTACTGAACAGCTTACTGAGGAGGAACAGGAAGTGAGAAATTCAGACAAAGAAAAAAAACATTTAGAAGGGAAATCAAAGGAAAAGGTAAGTGAACCAACAATGCACTAGCTTAAAGGAACCTATTTAGAAAATAAAAAACAAATACAGGTACAATCGTGCAGTTTTTTTTTACAGAACACAGGCACAGGGAAACTTCCTACAAAAAGGTGCAGAGAGGATGGCAGCATTTAATAGCTGAAATGAGAGCAGCAGGAGCGGGGGTATAGCTGAGACAGGCAGAGAGAGGAGGAGGGGGGAGAAGGACACGAGACAGATAGCAGGGGCTGGGACTGACAGAATCACACAAACGGACCACGATGCTCAGCAGCCATGGTTATCATGGTCTGTTTGCAGAAGGGAAGGTATAGCCAGGCAGGATCAGCCAGGTATTTCAGGTGATATGGGGGTCCAAATGACACAGCACAAGCACTGTGCTGTATAACATGCTTTAAGGGAACAGGATATTTTTTGGGGGTTAACAAACGCTTTAAAGAATGGGAGGCAAGTGCTCTTTGGAACAAGATTGCAAATTACAAGAATTGACCCTTGATTGTACTCGGAGCCAAATTGTTGATCCAGACCTGAATGCAAAAAAGTCAAGTCAAATTTGTCCTACTGAATATTTCATCAAATTAAAGCTTTTTTCCTTGCACCAAGTGAATTATAGCTTTGTGTACGATTGTAGACCTTACAGAAAGTTGACTTCCTGGCTTTCTGCATTGTAGGAATCACCAAACTGGAAAGGCTCTGTCCCTCAGGACCAGGGCTTCAACAGTCAGGTTGATAAAGCTAGTGACTGAAGCAGGGTGGTAAACCAATCTTTAGGATAGGATATCCAGTTGATCTGGAAGACCCCATGGAGCATCTATCAGGAGGCTGATCAGGCCACAGCACCACATCCAAATGGGCAAATTCAAACCTATGAGTAAGTATCACCAGACTGCTCTCCATCTTGAAACTGTGGAGCATACAATGAAGTAATTTTAGGGGCGGAAAGGCATAGATCAGGTTGTGCTGATCCCCAAAGCCACCACAGCATCCACCACTTTCACCAGGAGTTTTCTGCAACTAGAAACAAACCTGCCCAGTTTGTAGTTGTACCTGGAGGCCAAGAGGTCCACAATGGTATGCTACCATGCCTGTGGTTGATTTGCCTCCATCTCAAGTTCTGCCTGACTTTGTTTTTACATCTGACCTCTCGGACAGCTGCGCCGCTCATGTTTGTGGGGATTTGCTCTGCAGGTGTTTGCTGCATTTGCTTTCTTTCATCCCTCTGTTTTGTATATCATGCCTATGATAGTGGCGGGGGGGCTTTGTCAGCTTCTGGAATCCTTTGAAATGCTTTTTTATTGGATATACTTTTAAGCAATGCGTGTTTTAGTACTGTAATATGTATAGTTGGTATGGGTGTGTGGTTTGGTGTATTTGTATATATTTATGTATTTATGAAATTGTATATTTACTTCCAGATGGACTAGACCATTGAGCAATTTCTGATACTTTTGCAGAAGCTTTGCCCTGAAGAAGTGAATCCAACTGTGAAAAAAGCTGTCAGGGATTACATTAGTCAGGAGTAGTTTGTGGTATACATGCAACACACACACACACACACACACACATTATACAGGTCCTTCTCAAAAAATTAGCATATTGTGATAAAGTTCATTATTTTCTGTAATGTACTGATAAACATTAGACTTTCATATATTTTAGATTCATTACACACAACTGAAGTAGTTCAAGCCTTTTCTTGTTTTAATATTGATGATTTTGGCATACAGCTCATGACAACCGAAAATTCCTATCTCAAAAAATTAGCATATCATGAAAAGGTTCTCTAAACGAGCTATTAACCTAATCATCTGAATCAACTAATTAACTCTAAACACCTGCAAAAGATTCCTGAAGGCTTTTAAAAACTCCCAGCCTGGTTCATTACTCAAAACCGCAATCATGGGTAAGACTGCCGACCTGACTGCTGCCCAGAAGGCCATCAGTGACACCCTCAAGCAAGAGGGTAAGACACAGAAAGAAATTTCTGAACGAATAGGCTGTTCCCAGAGTGCTGTATCAAGGCACCTCAGTGGGAAGTCTGTGGGAAGGAAAAAGTGTGGCAGAAACCGCTGCACAACGAGAAGAGGTGACCGGACCCTGAAGAAGATTGTGGAGAAGGACCGATTCCAGACCTTGGAGGACCTGCGGAAGCAGTGGACTGAGTCTGGAGTAGAAACATCCAGAGCCACCGTGAACAGGCGTGTGCAGGAAATGGGCTACAGGTGCCGCATTCCCCAGGTCAAGCCACTTTTGAACCAGAAACAGCGGCAGAAGCGCCTGACCTGGGCTACAGAGAAGCAGCACTGGACTGTTGCTCAGTGGTCCAAAGTACTTTTTTCGGATGAAAGCAAATTTTGCATGTCATTCGGAAATCAAGGTGCCAGAGTCTGGAGGCAGACTGGGGAGAGGGAAATGCCAAAATGCCTGAAGTCCAGTGTCAAGTACCCACAGTCAGTGATGGTCTGGGGTGCCATGTCAGCTGCTGGTGTTGGTCCACTGTGTTTTATCAAGGGCAGGGTCAATGCAGCTAGCTATCAGGAGATTTTGGAGCACTTCATGCTTCCATCTGCTGAAAAGCTTTATGGAGATGAAGATTTCATTTTTCAGCACGACCTGGCACCTGCTCACAGTGCCAAAACCACTGGTAAATGGTTTACTGACCATGGTATTACTGTGCTCAATTGGCCTGCCAACTCTCCTGACCTGAACCCTATAGAGAATCTGTGGGATATTGGGAAGAGAAAGTTGAGAGACGCAAGACCCAACACTCTGGATGAGCTTAAGGCCGCTATCGAAGCATCCTGGGCCTCCATAACACCTCAGCAGTGCCACAGGCTGGTTGCCTCCATGCCACGCCGCATTGAAGCAGTCATTTCTGCAAAAGGATTCCCGACCAAGTATTGAGTGCATAACTGAACATAATTATTTGAAGGTTGACTTTTTTTGTATTAAAAACCCTTTTCTTTTATTGGTCGGATGAAATATGCTAATTTTTTGAGATAGGAATTTTGGGTTGTCATGAGCTGTATGCCAAAATCATCAATATTAAAACAAGAAAAGGCTTGAACTACTTCAGTTGTGTGTAATGAATCTAAAATATATGAAAGTCTAATGTTTATCAGTACATTACAGAAAATAATGAACTTTATCACAATATGCTAATTTTTTGAGAAGGACCTGTATATATTATTTATATATATATATATATATATATATATATATATATATATATATATATATATATATATATATATATATATATATATAATTAGTATATCCATGCAACTTGTTTTAATAGAATATATGTTTTAATATAATGTAGCGCCCATCACAAATGGTTGGGACGCTATCAAAATTTAGGGGGATGTCTGAGCCAGTAGTTGGGCTCAGATGGGGAGAGATACCGCTCCAGGTAGGTGTAATCAGGCAATCAATGTCTTTTCGGAAACCATGGTTGCAGGCAATGCACGAAGCAAAAAATGGGATGAATATATGGACAGCCGCACTGCAAAAACCGTTCAGGTGGCCTTCAATTTAAAAAATAGCAAAGCACTACAAGTCACAGCAGACAAAATGGGGGTACAACTGACATGTTTCGCACTGGGAACTAGTGCTTAGTCATAGCTTGTCTGCTGTGACTTGTACTGCTTTGCTATTTTTTAAATTAAAAGGCTACCTGAACGTTTTTTGGAGTGCGGCTGTCCATATATTCATCCCAGTTGGGCTCAGATGGTTGATAATTATATTCAAATTCGCTTCTGTCTCAGTTATGGTTTGCCTGGTAGGGATTTCCCTTTTTGCCTGTAGGTGGCGTTACCACCTCAGGCACCTGTTGGAACACGGGCAGACCATTGTACATTGAGTGGCCCTTCTCGGCAGTGGTATAATGGGAGTGGTGAACCCACTGTGCCTGCTGGAAGGGGGTACTTAAGGGGCAGACGCGATTGATTGGGCCATTCTCGCCCCGCAGCCCTCTGGGCGTGAGGTAGGGGTGTGTGTGTGTGTGTGTGTGTGTGTGTGTGTGTGTGTGTGTGTGTGTGTGTGTGTGTGTGTGTGTGTGGTCCTGGTCTCGGAGCCCGAGGCTGCATCACTGCTTAGTAGGCCCAGCTAGTCTGGCTGGGGCCTATCTCCAAAGATGGGATCCCAAGCTGTCCATCCAAATGGAGAGGAATCATCTTACTGAAGGAGACCAGGGGAGGACCTGCCTTGGAGGAGACCGGCAAAATACTGCTGTCTCGGGTGAGGCCTGGCAACTTCATTAAGGAGGGATCCATTACACTACAAGCCCTGCAGTTCGCCAGATTGGCTTAAAGGCTCTTTAAACTGTACGGCTGGAAGTTTGGGGCATTGAAATGCTGTGGCAGAGGATTCCTGGACTATTCGTTTGCTCACTTCAAACAGGTCTGTGGCAGAGACTTTGTACATCTAAACAGGTCTGTGGCAGAGACCTTCTTTCTCTTGGGCAGTCTGTGGCAGAGACTGTCCGGTTGCTGATTCGTGAGTCACCCCGGCTGCTAGGCCATGTGAGAGGGGACTATCCGGGTGACCAATACCCACTCTAACATTGAGAGTGGCGAGTGACTTTGAGTTGAGACAGTTATATCTCGTGGTGAGTGCCTGAACCTTCCCCTACTCTTCTTTACCTTCTGTGTGGACATTGCATTAATACAGACTTTCCTACCCGGACAACGCAGCTGAAGAGGTAACGTGCAAAACCCAAAACTAACCAGCTGCCCTCTAGGGGGTATTGCTACAATAAAATAGAAAAGGGTGGTTTCATTGCAATAAAATTGAAATTTTTTGATTGAGGTAAACATTTGTACACTGTGTGCAAAAATATTAGGCGAGTATTTTGGCCAAATCATCATTTTTATGCATATTGTCCAATACCAAGCTATTACCCCTCACGTTTTTTTTTTTTTTTGCTTAGACATTTTTTACAAGCTCCAATACTGCCCAGAGATGAACCCGCTGGCAGAACAAAAGAAAAGGATTAAAAAAAAAAAAAAAAAAAAAAACAACACACCAGACCCAATTCTTCCATCCACTCATTCGAGTTGGATGGGGGAAACCTCCTTCCTGTGTCTTTGTACTCGGACAGCAGGTAGACTTCTCCACTGTTAGAATACACTGATCAATACTGCTGTCTATAGCCGGCAGTGCTGATCGTGTGGAAATTTTCCAACAAGGTGGTTAAAGGGAAGTCAAGTCAGTAGATCGTCTTCCCCTCAACCACAGTAGCCATACGTGGATTGAAATTCGGATGGTCCCTGCTAAGCCGGCTGAATTTTTATTCATGTATTGCCAAATTAAGTTGAATAGATGAGAAACATCATCACATCCTTTTAAATGGGATCTACAATTTTGTTTTTCTATATGTAATCACATGTTTTAGTGTACGTACTCTTATTTTTCCATCCACCGATCGATTTTAGTACAACCAGCCTGTTGATTTTTTTTTTTTGCATGCGATTACTGCCGGCGGCTATAGCCACCAGCAGTGATCAGTGTGTTCCCTGCTGGCAAAACACAATAGAACAAGCGATTTTGCAGGAAAGACAAAAAAAAATTAAATCGCATCATCTATGGCTCACCTTAGTAAAGACAAAGACTAATCAATGCATTAGTTCCAGGTATGATCACTAGGGTAGGGTGAAAGTGCAGCCTGCTCATTCACCAAGGACCAGCTACATCATTTAGAAAGTGGCATATAAACTCACCAGTAACATCACTGGGAATGTCATTTACTGTAGACTAGTGATACTGTTGAGGATACAGCGTACCCATTTACAAGATCCTGTTGAGATCAATTCTTTAGTGAGCAGTGTCACCAGTGACTATGTAGCCTATTCATTACCATGCAGACTGTCCATTTGCAACATCACTGACAATGCAAGCTATCCATTGACATCAGAAACAATGCACCCTATCCATTCCCTGGAGATTAGGGACATCATTGATCATGCAGCCTATCCATTCCCTAGAGACCAGATGCTGAATACTGAATAATATGCTGTTGATGGTTTCGTTACTACATTTCTGTGCCAGATTTCCGTTGAATCTGTTGTGGCTTCATTTGTTGCCATATTTATGTGCCCATATAATGTTTTATATACAACATGACTGCAGAAACATGGCCCATGTAATTCCTAATAATTCTAGAAAGAAAGAAAGAAAGAAAGAAAGAAAGAAAGAAAAAGAAAGAAAGATATGCACTGTGCTAACCGGATTACTGTTCTCCAATTCCAAGCCTAGAAGAGGAGTACTGGGATCACTCACTGTATGTTGTATCTATTATATTTCTTAGGTGATCCGTGGTATATTTTGGGTCGAGTGTCCGATTGATTACAGGTTACTACGCGTAATTTCACTGTTTATATCAGAGAAAAAAAAAAAAAAAGACAGACACTCACCTGTAGGTACCGAGAGTGGAGAGAGTGGGCGTGACAATGTTGGTGATGGGGACCCCACCACCAAGCTCTTCCTGTTGTTGCTTCGGCAACTAAACAAGACACAAGATAAAAAATACCTAATTACAATCATTTAAACAATTGTGATGCATCAGAGAAAAAAAAAAAAAGTAGGATAAAACTTTCTGCAAATAACCAAATCTATTGAATGAGATTTCTGGGAAATGAAAGAAAAGATACCGACAAGCATTAAAAATCATATTAAAAAGTTAACAACTACACATATGCCTTACAGGGCTATTTGGATCACAAGCCCATTAGTGAACATAAGGCTCACACATGTAAAGATGAAAAAGTCTCGCTGGCAGCTTATAGCACGCAAATCTATTTTAACTCTTTCGCTACCGACCAGTTATTCATCATGTAGAATAAAAACATGTATTATGGACCTGACCCAAACCAAATATTTTCTAAAAACAAAAAGAATCTACAAAATTATTAGATGATATTGTTTCTCTACGTCCCACGATTCTTGAACAAATGTTCAAATTACAATTTTCAAAGAAATACAGAAATCTTCCATTAAACTTACAGGTAACTCTATTTCCAAGTGTCTTCCAGGACAGCATATGTAAAGCCCCGTTCACACAGGGGCGGCACGACTTTGGGGGCGACTCGTGCAGGCGATCTCAAGACGACTTGAGAGGTGATTTGCAAAATGACTTCTGTATAGAAGTCAATGCAAGTTGCCCCGAGTCGCCCCCAAAGAAGTACAGGAACCTTTTTCTAAGTCGGAGCAACTCGAGTCGCTCCTATTAGAATGGTTCCATTGAACAGCGCGGGACGCGACTCGTCAGGCGACCGAGTCGCCCCTATGTGAACCGGGCTAAAATTGGCACCGCCTCCAACAGGAAACACATCATGCAAAAAAAGTCCCTCTGCTGAACTTGTCAGTATTAGATGAGACCCGAAGGACATCTGAAGCCAAACAAAAAAACAAACAGAGCACCTCATGAGGGTGGGATCCTGCTGTTCTGGAAGACTCCCGGAGTTACCATTAAAGTAGAACTATAGGCAAAACTCCCCCCCCCCCCCATTTTGAAGTAAGGGAGGATTTTAACCCCTGCCAGTCTCTCCCCCCCCCCCCATCTGTGTCCCAATGAGATTTCCCTGAGTCCCACAACCAAAACCAGAAGCGAGAGGAAATCCATGCAAATTAAGGGTATCCTTTGGGCCCCAGAACTAGTGTCCCCATTGGACAAAATCCCCATTACTTTTCTGGGGACAACCCAAAATTAGAGATTTACATTTTCAATAATGGTTAAAATGACAAAAGTTTACAAAATACCTCACCGGTAGTCAAATCCCTCCTCACGCTATCCAAAAAGTTTTGCCTTTAGTTATACTTTAAAGTGAATATAAAGGCATAAGGTTTTTCGTCTTCGTGCATTCTATGCATTAGGATAAAAGAAAACCTTCAGTGTGCAGCATCCCCCTCAGCCCCTCTAATACTTACCTGAGCCCCATCTTGATCCAGCGATGTTGCGCGAGTCCCTTGGCTGTCCTGAGACTCTTCCCTCATTAGCTGAGACAGCAGCAGGTGCCATTGGCTCCCGCTGCTGCCAATCAAAGTCAGTGTGTTAATGGAGGAGAGAGCGGGCACACAGAGCCGCAGCTCAGCTCAGCTGCCCCCATAGTGAGCTGCTTGCTGTAGAGGCACTCGGCAGGAGGGAGGGGCCAGGAGCACTGGCGAGGGACCCACGAAGGAGGATCTGGGCTGCTCTGTGTAAAACCACTGCACAGAGCTGGTATGTATAACATGTTTGTTATTTTTAAACAAACAAAAAAAAAAAACAACACTCAAGGACTTGAATATCACTTTAAGGCTCCATGTACACAGAAGCTGATAAACTGCAGTTAATGGGCGTTTTGGCGTTTTTTTTAAAAGCCCATTAACTGCACTCTATGTTAGCCTATGTGTTCATGTACACATAACGTTTTTTAGCTTTAATGAGCAGTGGAGTTAATGGGCTTTTTTCTGAACGCAGGAAATTTGCGTTCAAAGTGCCGTTTTTCGGCAGAAAAAAAAACGCAAAACGCCCATAAACGCTGGCCGCGAGCGTTTTTTGGTCCATTGAAATTTTTTTTTTTTTTTTTTTTTTTTTTTTTTAAAGCTAAAAAAAGCTACACTGAAAAACGCTAATAAAAGCTAGTAAAAAAAACGCTGATAAAAGCTAGCTTTTTCTGCTGCTTTAAAAACGGCCGTTTTTGAGCTTCTGTGTACATGGAGCCTAAGTGTAGAATTCCCAAATTGTCTAACAGGACAGCAAAGGAGAGGAGTAGCGAGAGGTTACGGAGGGAAATAAGCAATGAGAAATCACGTCCCACCGGGTGGATCATGAATATTGCACATATGGCGAATCCAGATATATGAACCTCTCAACAGAGTGATGTAAAAAGGCAGGATATCCAATTGCAGGGAACATGCTTGCATGCCACATTGGAAAAATGTAATATACACGCTAAATCCACCCAGTGGCCTCCGATTAACTTCATATGAAGTTATACAAGACCGACTCCACAAAGAAAATAATATCCCAATGAGACCAAACCTAGTGGAGGTTCTGGTCATCTAAGGCCATATAGCCTAAGAGTCTCAACGTAAAAGGGTAATGTGGAATTAAACTCCCTTTGCTGTTTTGTACCTACAGGTAAGCCTACAATAAAGCTTACCTGTAAGTACAGTAAAAATCTCCTAAAACGTGCACCGTTTAGGAGATATTTACCTGTGAAGCTACCAGTGATGTCACTGGAGCATGTGTACTGCACTCTTAATGGACGGCATGCTGTCCCTTGAGAGAGCGGTGTTGCGGCAGTGAGATATAGATATAGAGATAGATAGAAAAAATTCCAGGAGCCTGTAAAGCAGTGCACCTGCGATCAGCAGATCATGGGTGCAATGCAGGGCTCTTGCAGACTGTCAAGTGTAAGCTGTCTGCTTGTACATCCAGGCAGTTACACACTGACAGGAAGCATCAATGAACTACCTAGAGTGCTCAACAGCACCCCGGCAGTACAATGAAAACTATCAGCTGCAAAGCGTGTCGTTACTTGTAGTTCTCCCATTCACAGAAATCTGTGAATAAATGATGGGGCCGGGTGGGCGAAGCCCCGCACAGCCACCTTTTTTTATTTTTTATTGTGACAGCTAGATTGGGGAGAAGATCCCTGACTCGCTGTCACTACAGGTGCTGGATCGAGGAGACACTGCGGCAGTGGGAACACGTTCCACCCTAAATACGGGTGTAACATGTTCCCAAAAGGTGAACTTACATATACAGAGAGGGATAAAAAAGTATTTGATCCCCTACTGACGTTTGCATAATGACAAAAAAATTATGAGTCTATAATTTTAATGGTAGGTTTCTTTTAACAGTGAGAGACAGAACAACAAAAAAAAATCCAGAAAAACACATTTCAAAAAGTTATAAATGGATTTGCATTTTAATGAGTGAAATAAGTATTTAACCCGTTCGTAAAACATGACTTGGTGGCAAAACCCTTGTTGGAAATCACAGAGGTCAGACGTTTCTTGTAGTTGGCCACCAGGTTTGCACACATCTCAGGAGGGATTCCCACTCCTCTTTGCAGATCCTCTCCAAATCATTAAGGTTTCGAGGCCAACATTTGGTAACTTGAACATTCAGCTCCCTCCACGTTTTTTTAATGGGATTAAGGTCTGGAGACTGGCTAGGCCGCTCCAGGACCTTACTGTGCCACTCCTTTGTTGCCTTTTCCGTGTGTTTTGGGTCATTGTCATGCTGGAATATCCATCCACGACCCATTTTCAATGCCCTGGCTGAGGGAAGGAGGTTGTCACCC
Source organism: Rana muscosa (assembly GCA_029206835.1). Taxonomy (NCBI): domain Eukaryota; kingdom Metazoa; phylum Chordata; class Amphibia; order Anura; family Ranidae; genus Rana; species Rana muscosa. The sequence goes on along the minus strand of CM055116.1, from coordinate 471,176,610 downwards.
AGGATTTGACGGTACATGGTCCCATCAATTGTCCCTATGATGCGGTAAAGTTGTCCTGTCCCCTTAGCAGAAAAACACCCCCCCAAGCAAAATGTTTTCACCTCCATGTTTTACGGCGAGTTGAGTTGATGCCAAAGAGCTAGATTTTGGTCTCATCTGACCACAACACTTTCACCCAGTTCTCTGAATCATTCAGATGTTCATAAGCAAACTTCAGACGGGCCTGTACATGTGCTTTCTTGAGCAGGGAGACTTTGCAGGCGCTGCAGGCTTTCAGTCCTTTACGACGTAGTGTGTTACCAATTGTTTTCTTGGCGACTATGGTCCTAGCTGCCTTGAGGTCATTAATAAGATTCTCCTGTGTAATTTTGGGCTGATTCCTCACCATTCTCATGATCATTGAAACTCCACAAGGTGAGATCTTGCATGGAGTCCCAGACCGAGGGAGATTGGTAGTTATTTGGGGATGTTTCCATTAGCGAATAACTGCAATCACCCTCTCACCAAGTTGCTTGGCGATGGTCTTGTAACCCATTCCAGCCTTGTGTAGGTCTACAATCTTGTCCCTGACATCCGTGGACAGCGCTTTGGTCTTGGCCATGGTGGAGAGATTGGAATCTGATTGATTGCTTGCTTGCTTCTGTGGACGGGTATCTTTTATACAGGTAACAAGCTGAGATTAGAAACACTCCCTTTAAGGCCCCTTTCACACCAGCGGACCGTATGTCCGCTTTTTCATCCATCCATTTACGGATGAAAAAGGGACATACATTGGTCCCTATGAGATCGCGGGTGTATCTCATCCGGGTCCGCAATCCTCCGATTCTGCAGACGGAGGAAAATCCTATTTTTCTATCCGTCTGCAGAGCGGATCGGATGAACATGGACAGAGGGTCCGTGTTCATCCGATCCCCCCATAGGGGAGTGCGGAGATCTGACAGGGCGGTCCCTGCACAGTGTGCGCGGACCCCCCTGTCATTCGCCGGCTCAGCGGGGATCAGCGGAACGATCCCCGCTGAGCAAGCGGAGGTTCACGGGGGGATCTTCACGGATCCGTCCCGTGTGAAAGGGGCCTAAGAGAATGCTCCTAATCTCAGCTCTTTACCTGTATAGAAGACACCTGGGAGCCAGGAATCTTGCTGATTGATAGGGGATCAAATATGTGTTTCACGCATTAAAATGCAAATCAATTCATAACTTTTTTGAAATGCGTTTTTCTGGCTATTTTGTTGTTATTCTGTCTCGCACTGTTAAAATAAACCTACCATTAAAATTATAGGACTGGTCATCTCTTTGTCAGTGGACAAACGTACAAAATCAGCAGTGGATCAAATAATTTTTTCCCCCCTCACTGTAACTGCAAATTTGTGTATTCCGATAGCAGTGGGTGCTACTGTTCAAATGCAATGTTCAGACAGGGGAGGGGAGATTCATCCATCCACCTCACCTAGTTAGTGGTTTTTTTTTTTTTTTTTAATTAGCCTTCGGACTGAACTTAAAAAAGAAAAAAAAAAGTGCACGGGCAGCATTAGGGTCCTTTCACACGGGGCGGATCCGTGCAGATCCGCCCCGTGAAGCTCCGCTTGCTCAGCGGGGATCGCTCCGTTGATCCCCGCTGAGCCGACGGATAACTGGGCGGTCCCCGCACACTGTGCAGGGACCGCCCTGTCAGAGCGCCGCTCTCCCCTATGGGGAATCGGATGACGACGGACCGTAGAGTCCGTTGTCATCCGATCCGCTCCGCCGACGGAAGGAAAAATAGGGTTTTCCTCCGTCACACTTTGGCGGAGCGGATGTCAGCGGACATGTCTCCGCTGACATCCGTGGCTCCATAGGGGTACATGGAGGATCCGTTTCAGGTTCGCCTAAAAAACTGACAGACGGACCTGAACGGACCTCCGTGTGAAAGGGGCCTTAGAGATTTTTTATTTATTTTTTGGAAACACATGATGCTGCACTGTTCTAATTTTTTAACAAGGTCTAAAAGAAAAAAAAAAAAAAAAAAGAAGAAGGACTTCCTGTTTCTATAATACATTCTTACAACATTCAAAACAAGAGGAAAACACTGGTTTCGTTGAGCAAAGTGAGCACTTTAATGAAGCGGAAGCTTATATACTTGAATATAGCACAGTTCTGGATAACAGACAGCAATTATATTTAGAACAGTCATACGGATTTCAACTGACTGATGTAAATCCACATCTGCATTCTCATAAATAAATAAAATTGTTGGGGAAAGAAGTAGTGAACATCAAACCTCTGGCATGGTACAATCAAAACAACTGCATAGGAACCTTAGAAGGCTACATAAAATGACTAAAATGAGTCATGCAGACAAGTTTCAGTGCTCTGCAAGGGCAAATTGTACACGACTCATTTTAGGATGAATGTTTTAATTGTCTCTCTATGGCTATAAAGAGCCATATAATATTCATCCAAATTTACTGATTCTGTTATAAAAGTACATTTTGCTGGGTTCAACTCATTTAGTTAACATTAAAGTGGTTCTATAGGCTGAAGATTTTTTTTTTTTTTTACCTTAATGCATTCTCTGCATTAAGATAAAAAAATCAAACTTCTGTGCAGCCCTGTGCCCCCATACTTACCTGAGCCCGATCTCGATCCAGTGTTCTGCATGAGAGCAGCATCTCTCTTGGATCGCTCTGTCCTAATAGGCTCAGTCGCAGGAGTTAGTGAGGAGAGAGCGGGGCACACAGAGCTGGCTTAAAAGTGGAGCACTCACGAGCGCCCCCATAACAAGTGGCCTGCTATGGTGGGCACTCAGCAGGGGGAAGAAGCCAGGAGCGCTAGCAGGAGACCAAAGAAGAGGAGGGTCGGGGCTGCTCTATGCAAAACCAAAATGAGTAAAAGAAGCAGCAGATAGCCAAATGGGGAAAATGATTGAATTGGGGAGCAGGGTGCTGATGTCGGGAGAGTGGGTGGGTTTGTTTAGCGTTTCTGGTTTGTCATAGGAATAGAGACAAATTGCTTTATCAATTTCTGCCTTGGGTTACGTTTTAGTATACAAAGTATTAAAAGGAAATCTATGGTCACAACATACACTTTCATTTTATAACACCAGCATTAGTGGTGCACCAAAATGAAAATTCAGGATGCCCTTGGTCGAAACAAACAATTTTTTAACCTGGCTGGCGGTTTTTTGCATTGAAGTCAATGGGACACGATTTTTTATTGAAGTCTATAGGGGGCAGCATGTCATTATTGGCACCACACAGATGACCCTATTTTTAGCCAATAATTTTTGGTGGCCAATGTATCGGTGCATCCCTAATAAAAACAAACAATAGTTATATCTGACAATCCAAGTTTACTTGAAAAATCTTCTTTCATGTCTTGAGTTCTACCTGTGTGCTCACCATCTCTTTCCACAACTTCCTGCATGCTTTACAGCTTCTCCTTTGCTGTTTATTTCCTATTCAGACTCCGCCTCCTGAAATGCCTCCTCAGCGCCTCTGTAATTCAGAAGGCAGGCTCTGTGAAATGTGACAGTGCATACTCACAGGAGATTGTGACCACATGCCACAGAACTCAGGAATTGTGTGGGGATCTTCAAAGCTTACAAACTTCAAGATCATTTAAAATAATAGAAGTAGGCTAAAAATACAATGTGGAAATGAATATATGATTTTACACTTTAAAAACTACAAGTACAGTTTAGACCCCTTTCATACCGAGGCGTTTTTCAGGCGCTTTTTTAAAAAATGCGCCTGAAAAACGCCTCCCCTGCAGTCCCAGTGTAAAAGCCAGAGTGCTTTTACACTGGGGCGCTGCGCAGGCAGGACGTTGGGGAAAAAAAAAAAAAAAAATCCTGCAAGCAGCATCTTTGGGGCGGTGGAGGAGCCTGCCCATTGAAATGAATGGGCGCCGCTGCCGAAGCGCCTACAAAGTGCTTTGGCAGCGGCGCTATACTGGCGCATTTAACCCTTTATTCGGCCGCTAGCGGGGGATTAAAGCGCCCCGCTAGTGGCCGAATAGCGCCCCTAAAACAGTAAAGCGCTGCTACAACTAGCTGCGTTTTACCGTCAAACGCCCTTCCGTCCCAGTGTGAAAGTAGCCTTAATTCTAGTTAGTGTAGATTAGTCACTAGAGGGAGCTCTCAGTAGCTTAGTGCAATTACTCTCTTGACCATAGTTGACATAAGACCACATGGGGAGCGCATAGTTTCAGACTTAAGCTGGCCATACATGGATCAAAATGTAGCAGTTTCAGATGGGATCAGCTGGATTTCGATCCATCTATGGGCATCCTGGTAATGTACACAAGTCGATCGATCAACTTGTGTACAACCAGACTGTCGGGTTTTGCCCAAACGATTACAGCTGCTGTCTATAGCTGGCAAAGCCAATCATTGTATTCTGCCGGCAGAACACAAAAGTGCTGCAAGAGGTATCCCCCCGCCTCCTTCATCAACACCCATGGTGGAGGGAAAGAAAAATTGCATAATCTATGACCTGCCTTAGAGGCCCCTTTCACAACTCTTTCCCTTTTTTTAGCTCCTTTGCCCAAGCGTGACAATGCTCAAAAAGAGGAATCCCATTGTTTGCAATGGCCCTTGTTTAGATCTCTGTTGCTTGTAGCCTGACGGCTGTAGCTTTACACCAATATATTTTACACCAAAATTGTAGCTCTCCCTCTCCCTAGCAAACACAACACTCTAAAAAAATAAAAATAAAAATAATAAAAAAATAAAAATGGGAGGCTCATGTTACGTCCCGGTTTGATGCAGAATGATTCATACAGCTGGTAGGCGTGCCTACCTTTAGGATCCCAAAAACACCCAATACCAGGTGAACCAGGGCATGGAAGGAAGCAATTATGACTGGATTCAGAAACATTCTACCCTTATATAATAGGAGCAAGGTGATCTATATTTTCTTAACCCCTATGTGTTAGGTATGCGATGACATACTTGACATGTTCGATTATACAGGGTCTTGAAAAAGTATTCATACCCCTTGAAATTTTCCACATTTTGTCATGTTGTAAAATGTATTTTATTGGGATTGTATGTGATAGACCAACACAAAGTGGCACAGAATTGTGAAGTGGAAGAAAAATTATAAATGGTTTTAATTTTTTATTTTTTTTTTACAAATAAATATGTGAAAAGTGTGGCGTGCATTTGTATTCAGCCTCCGAGTCAATACTTTGTAGAACCACCTTTCCCTGCAATTACAGCTGCAAGTCTTTTTGGGGATGTCTCTATCAGCTTTGCACATCAAGAGAGTGACATTTTTGTCCATTCTTCTTTGCAAAATAGCTCAAACTCTGTCAGATTAAACGGAGAGAGTCTGTGAACAGCAATTTCAAGTCTTGCCACAGATTCTCAATCGGATTTAGGTCTGGACTTTGATTGGGCCATTCTAACACATGAATATGCTTTGATCTAAACCATTCCATTGTAGCTCTGGCTGTATATTTAGGGTCGTTGTCCTGCTGGAAGGTGAACTTCTGCCCCAGTCTCAAGTCTTTTACAGACTCTAAACAGGTTTTCTTCTAAGATCGCCCTGTATTTGGCTCCATTCATCTTCCCATCAACTCTGACCAGCTTTCCTGTCCCTGCTGAAGAAAAGCATCCCCACAACATGATGCTGCCACCACCATGTTTCACGATGGGGATGGTGTGTTCAGGGTTAGTTTTCCACCACACATAGCGTTTTGCTTATAGGCCAAAAAAGTACAATTTGGTCAAATCTGACCAGAGCACCTTCTTCCTCATTTTTGCTGTGTCCCCACATAGCTTCTCAGAAACTGCAAACGGGACTTCTTATGGCTTTCTTCTTGCCACTCTTCTATAGTTGTCCTGTGGACAGAGTCTCCCACCTAAGCTGTGGATCTCTGCAGTTCCACCAGTTACCATGGGCCTCTTGGCTTCTTCTCTGATTATTGCTCTCCTTGACCGGCCTGTCAGTTTAGGTGGACGACCATGTCTTGGTAGGCTTGCAGTTGTGCCATACTCTTTCCATTTTCGGAAGATGGATTGAACAGTACTCCGTGAGTTGTTCAAAGCTTGTGATATTTTTTTTTAATAACCTAATCCTGCTTTAAACTTCTCCACAACTTTATCTTTTTAAAAATGGCTGAGCAAACATCCTGAGACATAAAAATTGCAACAACCACCATTTTATTCACCAGGGTCCCGGCTTTCAAAAGTTTATATGACTTGGAGGTGCAAATAATTTTCTAGCAAAAAAAATAAAAAAATACATATGACAGAAATGTAAGAATAGGTCTGGGAGGTAAAGTGGTTAAACAAGTTCTATTACAGTAAAACCTTGGATTGCGAGCATAATAAATTGGTTACGGAAACATGCTTGTAATCCAAGGCATTTGTATATCAAAGCAAATTTCCCCATAAGAAATAATATAAACTCTGATGATTTGTTCCACAACTATTTATTCATAAGTCCTTCAGTTTATAGTCCATATAAAAAGATTGTAGCAATGTGATAGGTTGTGTAACCATAAAATGTCCATCCACAAATGGCAGCCTCCACAAGGAGATTAGACGCAAAATCCAGCAGGAGCTACAGAGTATAAAAGAGAAGAGAGGCGCCTCCTAAGTGTAGCAAAATGGTTACATTTAATGAAGGTACAACATTTAGTAACTCACATGGTTGATGATTAAAAAGAGGTACATCTAAGTATGCAGGCATCCGGGGTAAAGCTGTCCACGTAGACCATCCCCCGCACCGCCGGCTCTCACCGATGTCTGTCTGCACTGGTGACCAGGAAGGCTACCCTGCAGTAGAGCGTTCGGAAAGTGAGGCTTGAAGAACTCGTGGAGCGCAGCATGGAAGGGATGATGTTGATGGCAGTGCAGAGGATGACTTATGTGGACAGATTTACCCCGGATGCTTGCAAACTTAGATGTGCCTCTTAATTATCAACCATGTGAGTTGCTAAATGTTGTACCTTCATTAAAATGTAACCATATTGCTACACTTAGAGGCGCCTCTCCTCTTTTATACTCAGTTGTGACATGATGCTACTTGTACATCAAGACATCGCTTGTATATCAAGTCAAAATGTATTTAAAAATTTAGCTGGTCTTGCAAAAAGCTCTTAAACCAAGTTACTCTCAAACCAAGGTTTTATTGTAATTATCTTTAGAATAACTTAAAGCTAGCACCATCTCTCACATGAAAAAAAAAAAAAACTTTCACAGTTCTGTATAGCAACATTTGTAAAATGACAATCTTTGCAATGCAGAATCCTAACAACAACAACAAATACCACATAACCATTTTCACACATGGCTCAGATGTCTGCAAACGCACAATGCTGCAATGTGGCTTTAAAACTTCTAGGCAGGTTTGCAGCATTATAAACAGAACATGTCAAGTATATTATGCAGTCTCCTTTTTAATCACATACGAGCTATAGAAATATAGAGGATTACCTTTAAAATAAAATAAAAATTTGATTTTTCCTACATCTTACCTGTAAAATTATTTTCTTGGAGTACATCATGGGACACAAAGCAGCCATAATAATTACTATCTGGGTTATGCGCCACCTATAGGTGAATGGACACTGGTAGATCAAATCGAACAGGAAGTCCTCCCCTTTATAACCCCTCTTATACAGAAAGTACATCAGTTTTGTAGCAAGCAATGAATAGCCCAGAAAAGAGGAGAGGGACCTGTGTCCCGTGATGTACACCAAGAAAAGGATTTTACAGGTAAGATGTAGGAAATATCAAATTTCCTTTATCCTACATCGCAGGACACAGAGAAGCCATAATAATTACTATACGAGTTGTCCTAAAAGCAATGCCCTTGAGGAGAGGGAGACACAATCACAAACTGCCACCTGAAAAAGGACCTATTCTGCTCCCATAAAGATACTGTGGCCAAGGCAGTATCCTCTGTGGCTCTGATATCCATCTGGTAAAACCCTGTGAATGTATAAACCAAAAACCATGTAGCAGTCTTGAAAACCTGAGCCACCAACGCCTGATGGCGGAAAGGCCAAGATGCCCCCACACACTTGGTGGCGAGCGCTCTCACCCGAAAAAGGGTGTGGATCTTGCCCTTTCAAGTCATAGGCTTAAATGATTAACTGGTGGATCCAATGAGAAATAGTTAACTTAGGTGCCGCCTACTCTTTCTGGGCTCTTCTGGCAGCACAAACCAGGATTCTTGACCTGCGCCGACAATTCAAGTAAATGCAAACTCACTGCTCCCGCCGGAGTACTCCGATTCATAACAGGAGTCCAACCTTCACCCATCAAGGCGAGTTCTGTCATAAAAGACCTTAGTCCCCCTTAAAGTGGAAGTAAACCCTCCTATCATTTTCAGGCAAGGAAGCTGCCATCTTGGCCTCTGTTTAATCTTCAATTGCTATGATGCTGCACATGTGATCAGTTATGACACCAGCCATTGGATGGTTTGACAGTTTGGTTGAGAGCACAACCAATGTGACAGTTGGCATTCCTGGCATGCCGGGAATGTAACTGCTTTTTGAAACTGTTAAATCGATGGGTTTACTTCCGCTTTAATTTTGGGTCCACTCCCTTGGACCTGTATAGCACCATGCTGGAAAGCCCCTTGGTCAGAACAAACGCTGCACAGGGTTCCATTACACAAGATCCAGTGTCGTAAGGCTGCATTACAGGCAAACCTCGAAGATTCTTCTCTGAAATGAGGCTCCGGTACCATCCATTTTGGCTGATAGCTTTTTCAAATGGATCTATTGAAGTCCCCAATTCTTAGTAGAACCGCTCCAGACCTCCAAGACCACATGTAGAACATCAGTGACCTTACAGACACTGGCGAAAAAAAAATGAGGTACTTCCTGTATGGGAGGGGCTGTATAGGGGAGGACTTCCTGTTTCATTGATCTGCCAGTGTCCATTCACCTATAAGTGGCGCATAACCCAGATAGCAATTATTATGGCTGCTCTATGTCCCGTGATGTACGATAAATAAATAACTATAGCTGGCCATAGATGGATCAAAATTTGACTGGTTCAGCAGGAACAGGACGAATTTCAATTTATGGTCGTTCCCGTTCAAGAGCAGTCAGTCTTAAGCCTTGTACATGCGATCGGATTATCCGACGGGAATTGTGTGATGATAGGCTGTTATTGGAAAATCCGACCGTTTGTATGCTCCATCGGACAATTGTTGTCAGGATTTTCCGGACAAATGTGGGATAGCATGCTTTAAAATTGTCCACCAACAAATGTGTGTTGTCGGATTATCCGATCGTGTGTACACAAGTCCTTCGGACAAAACTCCAAAGTACAAACACGCATGCTCAGAAGCAATGCTCACTATAACACAACATTAGCAGAAGTTGCCCAAGGGGTGGCGCTAAAGAGCTGAAAAACCACATAGTTTTGTGTTTGTTGGCCGACAATTCTTTGCCGTTTGTATGCAATATAAGTTCCTGGCCAACGCCCTTTGGACAAAAGTCCTAAGCTTTGTCCACAGAAAATCCGATCGTGTGTATGAGGCTTAGGAATCGGCTCCTCTCAAACAGGACTGCTGGAAGACTTTGCCTCAACCTGCGCCGATTAGTGTATTCTGACGGCGGAGGGGTGAGAAAACAATGAAGCAGGAGGGAGGATTCCCCCATCTACCTTGATTGTGTGGATGGGGGAATCTGTTCACTCTGACTAATCAAAAAAACTGATACATGTATGGCCAGCATTATGCATACAGCCTCAGGAGCTGTCCTGGTGACAACATGACATCATAACAACCCTGATGATAGCATCATGCATGCTGCCCAAAGTTCCGGCTCAATGGGCTATTTCCACGAGGTGGATAAGTACGTCTTTGTTCTTTAGAGTGACGGTTTCCCTTTCAAAGTTACACAGGGTACCGTACATACTGCCTTAACTGCTGTCAGCATTCTGCATGTGCGAGTAGATGGGACTCAAGTGGTTAAAATTACCAAACAGAGAGAGCAGTGTCCTCCTGTTAGGGCTGTCTTTGTGTACACTGATCTCAGACAAATATGCCAGCATGTTTTTAACGAACAAATGGACAAATAAATAAATCTGAACTCTGGGTCTGTTTTAACCTGTTCGCTGGTGGAACCCCCCAAACATTTTATAGGGTTGCACCGACACGGATTTGGCATGAGTACTGGTATTCATGCAAATGTCCTGATACCTGAAACCGATATCTTTGTGGTTCGATTTGAGCCCATACTAAATAAATGGGCTCAAATCTCACTGCAAAAAAAATAAAAATAAATAAATCCCATGCAATTTGAACAGGAATTTCGGTGCGATTCCTGTCCAAATCGCATGTGGTTTCCCACATTTCCTCCTGTGTGAACCCAGGCTTGTCAGTGAGTTCAGCCTGGGTTCACACAGGAGCAGTGTGGGAAACCACATGTGATTCGGACAGGAATTTCGAATCTTTGCAGTGCGATTTGAGCCCATTATTTTCTATGGGCTCAAATCGCACCGCAAAAGGTATCGGTACTTGGTATCAGTGAGTACTTGACCAAAAGTATGGGTACTTGTAGGTAAATAAAAACGGTATCGGTACAACCCTAACATTTTAAGCATGAAGGGTATTTAAAGGGTTAGTTCACCTTTGCTGGCTTTTGCCAAAAAGATTCACAAGCATTACAGCATCCTCAGTACATTACATATGTAGCGCCCTGCTCCCAATGAATGTTCAATTTAGAGGGTATCTGAGCCAATAGTTAGGCTCAGATGTACATAATTAATGTTAAATTAGCCTCTGTTCCGGCTGTGTTGGGCAGACTTCCCACTGTTTGCCTGTAGGTGGCGTTACCACCTCAGGTCAATGTGGAAGACTGACAGGCCAGAGGTATTAGGTACCTTCCCCCGGGAACAGTTTAGTGGGCGTGGTCCACCCGCTGAGCATGCTGGGGAAGGGTACTTAAGGGGCAGACGTCCCCTCACGGCCCTCCTGGCGTGAGGGGTGTATTGTGCGATTTTAGGCCTTGGAACCATGCTGGTCCGAAGCCGCAACTCCAACCAGTAGGCCCAGTTATGCTGACTGGGTCTGCACTTTGAAGATGATCCTGTGCTGTCCGTCCTGAGGGAGGAAGCCACTCAATGGAGGAAACCAGGGGAGGACCTGTCCTGGAAAAGACCAAGCGGATGGCTGGTGTCTTGAGGAGGGCCTGGTAAATCTATTGGAGGATGCATCGCAACTAAAGTTACCTTACAGTCTGCCGGGTCGGCTTAAAGGCTCTTAACTGTTTGGCTGGAAGTTCGGGTGTTGAGTCCTGTGGCAGAGGATCCCGGACTATCCAATTCTGTGCACCGCCAGTCTGTGGCAGAGACTGGTCCTGATATTGTTTGTGCATCATACCAGCTGCTAGACCAGGTGAGAGGGGCCTATCCGGGTGAGCAATACCCACTCCAGGAAGAGTGGTGAATGACTGTATATTTGAGGAGTTCTCCTCAGTGATCTGTACCGTGTGCCTGAACCTACCCCTTCCCTTCACCTTTCTATATGTTTATGCAAAAAGGAAAATAAAACCTCACTGCTTAAGGTTTTACATCTTGTGTGGACATTGGAATTTCTATAGACATTCTTCCCCTAGACAACGAATACTGAGGTAACGTGCAGGCCCAAAATTAAACCAGCAGCTCCTACAGGGGTGTGCTATACATAAAATAATTCTTATGTTTTTATCGGCTCATTTCATCCTGCAGATGGCAGGATGTACCCAGCATTGGATGCACAGACTCGGAGACCCACAAAAAAAACAAAAACTCGGCACTCTGTTTTCTTCCCTCCCCACACACGCGCAGTCTACTCTCTTTCACAGTTGCAGAACCCTGCACATCCATGCTGGGTATGCCCTGCCCATCCGCAGGATAAAGAGGGGAGGGGGAATAGAATAATCAGTTGAAAGATTAAACATTCTTTCACAAAAAAAAATAACTGCATTGTAATGTACTGAGGACACTAATGACTGGCAAAATTCAGTAGAGGGAAACTAACCCCTTAGGGCCCTTTCACACGGGCTGTCCAATTAGGTCCGCCTGTCAGTTTTTTCCAGGTGAACCTGATCGCCTGCAGGCTCCTCTATGGAGCGGCGGATGTCAGCAGTGACATTTTTGCTGACATCCGCCCCTATCCAATCTGATTCTGCCCGCAAAATCCAGACGAATGGTGGTCCTATTTTCCATCCGTATGGCATCGGATGGAAACAGACAGGTGGTCCATTTCTATCCAATTTCCCCATAGAGGAAAGGGAGACCGGGTCCATTTCCACTCTGCACAGCGGAACGGACAAGATCTGTCACCCGCCTGCTCAGCGGGGATCAGGGGAGCGATCCCCCGCTGAGCAAGCGGAATTCGGTCTGTTCATACTCCGTCTCTATGAGATTTGTTTTCTGTATTCTGCAAAAAATCTGATTGATCCTGCTGCTTCTCTATCTCCCCCTTCTGTTCATGTCCCCAATTCAGCTCTGTATTTTCCAGTTGTGGTGGCAACTCTGCACATGCTCAGTTTTCAGTGAGTTTCTATGCTGAGCATTTCCTCCCGATCACATCTGAGCAGCCCATGTGACTATAGAGTCACACATGTGAGCATATACACAGTAGTAAATGACAGCCCACTCCCTCCCTCCTCCTCCATGCTCACTAACCAGCTAAACACAAGGGGGGTGGGATATTACATGTAGATTGCTGGATGCTTCACCTCCCTCCTATTCTAAGACACAGGCTGGAGGGGCGTGACACAGCCTGTGATTGGCAAAAATCCGCCCCACACCATGTAATTTCCACAAAATAATACAAATATATATTTGAAATGAAATCTTTTATGTCAATTTAAAACCATTTATATTTTTACTTTATTCCAAAGGCTGTTTTTTTATTTTGAACATGCAACCAGCAGTAGAGGACTAGTGCTCTTTTTCCCTGCAGACAGGCTGGGAAAGATCTGGGTCATGTGTATATTAGGAAAAATATACTTAGATTTTTTTTTTTTATAAAATAAAATTACAGTGCCACATAAGAGAAAGAAATAGAAGGGATAACGTCAATTAAACAGTGTGTGTTAATTATCACATCAAAAAGATGAATTCACTTGTGATACAGATTTTTGTACCTGCATGCTCAGATGTCCTCCTTCGCTTGTTCATGTAAAAAAAAAAAAAAAAAAAAAAACCTACAGGCCCTTTAAAAATTGTTTTAAAAACACAGAAGTGATTTTAGGGTGGTCCTTGAGACCCCATGCCAACAGAGGGCCATCAACCGGGATAAACTTGTTGCAGTGCCCTTTGATAAAAAACAGCATCACACGTATGAACTTGGAGGTATAATGATGCATTGGATTCCACCCCTTAATGAAGGAGGGAACAGAAATAATTGTTGGGAGTCGTATTGGATTTTTTCCCTACAGATTGTACCTCCCGAGGGCTTAAAATACTTTATGCTTCAATAAATATGCTTACTTTGGCCTCTAGTGCCATTTCCTGCAACATTCCAGATCTCTATGATAACATAGGCCATGCTGAGTAAGGACTCTCTTATGTGCTTGCTCATTGAGGGAAGAGAAAGTGCGTTATGACAACTTCCTGGTTGGGGACTGCATGACACGCCCACTTCCAGTATCTAGAAAGCATGGCAACACATATAGCCATGTATGCAATAACTAGGGCTTGTGATCGCTGAAGATGCAACAAAGCAATATTGCCATGGTGATTGAAATTATGAATACAATCTAAATGACAGCGGCTTTAGAAAGTTTGGGGCAATGCAGGTGTGGTAGGTTTGTCCATTAATGGCAGTGTATATATTCATTGAACAACCAAACCTAACAGGGCCCCAAAACATTGGTGGGCATATCTTTTTACGCAATTTTTAGCTTCAATGTGAAAGTGCAGGCATTGTTGCATTTAAAATAGGCAATTCCATCATGCACAGCGATCTGTGAAGGAATAATCTACATGTTCCATCTACCACTGCAGCAGACAGACTTTCAGAGCACTGCTCAGTGCCCTCAGTCTATTGACACTTCCTGCAGCTCATATGGGAGGTATGGGCAGAGAGCTGTAGGGATTGTCTGCAGGAGCCCAACATTGCACCTATGGACTTCTGAGGGGGGGGGGGGGGGAATCCCAAATTTTACACTTTTTTAAACATAGTTTAACCACTTGGCGTCCACGCTATAGCCGAATGACGGCTACAGCGCGGACCTAAATTGCCATCAATAGATGTCCTCCCCGCTGTGATCACAGTCACTGAGACTCAGGTGATCACAGATCCGAGTAAGAGGCCGATCTTGGGCCCCTTACCACGTGATCAGCTGTCGGCCAATGACAGCTGATTACGTGATGTAAACAAAACCTCAGTAATAGTTTTTTTTTCTCCTCATGCTGACAACCCATCAGTGCAGCCCATCAGTGCACATTAATGAAGGACAAAAATTACCTGTTTTCAAAATTTTATAACAAAATATAAAACAGGTTTTTTTTTTTATTCTGTCTTTCTAAACATTTTTAACAATAAATAAAAACCGCAGAGGTAATCAAATACCACCAAAAGAAAGCTCTATTTGTGGGAAAAAATATTATTTACGTACAGTGTTGTATGACTGCGCAATTGTCATTCATAAAGTGAGAGCGCTGAAAGCTGAAAATTGGTCTGGGCAAGAGGTTTTTTTTTTAAAGTGCCCAGTAAGCAAGTGGTTAACTTAGCCTGTACTGCACCTGGGAGAGATGGGTGCTGCACGCAGCCTGTCAAAGTCTAGGGCACGCTATGGGCTGAATGCTGTACCGAGTAGTTCCAGCGTTTAGGACCCTGTCAACCCAGTGTGCAAGGGGCCCAAAATATAAACCTGGATCTTTGGAGTTCAATTTTGTGGGTGTGCTGGCTATCCATTTGAACAAGCTATATGGTATTACTGCTGGCCATGAACCCCTTAAAGTGGTTCTAAAGGCTCACTTCTTTTTACCTTAATGCATTCTATGTATTAGTATAAAACATTTCTGGGTGCAGCTCCCTCCCCCGTCCCCCCTTATACTTACCTGAGCCCCATCTCGAATCAGTGATGTGCACGAGAGCAGCGGCCCTCCCAGGTATCTTTCTCCTCATTGGCTCACAGCAGTAGGAGCCATTGGCTCCTGCTGCTGTCAATCACAGCCAGTGAGCCAATGAGGAGAGCGCGGGGTGGGGTCAAGTTGCACTGTGTGTGTGTGTGTGTGTGTGTGTGTATTGACACACAGAGCACGGCTCTGGACAAAGTCGGGCTCGAGTTTCCCAAAGCAAGAGGCTTGCTATTGGGGGCACTCAGCAGGGGGGGGGGGGGGGGGAGTCATGATCGCTGGCGGGGAACCCAAAAAGGAGGAGGGTCAGGTCTGCACTGTGTAAAGCCATTGCACAGAGCAGGTAAGTATAACATGTTTGTTATTTTTTTCTTTCCATTAGAATTAAGAAAAAGACGCTTTCCACAGGGGCAACCGTGTGGGCTCGCTCCCAGGTCCCTGCTGCTGACAGATAGCCCCATGCTACCGTGTCACAGGATTTAATTGACAGCAGTGGGAGCCAATGGTTCCTGCTGCTAACAATTTGTCCAATGAGGAGAGAGACAGCGGCTGGAGCCACTGGGCTCGTGCACGTCACTGGATCGGATCAGGCTCAGGCTAGGAAAAAAAGGTGGGGGGGGGCTGCAGCACAGAAGGTTTTTCACATTCTGTGCTGCATAGAAAGTAGCACCAAGCTGAACATAAAAAAAAAAAAGCCTGGTCATGAAGGAGGTAAAATCTTTCACAGGTAAATTGGGTAAAGTGTATCTAAACCCAAAATAAAAAAATATATAAATATACAGTATACTGCAGCTTACTGGTGCTTAATAAGGCGCCTGCATTAGATATATTTTCCCTTTATTTTCACCAGATAATTCTGTGAATTGTATTGGACTTCAAACATGTTTGCCTTAGTGCAATTCTATTACATGGGGGGTGGGGGGATTAATAGCTTCCAGATAAAAGATTACATTGTTTTATTTCTTCAGAAGAAGTGAACAGAAGGCTGTATTTCTAGCAAGATTTTTATTTTTATTTTACAGCTTTGAAAGTTAGTAGAAGATGGCTCTACTCATTTTGTAGATGTTTATCAAATGAAAATTTTAAATAAAAATACACAAACATTAATGCACACACATACAAAACACAACTTTCAGATTTCTTACTAAGGCCCCTTTCACACTGGGGCGGGAGGTGCGGTGGCGGTAAAGCGCCGCTATTTTTAGCGGCGCTTTACCGTCGGATTTGCAGCGGTATTACCCCCCCGCTAGCGGCCGAAAAAGGGTTAATACCGCCTGCAATGTGCCTCTGCAGAGGCGCATTGCCGGCGGTATAGCCGCGGTATCCCATTGCTTTCAATGGGCAGGAGCGGTGGAGGAGCGGTAAACACACCGCTCCAAAGATGCGGCTAGCAAGACTTTTGGAGCGGTCCCGCTAGCACACCGCTCCAGTGTGAAAGCCCTCGGGCTTTCACACTGGAGAAACAGCAGCCGCTGTTTGAGGTCGGTTTGCAGGCGCTATTTTTAGCGCAATAGCGCCTGCAAACCGCCCCAGTCGCATCTTTGGAGCGGTGTGTTTACCGCTCCTCCACCGCTCCTGCCCATTGAAAACAACGGGACACCGCGGCTATACGGCTGGCAATGCGCCTCTGCAGAGGCTCATTGCGGGCAGTATTAACCCTTTTTCAGCCACTAGCGGGTGTTAAAACCGCACCGCTAGCAGGTGAATACCGCCGCAATTCCGACGGTAAAGTGCCGCTAAAAATAGCAGCGCTTTATCGTCACCGCACCTCCCGCCCCAGTGTGAAAGGGGCCTAAATGTAAATGATAAAATTATGTTGATAAAATAAAAACCTTCAGGCTGATTTTACACATATTTGTTGTGGTAATTCGCATTCTGCAGTGCTATTTATATTGAATCGCACCCCAATGAACATTGCAAGAACATCTCAACGCACATAAATTTTAGTGCACAACAGTTCACAGATGGGAACCATGTGTGTTGTGATGGAAAAAAGGCTTATGCATGATTTTAAAGAGGAGCTTTAGGCTCAGGTTAAAAGTCAGCAGCTACATATACTGTACAAATTTAATATAAGAACGTTTACCTGTCCAGGGATCCAGCGATGTCCTCACCCGAGCTGATTCTTCAATAGGTTTCAGGTGCCGGCATTGTAAGGGAAACAGGAAGTGAAGCCTTGCAGCTTTACAGCTGGTTTCCTACTGCACATGTGCGAGTTGCGCTGTGCTTCGTAAAATGGTCCCGTAGTCTTCTGGGACCTGCGATGTCCCAGTAGGCTGTGGGGGAGGGGTGAACTTCTGGCTCAGAGCGCCGCGGCTTATCTGACTGAAAGTTGGAGCTGGTACCTGTCAAAACCAGGTACCCACTTTGCCCTCCCCCCTCCAAAAAGTGCTATATGTGGCAGTGGGAGGGGAATGCAAACAAGCGGAAATTCCCCTTTTTGGGTGAAGTTCCACTTTAAGTGCATTGTAGTTTGCTGGCACTCTGTTAAAAAGATTGGGCTACCTTAACGCAATGCATGTTAAGGCACAAAAACATACAGCAAATAGTCACAACGTGTGTGAATCGGCAGGAGAGATCCTGTCATTCATCCACTTCTCCATTCACAGAATGCGTTACATTGCGAGACAATATGAGTCCGGTATATGGCAGAGGGGTGGGCGAGCGGATCAAATCCTTTACATTCACAGCCGCTACTGCTAACCCCTGCAGCGTGAAGGAACGATTTTCACATGAGCAGCAGCCTGCAGGAAATGGGATACACACAATTAACCCTCACTCAAGGGAATTCATAAAGGGTGTCTTATGCCTTGTACACACAATCGGGCTTTTGCCCGGCCAAATTCCATCGGAGAAAAATAGAACCTGTTCTATATCTAAACTCCAACGTAATTCCTTGGAATTTCCGATGAAAAAACTGAGATGGGGCTACACATGGTAGGAATTTCGTCAGACATTTTCCATCGGAAATTCCGATCGTGTGTACAAGGCATAAGACACTCTTTAGAATTCCAACATGCCTCCACAAGACTAGGTCGGTGCGGGCAACAGATTCATGAACTTGGGGCATGCACCACATGTGGAGACACACTGAGAATGAGGTTCAAACGGACACTCCACCCTCTGCAACCGTGCTTCCTCCTGGTGCTTCAGCTGTTACACAGGCAGTACAGCAGCGGGGAGTTCTGAAGCTGGGCGGGCAAAGTCTGATGGGATTCTCAAACATGCTCCCCCTGTGATTGACAGCAGGGAGTGTGCGGTTCCTTAACCAACAGACAGCCTGCTACTAGCTACAGAATCCGAACACTGCCTGCTGTTAAAGGAGAGGGTAAACCTGAAGAACGACTAGTGGATCTGCTTCCCCAAGAGGCTCCACCCACTCAGCATCAATTGTTGTTCGGAGCGGACAGTGTTCTCAACCACTTGAGGACCGGAAGGATTTGCCCCCTTAATGACCAGGCCATTATTTGCGATATGGCACTGCGTCGCTTTAACTGACAATTGCACGGGCGTACGACGCTGTACCCAAACAAAATTGACATCCTTCTTTTCTCCCACAAAGATTTTTTTTGGTGACATTTGATCACCTCTGCGCATTTTTTTTTGCGCTATAAACAAAAAAAAAGCGACAGTTTGGAAAATAAATAATCAAGATTTTTTACTTTTTTGCTATAATAAATATAAAAAAAAATTAAAAAAAGTCTTCATCAGTTTTGGCCGATAAATATGCTACATATTTTTGGTAAAAATAAAATAAAACGTATATTGATTTGTAGACGCTATAACTTTGACGTAAACCAAATAGGGGATAGATTTATGGCATTTTTATTTTTTTTATACTAGTAATGGCGGTGATCAGCGATTTTTAGCGGGACTGTAACATTGTGGCGGACAGATCGGACACTTTTTTGGGACCAGTGACATTTATACAGCGATCCGAGCTAAAAATAGCCACTGATTACTGTATAAATGTCACTAGCAGGAAAGGGGTTAACACTACAGGGCGATCAAGGGGTTAAATGTGTTCCCTCATGTGTGTTTTAACTGTGGGGGGATGGGACAGCCTGGAGGAGAAGACCGATCACTGTTCCTAATCTTTAGGAGCAGCAGATCTGTCTCTCCTCCCCTGACAGAACGGAGATTTGTCTGTTTACATTAAACAATCTCTGTTCTGCCTCTGTCGAGAGCGATCGCGGGTGTCCGGCGGGCATCGCGACCGAGCACATTGGCTTCGGCGTCACGCGCCCCCTAGAGCTCTTAAAAACAGCCGACGTACCATGACAGCAATTCGCCCAGAGGAGCCAACCTACCGCATATATGCGGTGGCTGGCCCTTAAGTTTTTAAAGCGGAACTAAACCCTCTTATTGTTTTCAGCCAAGGAAGTTGCCGTCTAGGCCGTGGCCTCAACTGTCATGATGCTGCACAAGTGATCAGTTATGACACCAGCCCATTGACGGTTTTACAGTTTGGTTGAGAGCACAACGAATGTGAGTTACATTCTCAGTAAGTGTTTTTTGAAACTGTTAAATCGATGGGTTTAGTTCCGCTTTAACAAGTGACAGGTGGGGAGGGGAGCGACAGTAAATCTGCCACCTGTTACACACCATACAGAAACAGGTACCCTGGTCGTCTCCGTACACAAACTTACCCTTGGCACACACCTATGTGTTTTTTACTGCAAAACACACTACAGTCCATTTAATATGGTTTCCTATAGATCTTGTTCACATCTGTGCGTTTTGAGCCGGTGCTCAACTTTTTTTCCCACAGCAGATTGCGTTGTGTGACTTCAATGAACCCACACCAAAAACGCAAGTGTTGCATTCTTTTTTGGGCTAATAGGAAAGTATGACAGTTCTGTTCATGGAGTTCAACTTTGATGCTACTTGAGTGCAAGAGAGTGTAAAGTTGCGTACCGCTGACGTCAGCGCGGTTGGACGTGCTATGCCACTCGGATGGTTCTCTTACGGGGGAGTGCTCGCGCATGCGCGCCTCCTAATGACTATGTGCTTCCTTGCATGCCTTCACATCAGCCATCCTCACATGGTGTTGGTGGGTGGACTCGATTGGGCTCCCCCGGGGGCTTATATTGAGGGTTAGGCATGGCGTGCATTTCAATTTCTTCACACACTGGAGGATATATACACTGTAGGAGGTCACCTGCTTGAGACTCACTACTTTTCAAACTTAGATACCATTGATACTCAGGTATTTATTCATATACATTATTCACTCCACTCAGACACACTTCGTTCACGTTGTCCACATTTATACTCACTCCTATCTTTGCTTGCTCACTACCACAGCTCTATATCCATAACATCTTCGGCTCAGGCGTTTTTATCTACGCATAAAATTACTAAGTGTTACTTTTTACTGACTTCAGTTTTGATACTCTAGATTCTTGACAAACACTTGTATGTTTACAGCCTACTCTACATGGACCATTGAGGTTACTAGGGATACACCACCCGTATGCACCATGCCTGCCCTCCGTTTGCACCCGAAGGGGGCTCCTTTGATCCTGCCCCCTCAGCTCCCTGGGGAGACTTTTTGTCGCTGCCTTCTGGAAACCATACATTCATTGCCATGGTCAAGTTCAGTGGTAAGTATGGGGTCCTTCATTTGAGACCCCTCTCATCCTGTTACTTTTGTAAACCAACACCATGTTGTATTGCCAATTTATACAATCTTTATCATTTTTACTCTAGGGATATTGTCACGTGCATCCACTCCTGATGAGCGAGTTAATCTCACGAAACGCGTCGGATATTTTTGATGCCGCTGCATAATGACTGTGACTACAACCATGTTACCTATCTCTTTTACATTCCCCTATGGCAATTGAGTATCTTTGACCGCTATTTTTGTTATTATAAACATGTACCATCAATTGATGTATTCTCTTTTAAATTGGCCACTGTTGTTAATTATGTACAAAATCAGTTTATTTTAATAAAATCTTAAACTGTATTTACCATTGTCATGCTTAATGGCGGAACAGTACCCACTTCATTTAAAGTCCCAGGGCTAATTTCCTGTTTTCGCTATATTTTAGGGATGGAGTTGGACTACTGGGGACAACAAACCGTTTTCTCGCATTTCATGAACAGAACTGTCATACTTTCTTATTAGCCCAGGGGTCTCAAACTGGCGGCCCTCCAGCTGTTGCGAAACTACAAGTCCCATCATGCCTCTCTGCCTGTGGGAGTAATGCTTGTAACTGTCATGTTTGCAATGCCTCATGGGACTTGTAGTTTCGCAAAAGCTGGAGGGCCGCCAGTTTGAGACTCCCGATTAGCCCAAAAAAATAATTGCAAAACGCATCAAAAAAGTGTGTTCAAAAACGAAACACTGGTAAATGCATCAATCGCAACCTGCACGGATGTGAACCTAGCCTTATAGTTGGACCAAATTACGTCCAGTTTCGTTATCTTCAAACTGGAAGTATTTTTTTTCTGAATCTGCCACATTAATATCGTCACTTTGTAAAAGTGGTGCTAATAAGAACTATCTTAAATCTGCCACACATGTTGGTAAAGCTACCAAAACAGGCAGCAGGGAATCTGGCGCAGGCCAAAGTGCCATAAGGGATTTTTTGAATTCCCCTGTTTATATATGATGATGATATATCCCAAAAAAAAAAAAAAAAAACTTCAGCTTTAATCCTTTTACAGTCAACACCAACGCAGAAACTACAGCTGGAGTGTGTGTAAATCCGACAAGCTGTTTGCTGCGAGATGGAAGCTGACTGATCACTTCCACACACTCCCCATTACTGCCGTTAATTACTGATGCTATGCCCACCCCCCCTCCACCATTATTGGCAGACCTGGACCAGCATGGCAGGTACCACCAGAGGGGAGAGAGATCAGCAAAACGTCCTTTCGCTGATCCCTTATTCCTTTTACTGACCCGGAAGCGATGCAAAAAAACCTTGATTCTGGGTCCTGGTGTCAATATGCCCAGTCAGTATGGTTAAGGAAGGGTTTAAACAAATGCAACCTTTACTTCATTAGATTCACTGGAGGACAGGAGACACTTTTTGTCCCGTATGAGAAAAAAAAAAAAAGTTTAGTAAAAGAAAAGAAAAAATATATATCTTTTTATTTTAAAGTCACACCCAAGCACTTAAACCACCCCCACATTCACAAACGTAAATGCATGCATCGATTGCTCTACACATGTTGCATATTGTCTTACATGCCAGAGTGGTAATTTCTAGGCCCATTATTCACGGTTAAAGCAGTATTAAAGTGATATTAAAGTCTTGTCTTTTTTGTTTAAAAATAACAAACATGTCATACCTGCTCTGTGTAGTGGTTTTGCACAGAGCAGTCCATATCCTATAGTCTAGACCCTCTTCTTCTCAGGTCCCATGCCGGCGCTCCTGGCTCCTCCCAAATGCCCCCACAACAAGCAGCTTGCCATGGGGTCACCCGAGTGTGTGTCCATTCAGACACGGAGCTGATGGTCAGCCCCCTCTCTCCCCTCATTGGCCCACTGCTGTCTCTCAACCAAACAGGAGGGAGAGTCCTGAACAGCTGCGGCTCTCATGCAACATTGCTGGATCGAGATGGGCTCAGGTAAGTATTGGGTGGCTTCTGCACACTGAAAGTTTTTTATCTGAATGCCTTAAGATAAAATAAAAAATAAAAAAACACAACCATCTGCCCTTACAACCACTTTAAAGCCAAAAGTTATTAAATTGCAGCTTACCAATTCTTAGATGTGGCAGCTGCATTCGTTTTATTTTTTAGGCTCTCTTTCCTTTTTTGTTTTGTTTTGTTTTTTCCACCTGGTGATCCTGCCGGTAAGCCTAGGTTCACACTAGCGCAGCTACAATTTGATCTGATTTTCAGTGTGATGATGTATTGCGACTTGGTTGCATTTTGATAGGGGAAGGAGACTGGCTGCTGTTTGTTAGAGTGCTTTCACACTGGGGCGGCGGGTCAGTTAGTGGAAAAAGACACCACTAGTATTAGCGGTGCTTTACCGCTGTTTAAGCAGCACTTTGCAGCCGCTAGCGGGGTGCTTTTAACCCCCTGCTAGCGGCTAAAAAAGGGGTTAAAAGTGCCTGAAAGCGATACCCATTCATACCAATGGGCAGGGGCGGTATAGGAGTGCTGTATACACCGCTCCCACACCGCCCCAAAGATGCTGCTTGCAGGACTTTTTCTGACGTCGTGCAAGCGCACCGCCCCAGTGTGAAATCACTCGGGCTTTCACACTGGGGAGGTATAAGAGGTGCCATTTTTAGCACTTTAACGACTGAAAACCGCCTCAGTGTGAAAGAGGTCTTAAGGAGCTGGCACCTGCCAGAGTCCTAACCACTAATGACTCTTCCCTGCTGTCAGCTCGGGGTTTCTGGCTGGCAGT
Source organism: Rana muscosa (assembly GCA_029206835.1). Lineage (NCBI taxonomy): Eukaryota > Metazoa > Chordata > Amphibia > Anura > Ranidae > Rana > Rana muscosa. The sequence goes on along the minus strand of CM055116.1, from coordinate 471,153,208 downwards.
AGAGCTGCACGATTAATCGTGAAGAATCGAAATTGCGATCTTTTTACCTTCCTGATCTTCAAAACAGCATGTCACGGTTCTCTCTAAGGCCCCTTTCACACATGCGGACAGTATGTCCGTATTTCATCCATCTGTTTTTGGATGAAATACGGACATACATGCATCCCTATTGTCTACATGAACCCCTATTGGATAGCGGGTGTCAGCGGATGAACATCCGCTGACACCCGATATCATCCGTCCCCGCTATGGTCCGATTCTGCAGACGGAGGAAAATCCGCTCTGCAGACGGATGGGAAAATAGGATCGGATGAACACGGACAGACGGTCCATGTTCATCTGATCCCCCCATAGGGGAGAGCAGAGATCTGACAGGGCGGTCCCTGCACATGTGCGGGGACCGCCCTGTCATCCGCCGGCTCAGCAGGGATCAACGGAGCGATCCCCGCTGAGCAAGCGGATGTTCACGGGGCTGATCATTACGGGATCCGCCCGTGTGAAAGGGCCCTTACAAGTACAGAGAGTTCTCACAGCTGGAAAAACAAAATCCAGGCAGCCTGCCAAGTTTTATTACAACACGCGAATAAGTGGAAACAAAGTATATTTTTTCGTTCTTTTATCAAAAGGAAAGATGAAGGAAGTTTAAAGACTAAACCTTTTCTGACATTTGTTGCTTACAAGAAAAAAAAAGCATTGTTTTCTGCTAGAAAATTACTTAGAACACCCAAACATGATATATTTTTTTTTAGCAGAGACCATATAGAATAAAATGGTGGTTGTTGCAATATTTTATGTCACACCGTATTTGTGCAGCGGCTTTTTTAAACGCAATTTTTTTTTTTTTTAAATACTCTTTAATGAATTAAAGAAAAACTAAACTAAAACAGCAAAGTTAGCCCAATTTTTTGTATAATGCGAAAGAAGCTGTTACACCGCAAGAATCGTGATCTTTATTCTAAGAAAAAAAATGTGTTGCTTATTTTAGCCAGAATCATGCAGTTCTAGCTTGCAGCAGAAAAGATGTTAGACAGAAATAGTGAAAAAAAAAAAAAAAAGTGTGTGCACCTCCCCGCCCCCCAATCCCACAGAACCTGCGGGTCTGGCACGGATTTTAAGGGGGGGCACCAAAAACTGGCATGGAGTTCCTCCCAAATCTATAACATAACCTTATCTGAGCATGCAGCCTGGCAGGGGGAAGATGAGTGTGTGCCCCCAATAATACACGACCACATGCCCTAACAAGGCAGGGGTACTGGCAAAGCACTTTATCCCCATGCTGAGGAGGACAAAGGCCTCTTCCCCACAACCCTGGCCCTGTGGTTGCAGGGAGGGGGCTTAAGCCTAGAATAAGGCTTACCCTATAGGTAATGTAAATATCTCCTAAACGTGCACCATTTAGGAGCTACTTACTATATATACTGCGCCGATGATGTCATTGACGCATTCGCTCTGGAGGAAGAGGAGTGACGTCACGCGGCTCCGGCCAGTCACACAGCCAGAGTCCGCGGCCCCCCGGAAGAAAGACGGGTGAACATGGATGCGGCCTGCAGCAAGGATGACACGGGCTTCGTGATGCACACACTAGCACATTATGCCTTTACTTTGCAAGGAAGAAGAAAGGAATAAAAACCCACTAGAGTTTACTTCCTCTTTAAAGCAGAACTTCAGTCATTTTCTCATCTATTATATCTCCTGCCCTTGTTGTTTTAACTTTATAAAGTAAAAAAAAAAAAATTCTGCCAGAAAATACCTTATACAGCCCACTTCCTGTTTGTCTGGAAAAAAGCCTAGGCTTATGACATCACGTACAGGTCTCTCTCTCCTGAGTTTGCCAGGAAGGGAGGAGGGATGAGTTGTAGGAGAGCCAAAGAGAGCTACAGGAGCTGGAGGTCTGCCTCTGTGTGTCTGTGTAAATCCAGGAAGTGAACAGGCAGCAGCTTCAGCTGCCCACGGTTAAAATGGCTGCAGTGGAGGGAGATTTCTGCAGCATATTTGGCATTGACAGATCACAGTATGTATAAAATAATATGCAAAGTGACTGGAGGGAAGCTTCAGAATGGCAAAGATGTTTTTATTACAAATTATGTGAGCAGACTGCAGTTCCTCCTTAAGTAGTATTAGGTAAGGGATACATAGTAGCCAAGGTTAAGGCCCCTTTCACACTTGTGTGACTTGGGACTGTCACTAATTGAACCGTTTTGTTTCCATTATTCTCTATGGGCATTCCACGTTGTTCCATTATTCTCTATGGGCATTCCACGTTGTTCCATTATTCTCTATGGGCATTCCACTTTGTTCCATTATTCTCTATGGGCATTCCACGTTATTCCATTATTCTCTATGGGCATTCCATCTCTCTGTTAAAGTCTATGGGCATTCCATTCTGTCATTCCTTTTAGTATGTCCCCTGCAAAGTCACATGACAAGCTGTACCCCATGATTTCCATTCATATCTGTGCGACTTCAAAGTAGTCCCTGCACTACTTTAGTCCGACTTTGATGCCACTCGAGGTCCAGAGACCTCAAGATCACACAGACATTGCTTCAAGTCGCATTGCACAAGTGTGAAGGGGGCCTAAAGGTTTGATATGTTGGGTAACTATTTACTCAGTGCAACCTCCTCTTTTATACTTTAACCAAAAATTGTGTCGTTTATTGTGTTTGTGAGCCCAAAAAAACAAACAAAAAATGGTTCTGTCAGGGAAAGAGTTGCTGCTGCATTCCAGAGAAATGATCACTACTATATAAAATTTGCTATTAATATAAATGATATCATGAATCTGTTTCTATTCAAGTGTATGCAGAGATACAGCAGGAATTTTTCCAAACTGGAGCAGCTGTGGAGAGCAACCAATCAGCTGCTAGCTTCCGCTTTGTTCAGTCAGGCTTTGAAAAATGAAAGCTAGAAGCTGATTGGCTGCCCCAGTTTTGCTATAAAAAAAACACTTGTAGGAGAAATGTGGAGTGTTGGGGAAACAAAAACGACTGTTTACCTCTTTGATCGTTGCAGAAGAGCCCCTTTGGCCAGGGGTCCTTTACTCCTCAGGACCGCAGTCCAGTAACTGGGATCCGACATCCTTCTTTACAAGTCTGCTAATGGATAACAGAGCACAGATGCCCGCACTTTGCCTTCCATTGTTTCCGCTCACTCCTCTCTATGCCTGCACTTCTCCCCATCTATTGCCTCACCCTCAGCACGCTATGGGGACACGGGCTCCGCACGTCATGGATCCGGCTTTTCGGGGTTCCATCTACTTCTATAGGCTGAGCAAAGAGGACCAACATACAACGAGGGGCTCCAACGCAGGAAGCCAGTGTGGTGACATCACAAGGGGGCGGGGCTCGCCCGGCTAACACTGTCAGTGCTGGAGGGAAGCATGGTACAGGCTGAGGGGACACACAGCACACTACACACCAGCTCACAGGAGGACCTTTATTATGCTACTCAGTGCTGGAGGGAAGCATGGTACAGGCTGAGGGGACAGCACACTACACACCAGCTCACAGGAGGACCTTTACTATGCTACTCAGTGCTGGAGGGAAGCATGGTACAGACTGAGGGGACAACACACTACACCAGCTCACAGTGGACTCAGGGGGACCTTTACTCTATGCTACTCAGTGCTGGAGGGAAGCATGGTACAGACTGAGGGGACAACACACTACACCAGCTCACAGGGCACTCAGGAGGACCTTTACTCTATGCTACTCAGTGCTGGAGGGAAGCATGGTACATGCTGAGGGGACAACACACTACACCAGCTCACAGGGGACTCAGGAGGACCTTTACTCTATGCTACTCAGTGCTGGAGGGAAGCATGGTACATACAGGCTGAGGGGACAACACACTACACCAGCTCACAGGGGACTCAGGGGGACCTTTACTCTATGTTACTCAGTGCTGGAGGGAAGCATGGTACAGACTGAGGGGACAACACACTACACCAGCTCACAGGGGACTCAGGGGGACCTTTACTCTATGTTACTCAGTGCTGGAGGGAAGCATGGTACAGACTGAGGGGACAACACACTACACCAGCTCACAGGGGACTCAGGGGGACCTTTACTCTATGTTACTCAGTGCTGGAGGGAAGCATGGTACAGACTGAGGGGACAACACACTACACCAGCTCACAGGGGACTCAGGGGGACCTTTACTCTATGTTACTCAGTGCTGGAGGGAAGCATGGTACAGACTGAGGGGACAACACACTACACCAGCTCACAGGGGACTCAGGGGGACCTTTACTCTATGCTACTCAGTGCTGGAGGGAAGCATGGTACATTCTGAGGGGACAACACACTACACCAGCTCACAGGGCACTCAGGAGGACCTTTACTCTATGCTACTCAGTGCTGGAGGGAAGCATGGTACATACAGGCTGAGGGGACAACACACTACACCAGCTCACAGGGGACTCAGGGGGACCTTTACTCTATGCTACTCAGTGCTGGAGGGAAGCATGGTACATGCTGAGGGGACAACACACTACACCAGCTCACAGGGGACTCAGGAGGACCTTTACTCTATGCTACTCAGTGCTGGAGGGAAGCATGGTACAGGCTGAGGGGACAACACACTACACCAGCTCACAGGGGACTCAGGGGGACCTTTACTCTATGCTACTCAGTGCTGGAGGGAAGCATGGTACATGCTGAGGGGACAACACACTACACCAGCTCACAGGGGACTAAGGAGTAGGGATGAGTCGAACACCCCCGGGTTCGGTTAGCACCAGAACCCGCGAACGGACCGAAAGTTCGCACGAACGTTAGAACCCTATTAAATACAATGGATGCGAACGTTCGAAATCTAAAGTGCTAATTATAACGACTAATATGCATGTTATTGTCCTAAAAAGGGTTTGGGAACCCGGGTTCTGCACCAGGGGACATGTATCAATGCAAAAATAAGTTTTAAAAACGGCCATTTTTCGGGAGCAGTCATTTTAATGATGCATAAAGTGAAAAAAAAAAAAGTCAAATATTCTTTTAAATATTGTACCTGGGGGTTGTCTAAAGTATGCCTGTGAAGTGCCACGTGTTTCCCATGTTTAGAACTGTCCCTGCACAAAATGACATTTCTAAAGGAAAAAAAAGCAATTTAAAACTGCTTGCGGCTTTAATGTAATGTCTGGTCCCGGTAATATGGATGAAAATCTTTAAGAAAAATGGCATATCTACCCCATCACCCCCCCCCCCCCCCACCCCAGCCCATTACCAGCCCCTTTGGGTCTTGTATGGATATTAAGGGGAACCACGCACACAAAATAAAAAAGGCCCATATACTCTGAACAGCCGTATACAGGTGGTGCATACAAGACAGGGACTGTAGGTTTGTTCTTATGTAGAATCTGTTTGTAATTTTGAACAGGTACATTGTTTAAGTGTAGCTCCAGCCAAAAAATCTATTTTTAAGCTTTTTGGAAAACATAGGGAAGGGTTATCACCCCTGTAACATTTGTTTTGCTGTCTGTGCCCCTGTTCAGAACATTTCACCTCACTTTCCGTCCCAATGACAAATGTTTTTTAAAAGTGGGGTTTTTATTGAAACAAGGATTGGTGATAAAGCATCAGTAGAGAGGAGACACCTTTTTCCCATATTAACTCTCACAGGAGAGAATTTCCCTTCCTAGGGGTAGATTTCCTCTCACTTCCTGTTGTCTCCTTTCGTTTGCAAGTAGGAGTCGTTTGTAAGTTGGATGTTTGAAAGTAGGGGCCTACCGTATATACTCTGCTGAAATTTGCCCCTTACATGTTGGTGTTGCCACAACACTGTAAGCCCTCACAGTTACTCTTGGTGGGCGCATGAATGGGCCCTGCTGTGAGTTATTAGATCAAGAATTGTAATTGCATGCCCCTGTTGAACAGGGGCAGAAAAATTGGGCCTTTTATGGTGGTGGTGGTGGTGTTGACACAACACTGTAAGGCCTCACAGTTACTCTTGGTGGGCGCAGGAATGGGCCCTGCTGTGAATTATTAGATCAAGAATTGTAATTACATGCCCCTGTTAAACAGGGGCAGAAAAATTGGGCCTTAGGCACTGGTGCCACAACACTGCAACCCCTCACAGATACTGTACTTGGAGGACAGCAATGAGCCCTGTTGCAAAGTATTGCATCAAAAATTGTAATTACACGCCCCTGTTAAACAGGGGCTGAAAAATTGGGCCTTAGGTGCTGGTGCCACGACACTGCAACCTCTCCCAGATACTCTAGTTGGAGTGCAGGAATGAGCCCTGCTGCAAAGCATTGCATAAAAAATTGTAATTACATGCCCCTGTTAAACAGGGGCTGAAAAATTGGGCCTTAGCCACTGGTGGCGGCACCCAGAAACAAAAATGTTCTTCCAAGCTATCATCATCAATCGGATCATTGAGGAGGAGGAGGATAGTCAGTCAACATAACAGGACAGTCACTCAGCATCAGCATCAGTCTTGAAGGGATGTGACATTTGAAAATAAATTAGTCTGTTATATCAGCTTCAGGTGTTTGGTAGCTGGTGGTGATCCAAGACTGGTTCATCTTTATGAAGGTCAGTCGATCAACCGAGTCGGTGGTCAGGCGCACCCTGTGATCCGTGACAAATCCTCCAGCAGCACTGAATGTGCGTTCTGAAAGAACGCTGGATGCAGGACAGGCCAGTAGCTCAATTGCATACTGTGCAAGCTCTGGCCAGTGATCCATCCTCAAGACCCAGTAAGCCAGAGGATTTTCTGTGGGGAAGGTGTCCAAGTCTGACCTTGCCCCTAGGTATTCCTGCACCATGTATATCAGACGCTGGCGATGGTTGCTGGAACCGATCATACCTTGGGGCTGCGGACTAAAGAATTGTCTGAATGCATCGGTCAGACGGCCACCTTCCCCACCGCTCCTTCTTTGACTGACCGAAGCCTAAGCGACTCGTTGTCCAGGACCAGGAGATTGTAACCTCCCAGTCTCTGGGAACGCGCTGCACAAACCTTTCTGCAAGGCCTCCCGGAGTTGTCTCATCCTCTGCTCCCTCTGCGACGGTAAGATAAGGTCCCCAACCTTACCCTTGTACCGTGGATCAAGGAGAATGGCCAGCCAGTAATGGTCCCTCTCCTTGATCCGAAGAATACGAGGATCCTTCCGCAGACTTTGCAGGATCAGGGAGGCCATGCAGCGTAGGTTAGCTGAGGCATTCGGTCTGGAGTCCTCTGGGTCACTAAGGACGACATGATCCGCAGCCACCTCCTCCCAGCCACGTACAAGTCCACGGGTTTCTTGGGACTGTAAATCATCCCTAAAAGACTGCTGCTGATGATGCTGAGTGCCAGGCTCCACCTCCATGCTGACACAATCCTCCTCCTCCTCCTCCTCTTCCTGTGCGATGGGTGGGACAGAAGGAACACTGTCTGGGTAAAGGGGGCCTTGAGAGGCAAGGAAGTCCTCCTCTTCCTGCCTCTGTTCTGCCTCAAGTGCCCTGTCCTTTATTCCACGCAGCGTATGTTCCAACAGGTGGACAAGAGGTACAGTGTCACTGATGCATGCACTGTCACTGCTCACCATCCTCGTGGCCTCCTCAAATGGTGCCAGGACAGTGCATGCATCCCTGATCATGCCCCACTGGCGTGGTGAAAAAAACCCAAGCTCCCCTGACCCTGTCCTGGTGCCGTAGTCACACAGGTACTCATTGATGGCCCTCTGCTGCGTGTGCAGCCGCTGCAGCATGGCCAATGTTGAGTTCCACCTGGTGGGCATGTCACATATAAGGCGGTTCTTGGGCAGGTTCAACTCCTTTTGCAGCTCAGCCAGGCGAGCACTGGCATTATAAGATCTGCGGAAATGCACACAGACTTTCCTGGCCTGCCTCAGGACATCCTGTAAGCCCGGGTACCTGCCCAAGAACCGCTGCACCACCAGGTTAAGGACGTGAGCCACACAGGGCACATGGGTCAGTTGTTCCTGTCGGAGGGCGGAAAGGAGGTTGGTGCCATTGTCGCAAACCACCATTCCTGGCTTAAGCTGGCGTGGCGTCAACCACCTCTCGGCCTGTCCCTGCAGAGCTGACAGAACCTCTGCCCCAGTGTGGCTCCTGTCCCCCAAACACACCAGCGCAAGCACGGCATGGCATATTTTTGCCTGCGTACTTGCATAGCCCCTTGAACGCCTACGGAGCACCGCTGGTTCCGAGGACAAAGCACAGGAAGAGGCCATGGAGGAAGAAGAAGAGGAGGGGTGGAGGAGAGAGGTGTGTCACAACCAGTAGTAGCATTTTGGAGGCGTGGCGGTGGAACAACCTCCAACACTACTGCACCTTGTCCTGCATCCTTCCCAGCTGCCAAAAGAGTGACCCAATGGGCCGTGAAAGAAAGGTAACGTCCCTGTCCATGCCTGCTGGACCATGAATCAGTGGTAATATGCACCTTACCGCTGACCGCCCTGTCCAGCGAGGCCAAGACATTGCCTTCCACATGCCGGTAGAGAGCCGGAATCGCCTTCTGTGAGAAAAAGTGGCGTTTGGGAACCTGCCACTGAGGAACCGCACATTGCACAAACTCACGGAAGGGGGCCGAGTCTACCAACTGAAAAGGCAGCAGTTGAAGCGCTAGCAATTTAGCCAAGCTAGCATTCAACCACTGGGCATGTGGATGGCTGGGAGTGAACTTCTTTCGACGGTCCAGCAGCTGGGGCAGGGAAATTTGCCTGCTAGAATCGGACGTCGGTGTACTGCTAGCAGAGTGCCCGCAAGTACTTGGCTGTGACACACCTAATTCTACACCTTTATTCCTCTCAGAGCAGGTTTGAGAGAGGACTGAAGGTATAGTGGGGTTGGAGATCCCAGCTGATGCGTCGCAAGGAGAGGTCCGCTTTGTTCTTTGGTGTGGGTCTTTAAGGTAGGCTTGCCAACGAGCTGCATGGCAGGTCAACATATGTCTGGTCAAGCATGTGGTGCCCAAGCAGCTGATGTTTTGGCCACGCGATATACGCTTGAGACATATGTTGCAAACAGCAGCTGTGTGATCTGATGCACTCGACTCAAAAAAGGCCCACACCAAAGAACTTTTTGAATAACGGGCAGAGGCAGCGCCCTGCACAGGCGGAGCTCTGCGGTGTGATTCAGTCGGTGTGCTGCCCTTACGCTGGCCCCCCGAGGGAATCCTGCCTCGTTGGAGATGTGCCTCCTCCTCCTCTCTCCTATTAGGCACCCACGTGGAATCAGTGACCTCATCATCCCCTCCCTCCTCATCACTGGAGCCAATCTGGCAGTATGCTGCAGCTGCTGGAACATGACTGCCAGATTGGTGTCCTTCTTGAGCATCCCCTCTATCTGCTCTCACGCTACTGCCTTCCTCTAGCTGGGTATCATCATCAGACCCTTCAAAACGCTGGGCATCCTCCTGGAGCATGTACCCAACACTGTGCTCAAACAGTTCGGGGGACTCCTCAGGAGGACATGGTGGGTCTAGGGAAGGAGTGACTGATGATGACATTGATACCAGGGAAGAGGACGCTTTGGCAGCTGCTTTGCCAGTACCCTGAGCCTGGGTGAGGGAGGATGATGAGGGCTTGGTCATCCACTCTACCAAGTCTTCGGCATGATGCGGCTCAACACGTCCAGCTGCCGAAAAGAAGGACAAGCGTGTCCCATGGCCATGTGCTGATGACAATGCACCGCGTCCACGACCAGCACTGTTGCCCCCAGACACAAAGCCTGCTTGCCCTCTTTTATTGGCTCGTGATTGTCTGCCTCTCTTTGTTGGCCTTCCAGACATAGCAATGGCCTGCAGGGAGATGGGAAAACCAGCAAAAAGGGGTAGCTTCAGGTGTATATTTTGCAGGAAGCACACAACGCCCGCTGTAAGTGCTGCAGATGACTGCCTGTGTTACACACCAGAAAAACACAGCAATACGGGCTAGCTTCAGGTGTATATTTAGCAGGAAGCACACTCCGCCCGCTGTAAGTGCTGCAAATGCCTGTTAGTGTAACACACCAGGAAAACACAGCAATACGGGCTAGCTTCAGGTGTATAATGTGCAGGAGGCACACTCCGCCCGCTGTAAGTGCTGCAAATGCCTGTTAGTGTAACACACCAGGAAAACACAGCAATACGGGCTAGCTTAAGGTGTTTAATGTGCAGGAGGCTTAGCAACAATGACACTGACACTGTCCCCTGCCTATCCTTCTCTCTCCCTGCACACAAGGTTTATCAAAGAATATGACACTGACACTCTCCCTGCCTATCCTTCTCTCTCCCTGCACACAAGGTTTAGCAAAGAATATGACACTGACACTCTCCCTGCCTATCCTTCTCTCTCCCTGTACACAAGGTTTAGCAAAGAATATGACACTGACACTGTCCCCTGCCTATCCTTCTCTCTCCCTGCACACAAGGTTTAGCAAAGAATATGACACTGACACTGTCCCCTGTCTATCCTTCTCTCTCCCTACACACAAGTATAGCACAAAGAATAGCACAATGACACTGTCCCTGCCTATCCTTCTCTTTCCCTGCACCGGAACACACTACACAAGGCCGCCGCGCTGGCGGCCTTTTATAGTGTGGGGCGTGTGCTAAACCCCCTGAGCTATAATTGGCCACAGGCAACCTGCCTGTGGCCAATTATGGCTCTCCTAGCTGCCGGCGCTGTGATTGGCCAAGCATGCGGGGTCACAGTGCATGCTTGGCCAATCACAGCGCCTGGGATTGCACTGCGATGGCGCAGTGTATTGTGGGCCGTTCGCGTCACTCAAATTTGGCGCGAACGGCCCAAATAGTTCCATCTTCGTCGAACGATCGACCGAACCGAGCTCATCCCCACTCAGGAGGACCTTTACTCTATGATACTCAGTGCTGGAGGGAAGCATGGTACATGCTGAGGGAACAATACAGTACACCAGCTTACAGGCGACTCAGGAGGACCTTTACTCTATGCTACTCAGTGCTGGGACAAACTATTCATTCCAAAATCTCACAAAATTCATCCACTCAGCACATCTACAAAGAAAATAAATCTACTAGTATGCGCCGTGTGCGGGCAGCTTTAGCACTTTCCCACTGAGGAGTTTTTCAAGCGCTTTTGCGTTAAGACCCCTTTCACACTGGGGCATTTTTTAGGCGCTTTTGGGCTAAAAATAGCACCTGAAAAACACCTCCCCTGCAGTCCCAGTGTGAAAGCCTGAGTGCTTTCACACTGGGGTGCTGTGTTGGCAGGACGTTGAAAAATGTCCTGCAAGCAGCTTCTTTGGGGCGGTTTAGGTTACTTTCACACTGAGGCGCTTTGCAGGCGCTATAAAAATAGTGCCTGCAAAGCGCCCTGAAAGAGCCCCTCCTTTCACACTGTAGCGGTGCACTGGCAGGACGCTCAAAAAAGTTCTGCCAGCTGCATCTTTGAGGCGCTGTAGGAGCGGTGAAATCAATGGGCAGCGGTGCTTTGCGGGCGGTTTTAACCCTTTTTCTGCCACTAGCGGGGGTTAAAAGCGCCTGCTAGCGGCCGAATAGCGCCACAAAAACGATGGTAAAAATAGCGGCACTTTACGCCCCAGTGTGAAAGTAGCCATACACCGCTCCCCCCCATTGAAATTAATGGGCACCGCTGCCGAAGCACCAGCAAAGCATCTCGGCAGCGGTGCTACACGGGCGCATTTAACCCTTTTATTCGGCCGCTAGCGGGGGTTAATAGCGCCGCTAAAATGACAGTAAAGCGCCGCTAGCAATGTTTTACCGTCAACGCCCGCCCGCCTCAGTGTGATAAGGGGTCTTAAAAAAAAAAAGCCTGAAAAGCTCAAGAAATATGCTTCTCTCTATCTTTGAAGCATGTTTGGGGAGCTAAAAAAAAAAAACGCACTTTCCTGTTGAAAGCAATGAAAAACGCACCCGCAATGCGTTTTTGGTGCGGGTTTTTGAGTCACATGTCCTTTAACCACTTCAGCCCCGGAAGGTTTCACCCACTTTCCTGACCAGGCCATTTTTTTTTTGGGAGATACGGCACTGCGTTACTAGCTGACAGGCCGCGCGACACTGTACCCAAATAAAATGGTTGTCCTTTTTTTTTCCCCCACAAATAGAGCCTTCTTTTGGTGGTATTTGAAAAAAGAGTGTAAACTTTGAAAAAAAAAACAATATTTTTTACTTTCTGCTATAAAACACATCCAATAAAAAAATATGTAAAAAATCAAATTTCTTCATCAATTTTTAGGCCAATATGTATTCTACTATATGTTTTTTTGGTTAAAAAAAATCCCAATTAAGCGTATATTGATTGGTTTGCGCAAAAGTTATAGTGTCTACAAACTATGGGATACAGTATCTCACAAAAGTGAGTACACCCCTCACATTTTTGTAAATATTTAATTATATCTTTTCATGTGACAACACTGAAGAAATTACACTTTGCTACAATGTAAAGTAGTGAGTGTACATCTTGTATAACTGTGTAAATTTGCTGTCCCCTTGAAATAACTCAATACACAGCCGTTAATGTCTAAACCGCTGGCAACAAAAGTGACAATATTTTGTGTGGCCACCATTATTTTCCAGCATTGCCTTGACCGTCTTGGGCATGGAGTTCACCAGAGCTTCACAGGTTGCCACTGGAGTCCTCTTCCACTCCTCCATGAGGACATCACGGAGCTGGTGGATGTTACAGATCTTGCTCTCCTCCTCCTTTCGTTTGAGGATGCCCCACAGATGCTCAATAGGGTTTAGGTCTGAAGACTTGCTTGGCCAGTCCATCACCTTTACTCTCAGCTTCTTTAGCAAGGCAGTGATCATCTTGGAGGTGTGTTTAGGATGGTTATCATGTTGGAATACTGCTCTGTGGCTCAGTCTCTGAAGGGAGGGGATCATACTCTGCTTCAGTATGTCACAGTACATGTTGGCATTCAGGGTTCCCTCAATGAACTGTAGGTCCCCAGTGCCGGCAGCACTCATACAGCCCCAGACCATGACACCCCCACCACAATGCTTGACTATAGGCAAGACACGCAAGACACGCTTGTCTTTGTACTCCTCACCACACACGCTTGACACCATCTGAACCAAATAAGTTTAGCTTGGTCTCATCAGACCACAGGACATGGTTCCAGTAATCCATGTCTGTTGTGTTACACTATGTGATTATTCTTGCTCTGTGTCTTTAAGATCTGTCCCCTTCTTTCTAGCTGAACTCTCTCTCTCACCGTAGTTCTTTATATATCTCCTCCACTTCCTGATTCTGGTCATTACTCCTGTATATCTTCCATGCTAAACATCTTACATGTGGCTTACAACTGCAACGTTTTTCTACCTATGAATATCCATCATTAAACGGAACATTCGAAAGGATTCATCGTCTGTCGTCCTAACTGTGAGTTTATTCATTGAGTTAAACTGCCTGTATCGATGCAAGGGATAATAGCAAACCAGCTTGAGTAAGGCCTACTTAAACCTGGAGATGAACTTTATCGCTTTGTAGTTGAGACAGAACAGTAGAAAAACGGAGTTTCACAGCCTAATTACAAGATTTCTGCATGTCAGTACTCATACAGACAAGATTTACTGCCCTCATAGCAAGACAGAAGGGACAAAGCAGCACATGGCAGCCTTATAGCTTGAGTTTGTCTGCTTGGTGTCATATTTCAGCACACAGATGATGCCTGCTTTCACAGTCAGTCTGCTATCATGAGTGACCAAGCTTCTGAATGTGAACTTACATCTCCTTCCTCACAAGTTCCTGAAGAAACTGAGTTACCCAAACGCTCAGTTAAACCCACTTGGAAAGTAATGGAGAATTATGAAGATTCAAGGACTGAATTGTCAAATAGCTTGGAATTAGTCTGGGAGAAAATCCTTGCTGAAGCCAATACAGTGTCTGTTGAACGTGAACTACTGACACTAGAGGGCGCCATTAAACAACTTTCTGCCTCATATGAGTTTTATCAGCTTACCAGCATCAAATTCACTAATGTCTTACAAAACATGAAGTCAGAAAATGCGATGATGCAATTAAAGCGCGTCAATGCTCTCAATATTGAAAGAGACAGTTTTATCCAGCAAACCAGATTAAAGGCAAAAGCAAAAATAAAGCTGTTACAGGACACTGCATCTCACAGATCTGTTTCCACCAGACGTTCTAAAAACTCGTCAAGATCCCATAGTTCAAGATACTCAACACTCAGTGAGCGACTTATTAATGCCTGCGCTGAAGTGGAAGCCAGCAAAGTGCAGGTGGCATATGCAGAAAAAAGAGCAGAGTTGGAAGCGCAGTCAGCACGTCAAAGGGCAGAGTTGGAAGCGCAGTCAGCACGTCAAAGGGCAGAGTTGGAAGCGCAGTCAGCACGACAAAGAGCAACAATGGAAACCTTAAATGAACAGTGTAAACATGACGCAGCTATGGCAAAGCTAAGGGTCCTACAGCAAGCTATCAGTGCAGACGAAGGTGCAAGTGAGAAAGACAGCATTAACCTAAACATAGCAGATATGGAAGACCCCCTCAAACACACTAAAGACTATGTCCTAAGCCACTGCAGTGCACACTCCATTGTCTCCAATGCTCCCGACTACATAGAGACTCCTTCACAGCTTCAAGTTAAAGAGGTTCCAGCAACTTCCTGCACTCAAAATCACTCCACTGCATTTCCTACCTGCCTACCTTGCCTGCCTTCATACGTCACAGAGCATCAGCGCAAGCTTCAAGCAAGTCATCAATCTCCAGTCATCGGTACAGCCTTGAATCAACGTACCATTGGAACAACTGACTTCAAGCAAGCAACTCACCTGGATGCATCTGCTGCACCATATTTCCCTGTGTCCTTTAACAACAATGTCAAAGATAACGGAATCAGCACCATTCAGCCAACAGCATCTCACATAAAGGCGGAGACAACTGAGACAGAAGAGTTTGTGAGGTACATGCTTCGCAGAGAGTTCACAAAGACTGGTCTTACAAGTTTTGATGACCAACCTGAGAATTACAGAAGTTGGAAATGTGCCTTCAGAACTACAATCAGCAATATTGGCATTACAGCTGATCAAGAATTGAATCTGCTGATCAAATGTCTTGGTCCTCTATCTGCTGCACGTGTTAAGCCATTAAGATCGGTTTTCATGGACAATCCTACTGCAGGCCTCACAGCTGCATGGGAGCGACTAGAGCAAAGTTATGGCAGTCCAGAAGCTATAGAAAATGCTTTGTTCATGCGTCTGGAAACTTTCCCAAAGATATCCGGTAAGGACAACAAGGAGTTCCAGAGACTGAGTGACCTTCTCCTTGAGCTTCAGCTAGCCAAGACAGACCCAAAACTACCTGGACTCAGTTACCTTGACACTCCAAGAGGGGTAAACCCAATTGTCTCCAAGCTCCCGTATGGTTTGCAAGAGAAATGGACTGCACTAGGGTCATCATACAAAAGAGAGAACAAGGTTTCCTTCCCTCCATTCTCTTTCTTCTGTGAATTCATCAGGAAAATTGCAGAGACCAAGAACGATCCAAGTTTTTCCTACAGTGAGTACAGCCTCTTCTCACCCTTTCCTAAGAGTACCAGTCTTCAGGGCAACTATAGAAACCATAGAGGCCCAGTGTCCGTGAAAAAGACTGACATCCTTCCCACTCCTACCACAGTTCTGGCCACGAACAAACAGAGTAGGAAGATTGAAAACCCTAACAGGGAGTGTCCCATACACAAGAAGCCACACCCCCTCAATAAATGTATCGGCTTTAGAAAAAAGCCTCTGGAAGAGCGCAAGGAGCTTTTAAAGACATTTAGGGTATGTTTCAGGCGCTGTGCTTCTACAGAACATTTTGCAAGGGACTGTAATGTGTCCATCAAGTGCATAGAGTGTGGCTCTGAAGAACATGTGCAAGCCCTCCATCCTCTTGAGCCCAGCTCTGCACAACCTGCCAACACTCCTCCCAGGTTAACGCATGGCGGGGAGAATACAGACCAAGTGCCTAATTCTACCATCATTTCTTCATCCTGCACTGAAGTTTGTGGAGAAGACCGCTGTGGTAAGTCCTGTGCTAAGATATGCTTGGTGAACATATACCACAAGGATCAACCAGAAAAGTCTCTAAAGGCATATGCTATCTTAGACGATCAGAGCAATCGATCACTTGCAAAATCGGAATTGTTCAATCTATTTGAAATAAAAGGCGAAGCTCATCCTTACACCTTGGGTACCTGTAGTGGAACTATGGAGGTTTCTGGAAGAAGGGCTCATGGACTCATGGTATCTTCTCTCAAAGGTAACTTGCAATTACCCTTACCTACACTTGTTGAGTGCAATCAGATACCTGCTAACAGGGAAGAAATCCCTACTCCAGCTGCTGCTTTCAATCACCCTCACCTCAAGGTAATAGCAAATGAGATACCGCCGCTTGACAAAGATGCTCAGATCCTTCTTCTGTTAGGAAGAGACATTCTAAGAGTTCACAAGGTACACAGACAAGTCAGTGGACCCCCAGATGCCCCTTTTGGCCAGCGCACGGATCTAGGGTGGGTCATCATAGGCAATGTCTGCATAGGCAAAATGAAAAGACCTACCAACATTTCGTTATTCAAGACAAATGTTCTGCCAAATGGCCGAAACACTTACTTTGAGCCATGCCCACATCACTACTGGGTGAAAGAGAAGATAGCCAGCCACGAATGGCAACATGGTATCTCAGGTGACACAAGCCCTTTCTCCTGCCATGATGGCGACTTCGGCTCTACAGTGTTTAATGCAACCAGTGAAGATGACATACTGGCTCCTTCAATGGAAGACAAAGAATTCATCAAGGTAATGGACAATGAGTTCTTTCAAGATGACTCCAATAACTGGGTAGCACCCCTACCCTTTTGTCTCCCAAGAGAGAGATTGCCCAACAACTTACAGCAGGCCATCAGTAGATTCTCCTCCTTAAAGCGAAACTTAAGCAGGAAACCAGAGATGCAAAAGCACTTTGTGGACTTTATGCAAAATGTATTTGACAGAGATCATGCAGAGCCTGCTCCCCCACTAAAGGATGGAGAAGAATGCTGGTACCTTCCATCCTTTGGCGTGTATCACCCACCAAACCAGACCAAATCAGAGTTGTCTTTGATTCCAGTGCTCAGCACGAAGGTGTTTCTCTTAACAACATGCTCCTTACTGGACCCCACTTGAACAACAGTCTAATAGGAGTCTTGATTCGTTTCAGACAAGAGCCTGTAGCAGTAATGGCCGACATTCAACAGATGTTTCACTGCTTCATCGTCAGAGAAGACAACAGAAACTACCTCAGGTTTCTATGGCACAAGGACAATGACCTCAACAAGGAAGTTATAGATTATCGCATGAAGGTACATGTCTTCGGTAACAGTCCTTCCCCAGCAGTGGCAACTTATGGGCTAAGGAGAACAGCTCAGACTGGAGAAGTTGAATATGGATCTGATGCCCGTCAATTTGTTGAAAGAAGCTTCTACGTTGATGACGCACTTAAGTCCTTTCCAACTGCTAAAGAAGCAATTGATCTTCTCACCAGAACAAAGGAGATGCTGTCTGGAGCAAACCTTAGACTACACAAGATTATATCCAACAGCCAGGAACTTATGAATGCCTTTCACTCTGAGGACTATGCCACTAGTCTAAAAAACCTTGACTTAGGTACAGATGTGCCTCCTGTACAGCGAAGTCTGGGTTTGTTGTGGAACATCAAGCAAGACAAATTCACTTTCCAAGTGTCAATTTGTGACAAACCCTTCACTAAGAGAGGAGTCCTGTCCGTGGTGAATAGCATCTATGACCCACTGGGTTTCCTTGCTCCAGTTACCATTCAAGGTAAGATTTTACTAAGACAGTTGTCTACTGAGAACATAGACTGGGATACTCCCTTGCCTAGTGAGAATCAACACAAGTGGGAAAGGTGGAGATATTCTTTGAAGTCACTAGAAAAACTTCAGATTCCCCGTAGCTATGTTCCAGGATCCACTTCAACCGCTAACCGGAGAGAGATTCATATTTTCTCTGATGCATCAGTTGAAGCTATTGCTGCAGTAGCCTACTTGAAGACCTCTGAACTGAATGGAGAATCACACTGTAGTTTTGTCCTAAGCAAGGCAAAACTCACACCCAAGCCTGCACATACCATACCAAGACTTGAACTTTGTGCAGCCGTGCTAGCAGTAGAAATTGCCGAGGTCATACGAAGTGAAATGGACACTAGAATTGATTCTTTCACCTTCTATACAGACAGTAAGGTAGTACTTGGTTACATAAACAACCAAACAAAACAGTTTTATGTGTACGTCAGCAACAGGGTTGAACGTATCAAGAGATTCTCTCTACCAAGTCAATGGCATCACGTTCCCACTGAACTCAACCCAGCTGACTGTGGGACCAGAGCCGTGTCACCTGCCGCTCTTCAGGACAGCTTATGGCTGTCACCTCCAAGGTTTCTCTGTGAGGACTCTTACTTACTCCCTATTGACACCACCTATGGGCTAGTAAACCCTGAAGATGATAAGGAAATAAGAACTGTGAACATCTCACTACACACTTCTGTAAGTACAAAACAGAAGCTGCGGTCACACCGTTATGAGCATCAATGGAAGCAGGTGCAGCATCTAGCCAATGTGTTCTGGCATCGCTGGAAGAAAAAGTATCTTCACCACCTTCAAGGTCGCAACAAATGGCAAGCATCTAAGCCGAATCTTAAGGTTGGAGACCTCATCCTTCTAAAAGACAAGGAAGTTTGTCGGAATGAGTGGCCTATGGGTCTTATTACTAAAGTTATGCCCAGCGACGATAACAAAGTCCGGAAGGTAAAAGTCAAGGTAACCAAGGGAGGATCGACATGAAACTTTAGTCGACCAATTACAGAGTTAGTACTCCTTTTGCCAGGTGAGTGACTTGTGCAAGGACTAGCCATGCTGTTGGCACGGCGGGGAGTACATTGCTGCCATCTACAGGTTCTACTCAGAACTTTGGAATTATTTGAAGACATCATACTGTGACTTTATGTTCTTCATCCTGTTGAACTTACGTTTATTATTTGCTTGTTGCATGTTTTTCATTACAGGTTCCAGGACATTCGTCAGTATTGGACTTTTTGAAAATATATATTTTAGTTTGAGGTTATGAAATCTAAAGATTTCAGACGGGGAGTGTTGTGTTACACTATGTGATTATTCTTGCTCTGTGTCTTTAAGATCTGTCCCCTTCTTTCTAGCTGAACTCTCTCTCTCACCGTAGTTCTTTATATATCTCCTCCACTTCCTGATTCTGGTCATTACTCCTGTATATCTTCCATGCTAAACATCTTACATGTGGCTTACAACTGCAACGTTTTTCTACCTATGAATATCCATCATTAAACGGAACATTCGAAAGGATTCATCGTCTGTCGTCCTAACTGAGTTTATTCATTGAGTTAAACTGCCTGTATCGATGCAAGGGATAATAGCAAACCAGCTTGAGTAAGGCCTACTTAAACCTGGAGATGAACTTTATCGCTTTGTAGTTGAGACAGAACAATGTCCTTAGTCTGCTTGTCTTCCGCAAACTGTTTGTGGGCTTTCTTGTGCATCATCTTTAGAAGATGATGCACAAGAAAGCTCCGACACTGGGGAGCTACAGTTCATTGATGAAACCATGTACTGTGACATAATGAAGCAGTCACTATATATGTAGCGCGGTTTCCAGTTTATTTTATGTAGATACAGACTACAGTTGACAAACTAGAAGGAACTTAGCTCCCTCCGGTGTTCAATCTTTATATTGCATCTACTTATTGTTTTAATAATATCAAAGCAAGGCATGCTGGAACTCGTAGTACAGGGAGAAAGAGACTCCATTTGCCATGGATAGTAAATAGACTATAGTACCCACAGTGCAACTGTACTCCCAACGTGCATTGCCTCGTCGCTTGGCCTTCTGGGACTGCTTACTTAAAGGAGGGGAGGAGCTACGGAAGGTCTCTCTGAACATTGCCCTGCTAGCAAGAGGAGCGTCTGAGAGGCCTGCTGTGTGTGTGTAGGCTGCATAATCTGGGCCTACTGTCTGCAGAGAGGCCTGCCTGCTGAAGGGGGAAGAATCCTCCTTTGAGAAGCCCAGCTGATTCTCCCCAAGTGTCCAGACATCTTCCCCCTACCGACGTCTCGTGTGGTGGAGTGAGGGACGGAAGACCGGGACAGCGGAGAGATCGTGTACTGGAGCATCAGCAACGGAATCAACCAGGCGGACTAGGCCTATTTGGGTGAGAGGGCACCTGCCCAGGATTTATCAGTTACTATATAGGCCTGTGACTGTTAAGGCCCACTATCACTAGAATAGTGCGACACACATGCCTGAACATAGTGCCTTGTGTGTTAGTGCGCAGTTTGCACCGCCTGACAGTTTCACATTCCCAAAAGCATTGCAGGAGTTTTGTTTATTCTTCTACACCCTTTGGATTACAATTAACATGTGCACCAATGTTTGCTAGCGAAGACTCCATCCATTGAGGAATTTGTACACTAATATTCGTCAGGCCTGACTGGAACGTATAGTGACGGGACACGGGGTGGTATTGCCCACTAGGGGGAGCTCGCGAGCAATACAGTTCAGTCAAATAATAGACATTAACACTGCAAGTTAAGATATTTTGTCTGATAGCAATTCATTATTTTATTATTGACTCTCGCAGGGCCCTGCAGAGTCAACTGTATGTAAAACCTTGTTTTACCTTTATATCTTACCAGGTAAAGTTCACCCTTGGTTAAGTGCAAACCTGTGTGCAGTTTCTCTGTTATCTTGTGGAAGGAGAAGTGGCCAATTCAAGGTAACAATCTATATTGCAATTTTACTGTGGTGGGGTTTTATTGTGTTCCCCAGCAACCAGTGGGTTCCACAATATTTGTATATGCCAGTTGTGCCAAGGGAGGGTTCGAGCCAATTCCAAGGGGTTGATAGGCAGAACGTAGACCCAAACCAAAACCAGCAGCTCCTACGGGGGTAGTGCTACATATAAATTACATAAAGGGGCTAACTTTAGGGGTGACCACGGGGTTAAGTGTGCTCCTAGGGAGTGATTTCTAACTGTGGCAGTTGTCATTCTGTTAGTACAGAAGACATGGATCCTGTGTTCCTGGAAGCAGAAACACAGATTCATGTCTTCCACTAGTAAAAGCACCTCCCCCACTACACTGAAACATTAGCTAGGCACATAGTTAACTCTTTAATCGCCCCTGATGTTAACCCCCTTTCCTGCCAGTGTCATTAGTACAGTGACAGTGCATAATTTTTAGCACTTATCACTGTATTAGTGTTACTGGTCCCCAAAAAGTGTAGATTAGGTGTCCAATTTGTCCACCACAATATCGCAGCCCCACGATAAGTCGCTGATCATCCCTATTACTAGTAAAAAAATTAATAAAAATATCCTATAGTTTGTAGATGCAATAACTTTTGCGCAAACCAATCAATATACTCTAATGCCTTGTACACACGATCAAAATTTCCGATGAAAAAAGTCTGACGGAATTTTTTCATCGGATATTCTGACCCTGTGTGGGCCCCATCCAACTTTTTTCCGTCGGAGTTTAGAAATAGAACATGTTTTATTTTTTTCTGATGGGAAATTCCGATCGTCTGTGTGTGGAACTCCGACGGAGAAAAAAAACACGCATGCTCAGAATCAAGTCGACGCATGCTCGGAAGCATTGAACTTAATTTTTCTCGGCTCGTCGTGGTGTTTTACGTCACCCGCGTTTTGACGGTCGGAATTTGGTCTGACAGTGTGTATGCAAGACAGCTTGAACGGAATTCCTACGGAAAATTCCATCGGATTTTATCCCATCGGAAATTCTGATTGTGTGTACAGGGCATTAGTTTTTTTTTTTTACCAAAAATATGTAGCAGAATACATTTTGGCCTAAATAGATTTTTAGGCCTGGTCAGTATTCCCCAAAAAAGTGTCAAAAGTGTTGGATCTGTCCGTCGCTGTCGCGAAAAAAATTGCTGATCACCGCAATTACTAGTAAAAAAAAGATTTATAATAAAAATGGCATAAATGTATCCCCTATTTTGTAGACACTATAACTTTTGCGCAAACCAATCAATATACGCTTATTGCGTTTTTTTGTTTTTTTTTTACCAAAAATATGTAGAATAATACATATTGGCCTAAACTGATGAAGAAGAATTTTTTTGGGGGATATTTATTATAACAAAAAAGTAAAAAATATTGTTTTTTTTTCAAAATTGTCAGTCTTTTTTTGTTTATAGCGCAAAAAATAAAAACTGTAGAGGTGATCAAATACCACCAAAAGAAAGCTCCATTTGTGGGAAAAAAAGGACATCAATCTTGTTTGGGTACAGCGTTGCATGACTGTGCGCAATTGTCAGTTAAAAACGACGTAGTGCCGTATAGCAAAAAGTGGCTTGGTCATTAAGGGGGAAAATCTTCCGGTATTTAAGTGGTCATTGCAGAAGAGACATGCTTTGTTGGCCGGCGATGGAGACCCAGAAAAATGTCTAAAGATGTCAGTGGCTAGGTGGGGAGCTTGAGGAGGGTGCTGCATCACTGGAGCTGTTGTGAGTATAGTTCTGCTTTAATCTTCCAGTGCTGTGGGAATTAATACCAGTGGTGGATCTGTGACAGGCACTCATCAAGAGGAGGTGGACCTCTCATTCATCTGCCCGTCCTTCATTTATAGATCACGTTTTATTGATGGAAGCTGTAGTACAGCTTCCATGACTGGGGTAGGGGGCAGAAAGGACAGGCATAGCCGCACTTTTGATGAGTACTTGTCACAGGGCATGTGCTCGTGGTAACACGTTAAAGGGGTTGTAAATATTCGTTTTCTATTTTCTAAATAGGTTCCTTTAAGCTAGTGCATTGTTGGTTCACTTACCTTTTCCTTTTATTTGGAAATAAGGGTAAATATTGCGCTAATGTGAAAAATAAAAACCAAAAAAGTGTATATCAAAACAAGCAGCTACACAACAATGTGACTAAGATTACAAACAAAATGGGTATAGAAAAAGTAGCGCTGTGCAGTGTAAGTGAAAACAAATCAATGTCTCTTTAGGAAAGTGACACCTTGGTGAAAAAATATTAATGAATATCTAATCCTAAAGTGTATACGTAAGCAGGGCCGGCCCTACCATGGGACCCGATGGGACCATGGTCCCAGGCGGCACTTTAAGAGGGGCGGCAACAGGGGCGCACTGCCTGAGGACCTGGGTTTCCCTCCATCTAGTGTGCATTGTCATACTGTACTGCATCGCCGGCGCCGCTGTCACTGGCCGCAGTGGCAAGACCCACTTCAAGGGTCTCTCCAGCGGCCCCTGCTTCACTGCCCAAACTGGTTGCTAGCCGCGGACCGCTTTGTGTCTAGCAACCAGTGACGTAAGGAGAGAGAGGCCCATCATTCATTGCAGAGAGTATTTCACTTCCTCCTCCTCCGCTAGCTCCACCCACCTCCTCCCTGTATGTAACAGCATGAGATCGGAGCGGCTGTGTGTGTGTGTGTGTGTGTGTGTGGAGAGAGAGCAGCTGCGGGCTCTTCTCCCCCCTCCTTCTCCTCCTCATGCTGCTGTTCCTAGGACAGCCACCGCTATGTTTCTTCCCCCTTTTCCTCCCATTGGCCAGGGAAAAAAACTAAAAGGAGAAAAGAGGATTATGGGATATGTAGTGCAAATGGCTGGCCCATTGCAATTCTAGGGGGGAAACTGCAGCCCCCAGCATGCCCATCTGAAGGATAGGGAGAGAGAGCCAGGCTGAGTGACAGGCTGCATCTGGTGACAGGCATCAGTGACAAGTGACAGGCTGCATCTGGTGACAGGCATCGGTGACAAGTGACAGGCTGCATCTGGTGACAGGCATCGGTGACAAGTGACAGGCTGCATCTGGTGACAGGCATCGGTGACAAGTGACAGGCTGCATCTGGTGACAGGCATTGGTGACAAGTGACAGGCTGCATCTGGTGACAGGCAATGGTGACAAGTGACAGGCTGCATCTGGTGACAGGCAATGGTGACAAGTGACAGGCTGCATCTGGTGACAGGCATCAGTGACAAGTGACAGGCTGCATCTGGTGACAGGCAATGGTGACAAGTGACAGGCTGCATCTGTTGACAGGCATCAGTGACAAGTGACAGGCTGCATCTGGTGACAGGCAATGGTGACAAGTGACAGGCTGCATCTGTTGACAGGCATCAGTGACAAGTGACAGGCTGCATCTGGTGACAGGCATCGGTGACAAGTGACAGGCTGCATCTGGTGACAGGCTGCATCTGGTGACAAGCATCAGAGACAAGTGACAGGCATTGGTGACAAGTAACAGGCTGCATCTGGTGATAGGCATTGGTAACAAGTGACAGGCTGCATCTGGTGACAGTCAATGGTGACAAGTGACAGGCTGCATCTGGTGACAGGCATTGGTGACAAGTGACACGCTGCATCTGGTGACAGACATTGGTGACAAGTGACAGGCTGCATCTGGTGACAGGCATCGGTGACAAGTGACAGGCTGCATCTGGTGACAGGCAATGGTGACAAGTGACAGGCTGCATCTGGTGACAGTCAATGGTGACAAGTGACAGGCTGCATCTGGTGACAGTCAATGGTGCCAGTGACAGGCTGCATCTGGTGACAGGCATTGGTGACAAGTGACAGGCTGCATCTGGTGACAGGCATTGGTGACAAGTGACAGGCTGCATCTGGTGACAGGCATTGGTGACAAGTGACAGGCTGCATCTGGTGACAGGCATTGGTAACAAGTGACAGGCTGCATCTGGTGACAGTCAATGGTGACAAGTGACAGTCTGCATCTGGTGACAGGCATTGGTGACAAGTGACACGCTGCATCTGGTGACAGACATTGGTGACAAGTGACAGGCTGCATCTGGTGACAGGCATCGGTGACAAGTGACAGGCTGCATCTGGTGACAGGCAATGGTGACAAGTGACAGGCTGCATCTGGTGACAGTCAATGGTGACAAGTGACAGGCTGAATCTGGTGACAGTCAATGGTGACAAGTGACAGGCTGCATCTGGTGACAGGCATTGGTGACAAGTGACACGCTGCATCTGGTGACAGACATTGGTGACAAGTGACAGGCTGCATCTGGTGACAGGCATCGGTGACAAGTGACAGGCTGCATCTGGTGACAGGCAATGGTGACAGGCTGCATCTGGTGACAGGCATTGGTGACAAGTGACAGGCTGCATCTGGTGACAGGCATTGGTGACAAGTGACACGCTGCATCTGGTGACAGACATTGGTGACAAGTGACAGGCTGCATCTGGTGACAGGCATCGGTGACAAGTGACAGGCTGCATCTGGTGACAGGCAATGGTAACAAGTGAAGGCTGCATCTGGTGACAGGCATTGGTAACAAGTGACAGGCTGCATCTGGTGACAGGCATTGGTGACAAGTGACAGGCTGCATCTGGTGACAGGCATTGGTGACAAGTGACAGGCTGCATCTGGTGACAGGCATTGGTGACAAGTGACAGGCTGCATCTGGTGACAGGCATTGGTAACAAGTGACAGGCTGCATGTTGTGGCAGGCTATGGGTGGCAAGTGGCACAGCTGCATCTGGTGGCAGGCAACGGTGGCAAGCAATAAGCTACATCTGGTGGCAAGCAATGGTGGCAAATGACAAGCTCAGGGTTCCCACTGATTCTGCATTATGGTGAGTTAAACTATTTCATTATATATTACAATGTAGTAATAGAAATAATGTGATTTGATCATCCTGACACCATATCAATCATAATGTTAGGATGATTTAAGTGCTAACAGCAGCCATTCGCCCGACAAATCACCCGCTGCCAAATTCCCTGTCAGCGAGACTACACCCCCCCCCCCTCATCTTTTTTTGGGAAGGAAGGGTGGTATCCCTGAATGGCAGTTTGGAAATGTGGTCAATGCAGCGCTGTTGTTGCGGCATGTTGCATCACTGAGCTGGGATCAGAGCATAGCTGGTCGGTGGCAGTGGAGAGAAAGGGTTGAGCTTTCGTGGTGCTACACAATACTCTTTGCAGGAAGGAGCTAGGGTGACCACATTTTTAAACTACTATTCACGGACACCCCCCCCCCCTTCCCAAACATCAGCTTGTTCTGTAACGAATTACAGCACAGTGATTGGACACAAGAGGTGGGATTTATGATTTCTCCAATCACATGCAGGGGGCGGGGATTGTGCTCCTCCAGGCATTCCCGGCCAGGACAAGTACTGTCAGTGAGTAAAGAGGTGATGTGGCAGCCTTTTTTGGGGGCATCAGATTGGCCTAGGGGGGTGGCTGTGTCAGTTTCATTCCGGGACACTGTATTGTCCTGGAATGAATGTGCCCGGGACAGACCTGCAAAATGCGTGGTCACCCTAGAAGGGGCATGTCTCTTTGCTGAATATATGGGATGTCTCTTGCTGAATATATTGGGCTGTCTCTTTGCTTTATGGAAACGTCTCTTTGCTGGATGGGCATAGGATTTTTTTTTTTGGGGGGGGGCAGCATTTCATTCTTGGGCCCAGGCAGCACAATGTCTTTGGCCAGCCCTGTACGTAAGTGTAAAGTCCATGATATCTATCATAGAAAATCATGAAATAAAGAAAAAATGTCCAGAACAGCTTACTGAACAGCTTACTGAGGAGGAACAGGAAGTGAGAAATTCAGACAAAGAAAACAAATATTTAGAAGGTAAATCAAAGGAAAAGTTAAAGCGGAGGTTCTGCGGCAAATAATTTTTTTTTTTTTCCTGGTATTGAATAGATTTTCGCATTATAAATAATCACTCACTCGTTTGAGGTTATGAATTATCCCATGTCCCTTTTCCGGCAAAATAAGAACTTTAAAAATGCGAGCACAGCAGTTCCCATTTTGCTTGTGGGCATGTTGAAGCCCACAAGCAATGATTTCCTGTATGCTGATTGTTGCCATCACAACGGGCGGCGTCTTTGAATGTTCACGCCCCGTTGTGATGGAAATCCTAGTACGGCGTACCGCAATGACTCCTGGGAAGCGTGACACCAAGCTCCCAAGAGTCATCGTGGCGCCGGGTAATACAGTAGCCACGCCTACTCCCGCGGGAGTCAAGTCCAGGAAGTCAATCTGCAAACGGCAAGAATAAGGTATTTACAGAGGGAAAAAAAATAAAATTGTCGAGTGAACATGTCGGCAGTGTGCTGAAGGGGATAAAATAAAGTTGTTAATCTGGGTGGAACTCCGCTTTAAGTGAACCAACAATGCACTAGCTTAAAGGAACCTATTTAGAAAATAAAAAACGAACCTTTACAACCCCTTTAAGCCCCGCCGCAGCACCAGGGGTGTACAGGTATATGGGGCACAAGAGACATTTCGCATTCAATGTGAGGACTGACAAATTTTTGACTAAACTTAAGAGATACATTATGTTTTACAGTATGTAAAAAAATAAAAAAAGTAATATAATATATTGCATATTATTTTTGCATGTGTGTCAATGTGCATTCCCAAGTCTGGTGTCAATGCATTCTATTGGCCAGAATTCTGGCCATTAAATTGCATTAACGTGGGATCGCGTGTTAACGCGCCTAGCATTATTGCACGCTAATGTTTGCTTTTTCACTTTTGAGCATTTTTTTTGCTCCAAATCTTTACTCCTGAATACACAAATTATGTTTTTTTTCTGCCTGAAAACTCCCCTGCCACTAAACTCCTGAAAACGTCTATAGTGTGCATGGACACAAAGTCTAACATGGAGGGGAGTTTACAGGCAGAGAAAAATAAAAGCTCAAACGGCTGTAGGAGCAGCTTCTTTGAGCTGCAGTGAGCATGAGGCCTTCTAAACAGGCGAAAGAATAAAGGTCCCAAAATGCAAACAGCTGCAGCCCGAGTAGAAAATCCTGTCCCATGCCAGAATTCCGCAGAGAAAGGCCCTGGGTCTATGGGTGGAAGCAATGGTCTTTTTGCAGGGGTTCAATTTGGTCATAATGCACAATTCTGCTTTTTAATCGCTACTCAGAGTATTAGAAAATGTAAACGTTAGTAAAAGAAATTACATTTTATTACAATTAACTAAAGCTAATTAAGCAATCGTTTTCTTATTCTTACGTACTATCAGTACATAACACAATAGTATTGTGGACATTCCTCTTTTAATAAAACCAATATTCTGTGCAATATGTAGTCTGCAGTGTTTTGCCAGACATGAGGAGTTCCAGACAACATATTCAATTTTTCCATGATGCTGTGTGTTTGGGCACACATTTACCCAGACTTGCACATAGCACAGAGCTCAACAATGCATTCAGGAAAGAATTCCAGTACACTGACAACTGCAAAGCTGTATGCTGGTTTAACTCTTTAATGATTAAAATATACCCTTGCTAAAACTTGCTTTCACTTTGGAAAGAGTATTTGTTTTTTCACTGGAGATTCCCTTCACTGCTTACCATGCAGAATCAACAGGAAGTGGGGGAATGTCTTTCCAATGTGAGGGATATATACTTTTAATCCTGGTACGCACTATTCGTTTTTTTTCCATTTAAGCCAGCGGAATGAATGGAAAAAAAAATGACAGCTCAGGTCGGAGCTGCTGTACTTTAAACAAGTAAATATGCGCATGCGTCCAAATCGCTGGTATCACTTGAGTATGGGGTAAAAGTAGTGTATGTACAGTATATGTACAAATGAACATGGAGTCCAGGCTTTGGGAATATAGAAAATGTAATAATATAATAATAAAATGGGGGGGGAGTTCTGGGGGGAAAATAAAAAAAAAGGGGAGGGATCCGGATGGGGAATAGTTAAAACAGTCACATATACAGTCTCAGGGCTGCCATCAATAGGAAACAGAAACCGTGTTCCAAAGGTACTGTGAAGAAAAGCAAGGGGAGAGGCGCCTCTGAGTGCAGATGTTTAAAACAATTTAATAAGAGATTGCAATACAAGCAACTCACATTTTAGAGGATTAAAACAGGCATTGTACGATATCCAAGTGCGGAAGAGGGTGTCATCAGATCAGTCATCAGTCTCCTTATCCTGCTGGGGCGCTGTGTTGCTGGTTCTTCTTTCCTCTGCACCGCTTTAGATGTATAGAATAGCCAGCGGCGGTGGAGATGCTGCAGAACACGGCCTGGATGTTGTTATTTCCGGCAGGCGAGGGCTGATGACGTCACTGGCATGCGACGCGTTTCCTGAGCCGGCGTGCTGCGTGTGACGTGGCAGTCGCGCTCTTTTGTCAAGCTTGACAAAGGAGCGCGACTGCCACGTCACACGCAGCACGGATATCGTACAATGCCTGTTTTAATCCTCTAAAATGTGAGTTGCTTGTATTGCAATCTCTTATTAAATTGTTTTAAACATCTGCACTCAGAGGCGCCTCTCCCCTTGCTTTTCTTCACAGGAGCTGCTGTACTAACTGTGTTGTTAGTACAGCAATCTCCCCAGCTGTTGTATTGTGTTCTGACAGGGAGGATGGCCCCCCCTGCCAGAACACTCCGGTTAGCGCTCTCAGCCATTGGCTGCAGTACACACAGGGGTTATTTAAGAAAGGCAAATCCACTTTGCGCTACAAGTGCACTTGGAAGTGCAGTCACTGTAGATCTGAGGGGGACATGCAAGGAAAATAAACAGTATTTTAGCTTGCACATGATTGGATGATAAAATCAGCAGAGCTTCCCCTCATTTCAGAGCTTCCCCTCAGATCTACAGTGATCGAAAGTGATTGCACTTTCAAGTGTACTTGCAGTGTAGTGCAAAGTGGATTTGCCTTTCGGAAATAACCCCCATAGGCCGAATGTCGGCCAATTTCTTTTGCACTGGCTGATACTGCCCAACATTCGGCCCGTGTGTACTAGGCTTTAGATAGTTGTCATCCATAGCAGGAATCCCCCTTGGAAGATTTCCCCTCTATTGCTGTTCTGGAGGCAACTCAAAATGTGGGATTTACCCTACTTTTTATTCCTGCTGAAATTGGTGATCAGGACCATTCCTGAGGGCTAATCTCCCTAACAGAGACACAAACAGCAATAAAAACCTAACAATAAAGAGAAAACCAGCACACCGAGAATTCGATTCTGAATCAGGTATTACTCAAGTTCCCACATCAGCAAAAAACTTACACCAACATTTCGAGAGTACGGTCGCCATGTTTTTAAAAAGTAAGGCAGAGTTGCTGTCAGGGGCGGCCCGTCCGTTAAGGGCACAGGAGCGCCGCCCCCCCTGTCAATGCATCCGGCCCCCATGCAGGACGACGGATGCATGGATTCCAATGGGGGGGTGGGGGTTAAGCACATGATTAGAGCCAGAGGTTCTAGAAGGCTTCAAAATAGGGCGCAGAGCACTGCAAACCCAGCCCACCCAGGTGTGTTACAATAGCAAATATTCATTCACACGGATCCTCCTCCCGGCCAATCAGGAAGTGAGACCCATCACCCGACTGGCTGAAAGGACAGGTGATCGGATTGGACGCCTAGGAGGAGGAGGAGGAGAGAGGAGATGCACAGCGGAATCCGCTGTGATGCACCCGATGGAAGCCGCAAGCCGCCACCCGTCTGCAACCTAGATGATGGGGTAAGTGCAGGGCTGGATGACCGTCCGACCAACACCGCCTGCGGGGTGACCCGACCAACCGGTCTGGGGGTGGGGTTGTTTGTTTGCCACCCCCCCAAAAAAAGAAACAACCAGGCGCCACTGGTTGCTGTAATTTTCTTTGTTGTGCTTGAGCAGATTGCCCTTTTTTCTTTTTCCATCTACTGCTTGTTACTAACTGTTAGACTGCGACGGTGGAGCTTAGCTATTTGAGGGGGTAAGAATCTCCCTGCCAATTGTACACTCCTGAAATGTAGACTGCAAACAGGACTGGAACACAACTCTCCGCCAAGTGTTAAATTTGCAGAATCTTTTGCATTGCAAATAAACTTCTTGTTCCCTCCCTTATGATTCGCAAGAAGGCTGGTGCAATCTACTTTCTCCACTGCAGGCGGCTCTTAACCACAACAGAACTGCAGGGGAGAGGAAGTCAGGAAGAACACGGTTCCTCTATGGTTCCCTGGGTTACTTCGGAAGCTATCCGATTGGATGCTGCAGCCCTAAGTAACTCTGGTGTCATCTTGGGTCAGGCAGAGTCTATTTAGGACCCTGGCTTCCAGACATTTTGTAAATACAGACTGCTGTGAGCTGTGGCGTTGCTACAGGGGGGCGAGGAGGGGGCCAGTAGCCCCCCCCGGGTTATTCCTGCCCCCCCCCCCCGTGTGCCCCCCCACCCGATATAGACTGCCGGGCAGTAGCGGAACTACTAAGGTAGTCCAGCTGCTGCTACTGCAGAGGGGCAGCCAGTCCCTGTAATGAGGGCCGGGACAAAAAGGGGGCCGAATGCTGGAGCAGTCCGTTTGCTCTTCCTGCACCTGGCCGGTACTACTTTAGAAGACAAACATTCTCTGTAGACATATGTGGTTCTTTTCGTTCCGAATTGAAATTCTGACAAATTTTTTGTTATTCGGAAATTTTAATGTACCCGAATTTCCGAATTACAATAGTAACAAATTTAAACAAATCCGAAATAACGAAATAAAATTTAGGACGAAATATAAACTTGAAAAGCTTCCGAATCAAATTCGAATTTTCTAAGAGAATAAAATATAATAGAAAATAAAGGAATAGAAAATAAAGGGATAGAATAGAAAATAAAATAGAGTAAAACAAAATAGAATAGAAAATAAAGGAATAGAATAGAAAATAGAATACAATAGAATAAAATAGAAAGAATATACCAATCTTATGAAATTCGATTTTAAAATAGAATACATTTTAATACAATAGAATAGAATAGAAAACAAATTTATAGAAAAGAATAGAAAAAAAATAACAATAGAATAGAATATTACTTTTTGTCTGAAATTCGAATAGAATAAATTCATATTTGAATAGAAAATAATTGAATAGAAAATTAAAGAATAGAATAGAATAGAAAGAATATAACCATTTCCCAAAATTCTAATTGAATAAATTCGAAATGGAATAGAATAGAAAAGAATAGATTGGAACAGAATATAAAATAAAAGAATAGAATGGACTAGAATAGAAAAGAATAGAATAAAAATAGAATAGAAAGAATATAACCATCTTCTGAAATTCAAAATTTGACTAGAATAAATTTGAATAGAATAGAGAAGAATAGAATAGAAATAAAAAAAATAGGATTGGAATAGAACAATAGAAAAGAATAGAATCAAATAAAAAATATAACAATATAACAGTTTTCCGAAATTTGAATTTCGAATAGAATAAATTTGATTCTAATAGAAGAGAAAAGAATAGAATATAATAGAAAAGGAGAGAATAGTATCGAAAAAAACAATATAATAAAGTAGGAAATAAAGGAATAGAATAGAAAAGAATATAAAAGAATAGAAAATAAAGGAATATAAACTAACAATAGAATAGAAAATAAAGGAATAGAATAGAAAAGAATTAGGGCCGAAACAACTGATCAATTAATCGACAACTAATCGAATATGAAAATAGTTGTCAACTATTTTCATAATTGATTAGTTGGTCAGCCGATTAGTTGGCCTGCATACAGAATGCATTATTTATTTACATATCAGGAAATACAGTGCAGTATACATACAGCTCAGTACACCGTCCATACATGTCACTATACTCAGTGCAGTATACATACAGCTCAGTACACCATCCATGCATGTCAGTAAGTGCCTGAGAACTAAAGACTGTTCAGAGGAGCAATGCCTCATGGGACATGGAGTCCTGGCAGGAAGTGAGTGGTTCTAAAGGCAGAAGTTTTTTTTACCTTGCTAGAAGAGAACTCTATACCAGTGTTTCTCAACTCCAGTCCTTAAGGCGCCCCAACAGGCCATGTTTTCAGGCTTTCCATTATTTTGCACAGGTGATTTGATCAATTTCACTGCCTTAGTAATTACCACAGCCGTTTCAACTGAGGGAAATCCTGGAGTTGAGAAACACTGCTCTATACTATACTTTGCAGCTTGCTATTTTGGCACTGTGAAGGCAGGAGGAGCCAGAAGCATTGGTGGGGGACCCCAGAAGAGGAAAACCAGGGCTGCTCTGTGCAAAACCATTACAGAGCAGGTAAGTATAACATGTTTGTTGTTTAAAAAAAAATAATAACTTTAAAGACTCTGTGCAGGGAAGATCAGCATCTGAACCCAGAGAAGGTGGAGGCTGATAGACTGGAGGTAATATAAGGCATTACAATTACATTTAAAGTAAACTTTTACCAGTACATTGGAACCTTGGATTACGAGCATAATCCTTTCAAGGAGAATGCTCGTAATCCAAAGTACTCCCATATCAAAGCGAGTTTCCCCATTGAAGTCAATGGAAACTAAAATAATTTGTTCCACATTGACTTCAATGGCATGCAATACCGTATGCGTCCAGAGGCGGGGGGGGCGCCGGAGAGCCTCGGAAACGGACGGAAAGGCCCGAAGACAGTTCAGCTGACCTCGGAAAGACTTAGTTCACAAGACTTTCCGAGGTTTGCCGAGGTCAGCTGACCTGTCCTCGCGGCCTTTCCAGCCAATTCCGAACGCCGCCTATCGGCGCCATTCGGCTCCGGCGCCCCCCCACCTCAGGCCAAACGCGCTACTGCACCCGCTTTGGCCTGAATCCTGCTCGTATTGCAAGACAACACTCACAAACCGAGTTAGAATTTTAGCAAATACAGTGCTCGTATTGCGAAACGCTCGTTAACCGCGTTACTCGCAATCCGAGGTTCCACTGTATTGTGCATTATAAATAAAATGATTATATCCATGAAAAAAAACACAGTCTCAGCTTTTATTATTACCTTCGGGGCCGGATTAACATAGGGGCTATTGGAGCTGCAGCTCCTGGTCCCTTCCTTAAGATAGACCCATTTGCCCAAAAAAAAACAAACAGAGAGACTTTGAGGATTGTTGATTGGCGACCAGGGGTCACAGAAACCCCACATGGGAGGTAGGTAGCTGAAGGCCTACCCTACCACTGGTCAAAATATGGGGGTCCTATCATTTATGGTTCCGGAGATACGGGGTTGCTTGCGCAGCATGTTGGAAGCTACATACAGAGCGGCCAGTTTAAATACAAGCTGACACACTCTGCAGCAGACTGAGAGGATGAGCTCACAGTGCTTATAATAATTATTTGTATAATACTTAAGGTAATTAACCCCTTGCCACCCAGGCCAATTCTGACACTTCTCTTCTACATGTAAAAATCATCATTTTGTTTTGCTAGAAAATTACTCAGAACTCTCAAACATTATATATATTGTTTAGCAGACACCCTATGGAATGAAATGGTGGTCTTTGCAACTTTTTATGTTACACAGTATTTGCGAAGCAATTTTTCAAATGTGTTTTTTTGGAAAGAAACTGTTTCATTCATAAAAAAAAAAAACCAGAAAAAAACACTAAAGTTAGCACGATTTTTTTGTATACTAAGCGATGCTTTAAATTTATTTACGTGTTGCATGTTTAGAGTTACAGAGGAGGTCTAGTGCTAGAATTATTGCTTTCGCTCTAACGATCGTGGCGTATGTAACCTGTGTGTATCTGGCTCTGATACTAACCAGTGCCTACCCAGCCACTGACTAGTATCTCTCCCCAGCCTGTCCCCACACACCCTCTCACCTGCTGATCTGTGGATGGGGGAATTACTCCTGCAGTGTTATTGTGTTCTGTCTGTGAATACAATGATCAGTGTTGCTAACTATAGCTGGCAGCACTGATTGTTTTGGGAAAAACCTGACAGACTGGTTGTACTCAAGTCGGTTAATAGATTGACTTGTGTAAAACCAGCTAGCCCATACATAGATCGACTATGGATAGTCTCTGCTTAATTGGCGTAATTTCAATCCATGTATGGCCCGCTTAACCACTACGCAGTCCCTAAACATCCTTCCACAAACCTTTACATTTTTCCTTCCCAGATTTCTTCATCATCCTCACCTGTACATAGTGCCCACTGTCATACTCTCCACACTTCTCTCCTGTACATACTGCCCACTGTCATACTCTCCACACTTCTCTCCTATACATAGTGCCCGCTGTCATACCCTCCATACTCCTCTCCTGTACATACTGCTCGCTGTCATACCCTCCACATTCCTCTCCTTTACATACTGCCTATTGTCATACCCTCCACAATCCTCTCCTGTACATGCTGCCCACTGTCATACCCTCCACACTCATCTTATGTACATACTGCTCAGTATCATACCTTCCACACTCCTCTCCTGTACATACTGCCCACATTCATAAACTCCTCTATCGTACATAGTGCCAGCTGTCATACCCTCCACACTCCTCTCCTGTGCATACTGCCCACTATCATACCCTCCACACTCCTCTCCTGTACATACTGCCCCAATCATACCCTCCACACTCCTCTCCTGTGCATACTGCCCAATATCATACCATCCACACTCCTCTGCTGTATATAATGTAACTCAACCTTACCATCCACACTCCTCTCCTGTATATACTGCCAACTATCTTTCTCTCCACATTCCTCTCCTGTACATACTGTCCCCATCATACCCTTCACACTCCTCTCCTGTACATACTGCCCACTGTCATACCCTCCATACTACTCTCCTGTACATACTGCCCACTGTCATACCCTTCACACTCCTCTCCTGTACATAGTGCCTTCTGCCATACCCCCTGCACTCCTCTCCTGTACATACCACCCACTGTCATATCCTCCACACTCCATTCCTGTACATACCACCCACCATCATATCCTCCACACTCCTCTCCTGTACATACTGCCCACTGTCATACCCTTCACACTCCTCTCCTGTACATAGTGCCTTCTGCCATACCCCCTGCACTCCTCTCCTGTACATACCACCCACTGTCATATCCTCCACACTCCATTCCTGTACATACCACCCACCATCATATCCTCCACACTCCTCTCCTGTGCATACTGCCCACTATCATACCCTCCAGACTCCTCTCCTGTACATACTGCCCCAATCATACCCTCCACACTCCTCTCCTGTGCATACTGCCCAATATCATAACATCCACACTCCTCTGCTGTACATATACTGCCCACTGTCATACCCTCCACACTCCTCTCCTGTACATAATGTAACTCAACCTTACCATCCACACTCCTCTCCTGTATATACTGCCAACTATCTTTCTCTCCACATTCCTCTCCTGTACATACTGTCCCCATCATACCCTTCACACTCCTCTCCTGTACATACTGCCCACTGTCATACCCTCCATACTACTCTCCTGTACATACTGCCCACTGTCATACCCTTCACACTCCTCTCCTGTACATAGTGTCTTCTGCCATACCCCCTGCACTCCTCTCCTGTACATACCACCCACTGTCATATCCTCCACACTCCATTCCTGTACATACTACCCACCATCATATCCTCCACACTCCTCTCCTGTACATACTGCCCACTGTTATACCCCCCACATTCCTCTCCTGTACATAGTGCCCACTGTTAGACCCTCCACATTCCTCTCCCTCACCTGCACATACTTCCTACTTTTTTACCATCCATACTCCTCCCCTATGCCCCTTACCCACAAATACAGTTCTTTATAATTATACTGAATATCCTCAATGTTACCAGCTCTAGAATGGGCACACTTTTGTTAGTTCAACTAGAGGAAATCTTCTCAGTCCTCATATTTGTTCTGCCCATTATTAGTACTTTTTTAATTTTGTGATTACTATTGTGATGTATAGAGGAACATAGGGGATCTCAGCTACTCTAAATATAGCACTTGTAAAAAAAAGTGTCCCTGAAAATATTTTTGAAATGTTGGCAACTATGCACTTAGGCACTGCCCAAGGGCCACCGGGTCAGTAAGGGGCCCCATGAGAGGCTCCTCGGATCCTGTGATATTAAAGCGGTAGTAAACTTCGCTAACATTACTACTTTTTAAAGGCCCTGAGGTAGGTTATGCCACAATGTACAAGTATGCACAGCATATTAGCACATTAGAGTACACTTAAATTGTCAGACTGAGCCATCCAGTGCTGCTCTGTGATCAATCCGGCGGGGCCCGGGCACTTCCATCTTCACCCGGTCTTCCTTCTGGGTTCTGTGCCTTCGGTCACTTGCCTTGGCCGAGCTGCGTTGATGTGTGTGTGTCTCTCTCTCCCCCCCTCCCTCCCCTCAGCACCAGGCCCATGATGTTCTTAATCTGGCCCTGATTACC
Organism: Rana muscosa; assembly: GCA_029206835.1. Classification (NCBI taxonomy): domain Eukaryota; kingdom Metazoa; phylum Chordata; class Amphibia; order Anura; family Ranidae; genus Rana; species Rana muscosa. Next base: position 471,116,105 of record CM055116.1, on the reverse strand, counting down.
TTATTATAAAAAGATTTACATTTCCCTTCCACACTTTATATAGATTCATGTCTGAGTTAAAATGCTCATATATCCTACTTCTGGGTGTATTCATTATTATATATGATATAAGTAATAAATATTACTTTTACAGTATAAAAGAACCCCTTAGGCTCCATGCACACTGAAGCTCATAACTGCAGTTTATTGGCGTTTGGGCGTTTTTTTTTAAAGCCCATAAACTGCACTCTATGTTAGCCTATGTGTCCATGCACACATGGACGTTTTTTAGCGAACGGAAGAAATTTGCGTTCAAAGTGCCTTTTTTCGGCAGGAAAAAAATGCAAAGAAATGCAAAACGCAGAAAAACGCTAATAAACGCTCAAAAACGCAGCTCGCCAACGTTTTTTAGCATTTTTTGATCCATTGAAAAAAAAAAAAAACGAAAAAAACGCTAACACTGAAAAACGCTAATAAACACTATTGCAAAAATGCTAAAAAACGTTGAAAGGCTCCCTGCAAAGCTACTGGCGTTTTTTATAGCTTTTTTTAGCGTCCAGTGTGCATGGAGCCTTATAGCGATTATCTTCTCTTTTTGTACTATAAAGGGCTACTTTTAGCTATAGTTATAGTTTGTCAGGTTGAAAAAAGACAAGTCCATCTAGTTCAACCAAAAATAAATATTTTTTGTTTATTTAACCCCATGACGACAGGTGATACAAAAAAAAGCAAACGTCTTAGGCCTGGTTCATACCTATGCGTTTTTTGGTGCTTTTTGCAGAAACGCACTACAGTTCATTTAACATGGTTTCCTATAGGACACGTTCACATCTACGCTTTTTTCAGCTGCTGCATATTTGGAAAGAGTTAGGGACTTTTTTCAAAGCAAAACTGTGCTTTTTTTAGTGCAATGGAGAAGCTGCAGAAAAGCATGTAGTGCGTTTTTGCTGTGATTTGCATTTTTTAACCACTTGACAACTGGGCACATAACCCCCTTCCTGCCCAGGCAAAATTTCAGGTTTCAGCACTGTCACGCTTTGAATGACAATTGCGCGGTCGTGTGACGTGGCTCCCAAACAAAATTGACGTCCTTTTTTCCCCCACAAATATAGCTTTATTTTGGTGGTATTTAATCATTTCTGTGGTTTTTATTTTTTGCGCTATAAACAAAAATAGAGCGACAATTTTGAAAAAAACACAATATTTTTTACTTTTTGCTATAATAAATATCCCAATTTAAAAATAAATAAATATTTTTTTTCTCAGTTTAGGCCGATACGTATTCTTCTACATATTTTAGTTTAAAAAAAAAAATTGCAATAAGCGTATAGTGATTGGTTTGCGCAAAAGTTATAGCGCCTACAAAATAGGGAATAGAATTATGAATTTTTTAATTTTTTTTTTTTTTTTACTAGTAATGGTGGCGATCTGCGATTTTTATTGTGACTGTGACATTATGGCGGACACATCGGACACTTTTGACACATTTTTGGGACCATTCACATTTATACGGCGAACAGTGCTATAAATATGCACTGATTACTGTATAAATGTGACTGGCAGGGAAGGGGTTAACACTAGAGGGCGATCAAGGGGTTAAATGTATTCCCTGCTAGGTGATTCTTACTGTGGGGGGAGGGGACTGACTGGGGGAGGAGACCGATCTGTGTCCCTATGTACAAGGGACACACCTTCGGTCTCCTCTCCCTGACAGGACGTGGATCTCTGTGTTTACACGCAGAGATCCACGTCCCTGGCTCTGTGACAGCCGATCGCGGGTACCTGGCGGACATCGCGGCTGCCAGGCACGCGTATCGGCACCCGCCTGACACAGCTTTTCCCTGATGCGCGCCCGCAGCGGCGCGCATCGCGGAAATAAACAGGAGGACGTCCATGGACGTCCTCTAGGCAATTGAGCGCCGCAATGTGGACATCTTTTGCCAATGGCCCGGGCGCGAAGTGGATTTATTAATCTGCCCAACAACAAATTGACCAAAAGAAAGCATAAGAAATGCAAAACGCAAATCACAGCAAAATTGTGTGTGCAAAACGCACAGCAAAAAGCACTGTAGAAACAGATCAAAAGCAAACTGCATAGGTGTGAACCGAGCCTTATGCTGGCCATACACGTATCGAATTTCAGACAAGAATATTCATACGAAAAATCTTTGTACATTCGCTGAATGAAAGAATGTCTTTTGAAAGTTTGAAAGTTTTAAAATGAATGTAATTTCTGAACGAAAACCCCGAACTGTCTGAAAATTCCTTTGACCAAGAAGTTTTCTATTCTGCTCCTTCGAATTTTCCCATCACTGTGGTCGCAAACAAACATTGATTTGACTGCACTAACGAATGTTCTTAAAATCTTGATCTGAGTCTGATGATATTTACCAGATTCAACCTCTAAAAGTATAATACAGTATATCTCTTGTGTCTGTTATTCTCAGAGTGGATTACAGATTTTGCTACCTAACTATATAGTTGGTTATTTATATTTACCACTGCATAGAGATATTTAAAAATAAATTGCCTTTTTTTAAACATTTTTCATATTAACTAAATTATACGCCACACTTTTTTTTAAGGTTATTGTCCGATTAATCAAAACAATAATCGGCCAACTAATCGATTATGAAAATAATCGTTAGTTATAGCCCTAAAAAAAATAGAATAGAAAAGAAAAATATAGAATAGAATAAAAAAAAAAGAATATAACCATCTTCTAAAATCGAATAGAAAAAAAAGAATAGAATAGAATTAAATAGAATATAACTTTAGAAATTTGAATAAAATATATTCAAATTAGAATAGAATAGAAAATAAAAGAATAGAATTAAAAATAAAACAATAGAAAATTAAAAGAATAGAATTAAAAATAAAACAATAGAATAGAAAGAATATAACCATTTCCAAAAACTCTAATATAATACATTTGAATTGGAATAGAATAGAAAAAAATTGTATAAAATAGAAAAGAGAAGAATAGAACAGAAAAGAGAAGAATAGAATGGAATAGATTAGAATAGAACAATAGAAAATAGAATAAAAAGAATATAACAATATATGGGTTTTCCAAAATTCAAATTCCGAAAAGGATTACATTTAAATTCAAATAGAAAAGAATAGAAAAAAATAATAGAATAGAGTTAAATAGAATATAACCTTCTTTTAGAAATTTGAATAAAATATATTCAAATTCGAATAGAATATAAAAGAATAGAATAGAAACTAAAAGAATAGAATTAAAAAAACAATAGAATAGAAAGACTATAACCATTTCCCCAAATTCTAATACAATAAATTGGAATAGAATAGAATAGAAAAGAATAGATTAGAATAGAATAAAAAATAAAATAGAATTGACTAGAATAGAAAAAAAAACTGTAGAATAGAAAGAATATAACCATCTTCCGAAATTTGAATAGAATAAATTTGAATTACAATAGATTAGAATAGAACAGAATAGAGAAAAATAGAATAGAACCAAATAGAATGGAATAAAAAGAATAACACAATATAACCGGTTTCCAAAATTCTAATTTCAAATAGAATAAATTTGAATTGAAATAGAAAAGAATAGAAAATAATAGAATAGAAAAAACAATAGAATAAAATAGAAAGAATATAATCGTCTTCCAAAATTCGATTTTCAAGTAGAATAAATTAGATTTTGAATGGAATTCAAATGCAATTTAGATGGAATTCAAATTGATTTGAATTGTCTGAATTCTGTCGAATTGAGTTCAATTTGACAGAATTCTGAAAATTCGAATCAATTCGAATTCAAATAAACAAAACAAATTCCAAAAACGAAATAAACAAATTTAACTAAACAAATATATGTTAATAGTGCATTAAAACTAAAAAATGTTTTCGTTCTGCACAGGTCTAATTCTCTGTCAGGCAGAGTGATCTGCCCGATAGAGGATTTCTAGTCCTGGCCCCTGACATGGCGTCATTCAGAGGCCGGGACAAGAAGAGCGGCACCGCGAGGGAGCGTTCATGTCGGTCAGATAAGATAAGTGAGCAACTGCACAATACCCTGATAAAAGCAGCAGGCAGAGAAGAAGGCTAAACAACAAGTGTAATGTGGTGAACTGGACTGGTAAACTGAGGAGTGTGTGGGCTAGTAACGTGCAGCACAGATGGGTTAATGTAGTGCCACTGGTGACTGATGCATTAGTGACCAGTGACATTTGACCTCTTTGTGCTACATTAGTGGCAGTGGCTTCAGTGGCAGTGTTAATTAACCCCTGTGGGCTGCTGCATGAAGGGGTATATAAACACATACACTGGTGTCACTAATGCAGCACAAAGGGGTTAATTAAATGCCACTGGTCACTATTGCATCAGTGACCAGTGGCAATACATTACCCCCTCCATGCTGCATATTACAAATAGCATTGCGCAGACCCGGACTGGCCATAGCGCACACTAGGCATTTGCACACTGGGGCAGCCCTATGAGAGCCAACTCCTTTGGAGGACACAGCAGGCTTGTATCCCAGCCCCCCCACCCATCATACACAGAGATCCCTCCCCATGGAGCAGAGGGTGTAGCCTCCTATGCTGATTGCCATGTCTGTGTTGCTGCTGGAGGCAGTCAAAGCGTCCATGGACTAGTGCTTGGAGCACACTGGCCACAACGCTCTATGCTTCCTCTCCAACTACAACAGCCAGGCGGGCACGGGTGGCACAGCCAGACCATGCTGGCTGGGATCTAGTACCCACACTCCATCAACCTGACCCTGCACCTTGGTCACAGTGAGTGAGATGACCCCATCTCCCCCATACACCATCCCATACCCCACCCCACCCCTAGGGACATATTCCCCTGGGGAAAGGGACCCCATTGCCCCTAGAGGACCGGGATCCCCATCTTCCCTAGGGGACAGGGATCCCCATCTACCCTAGGGACCCCATATTCCCTGGTGACAGGGACCCTATCTACCTGAGGTATCATTGCATACTGCATTACTCTTGTATTTTGAAATCTTATTTATATATACTTATTTAGTTTTTTTTGTGGTATGATTTAGTGGTGAAAATGATTAGTGCCCCCCCCCCAGTTTTGACTGTGGTATCTTATGTGCACCCCCCCCCCCTATATATATATAGTTCCTAGAGTCGCCACTGGCTGTGAGAGATCTTAGAGACTTTGGGGCTGTTGCCACCCCTCTTGTGCTAGAGAGTCAGCTGTGTGTTTGGAAAAGGGGACATCGGCTGGTTGTCCTGAAGAGCTTAGTCTATCTGGTTCTATGAGAAGGGACTCTGCTCTTGTTAGTCTAAGGAATTAAGTCTGCATTTAACGGTTTCCACCACAAAGACAAGTCAACACTCTGCTATAAGCAATGACTTCTGCTTCAGCTTTTCAGAAAGAAGTTTATGGTCCTCAGATCTCTACGTATTTCTGTTTTTGGAGCATCTCTCATTCCCTCAACCCTATCTAAGTTCTCCAAAAAAAAAAACAACAAATACAAAAAAAACCCTAGACTGGGTATTGAGCAAAAGTGTGCTTGGCTGTGGGGCAATCCATTGGGGAAGAACCTGGGCAAATACTGTTCGGTCCATATATATTTGGAAACGGGCACAATTTTAGATTTTTTTTTCAGGTATTTACCAAAACACTTTCAAGCTATAGTTATATAATGGATACGGGCTGAAAGTGCACACTCTCAGGTTTCATTTGAGGGTATGTACATCCAAACAGAGGAAGGGTTTAGGAATTACAGCTCTCAAGAATAGCCACCACCCCTTTTTCAAGGGCCCAAAAGTAATTAGACAATTTAATCAAAAGCTTTTTTATGGCCAGGTGTGGGCTACTTCTTCGTTATTTCTTCATCAATTAAGCAGGTAAAGGCTCTGGAGTTGATTCTAGGTGAGGTATTTGCATTTGGAATCCATTGCTGTGAACCTACATCATGCGTTCAAATGAGCTGTCCGTGCAAGTGAAAGACCATTGTAAGGCTTCAAAAATTAAACAAATTTGGCCACTAGATGGTGCTATCCCAGAGAAAGAGAACCTTTTTTTAATCTTTTATTGCAATTTAAAAAATATTTCTCCTTTGTAACCTAGTGTTTTAATTGTGTGGGCTACATAATAAAGGCACCTTGGATTTCTGTATGTAGCACGCAAACCCCTTTTTCTCCTGCCGTCCTCTACCTGCAGTGGGGCACACCTGCGACTTGCCCGGTATCCCCTCCCTGTGTATAGAGAGGAGCAAGCGGTGGTATTGTTTGGGTCTTGCAGCAATTACCTCTCTCGAGTGGATCCCCTCTCTCCGTTGTCTAGGTAGAAGTTCCTCAGAATAAGGCCAATGTCCACACAGGAGTAAAACCCAAGCAGCAAGGTTTTATTCTTTTATCTTTGCAGTGAACTTGAATAAAGAGTAGGAAGATGAGAGATGTAAGGGGAAAAAGGTTCAGGCATGCAACATTTCGTCGGCCCTCAAGCCTGAGTGGGTATTGCTCACCCGGATAGTCCCTTTGAGAGCGGTCCTAGCAGCCGGGATGGAGCACGGATGAATAGTTAAATTTGAAAGGATGCGTTCCGGAAATCCTCTGCCACAGGATTGTCAATAGTCCCGAACCTCCCAGCCAAGCAATAATGAGAGAAACCTTTATACCAAATTGGTGTATTGCAGGGCTTGTGATAAAGATGATGGATCCCTCTTTAGGTGAGTTTCCAGGCCTCTTCCCGAGACAGCGGTACCGTCGCCAGTCTCCTCTGGGACTGATCCTCCCCTGGTCTCCTTTCCCAAAGGTGGGCTCCCTACAGGTGGGCAGCCTGTGATCCTTCTCTGAGGTGTAGGCCCCAGCCAGCAGAGCTGGGCCTACCATGAAGCAAAGCTGCCTCGGGCTAAAGGTGCCTGAGGCCCAAACACACACACGCGCACCTCGTGCCATACGGGCCACGAGGCGCACACAGGACCAAGAGTCCCCTGGAACACACGAACCCCAATGGCGTCTGCCCCTTATGTACCCTCTCCCAGCATGCACATTGGTTTGACCACGCCCACCGCACGGCTGCCGAGAGAGAACACTCAAGGTGCTGTGATACCCCTCTTGGTTCACCTATGCCGGTGGTGACAGTGCCACCTACAGGCAACAGGGAACACTACTGCCAGACAGTATCACACCCAGAGCAGAAGTAATAATGAAATATCAATTGGTCTGAGCCCAACTACTGGCCCAGATTACCCCTAAATAGACACATAGCGCCCACAAATATTGGGGGGGGGGGGCTACATGTACAATGTATGTTTTAACAGGCCAGAGCATCAGTAGCACAGCCAAGCAACTAACACTGTAAGAAATAAGCCAGCAGTGGTAGCTCTAATTTTTTTTCATAGCAGATTTCCTCTTATATCCATGCCAAAGGGCTTGTGTACACGGTCATTTTCTTTTGCGTCTGATGGTTGTGAAGCAATTTGGCATACAATATTTAAATTTTCATTTGGAGGAGTGTTAGCTTTTATTACTTAATTTGCTTTTCTTTATTTTCATGTTGGCAGATGCAGCATTTTGTTATGTTGCTGAACTGCTGAAACATACAATTTTATGGGAATGGAAGAAAAAAGCTAGTGAAAAACAGTTCAGAAGCAGGTCAAGAGCTACTCTAATGAATGTCGAAAAGAATCCCAAACATATTTTATATGCAAACCAGTTTCCCTGCTGCACTTGAATTTTTCATCCCATGTATACAGTCCCTAAAGCTACCCTGATTCCAGATGGAATGAGGTCACTGCAAGAAATAACCTGTATAAAATGCTATACACCTTACAGAGCATACAGTTAACTAGGCGGTGCATGGAGAAAAATGATATTAGGCATAGTAAAATATAGTCTTTTGAAAGTGAGCAACATATGCATTCCATCTGTATATTATATAAAGATTTTGTATATAAAAAAAAAAACCATCAGTTTAAAAACCTAAAGAGAAGCTGAACTCTGCAAGCTGTACCAAAAAAGGGCAAAAAACTAGTCACCAGTATTGCCTATGCATTCTCATAGTTGCCAACAGTCCAGAATTTCCCGGGACAATCACGATTTTTGGACCCTTGTCCTGGATTGGGCTTGTCCCGATTCGGGACAAGCCCAATTGTTTTTGTCCCTGTAAATTCGGGAATGTTTAAGGCTAAAAACGGCGGCGGCTACACCAAAATGGCCTCCGCTGCCGCCACAAGAGTTCTTTCCTTTTACCTCTAGTGTGAGGACTCAGGAGAGGGGCAGCCAATCGCGGCTTCTCTCTCTTTCCGCGGCCCCTGCCCACTTTTCACACAGAGTGACTGTGATAGATTATCCTCATCCCGCCGCTGCTGCCGCCGACGCCTGTAAAGCCACTGGATCGCTGTAGTACAGCCCGCATGTGGAGGGGACTCTGATTGCAAGTGTGGTGGGGGCTCTGATGGGGACACAAGTGTGGTTGGGGCTCTGATGACAAGTGTGGTGGGGGCTCTGATGGGGACACAGGTGTGGAGGGGACTCTGATGGCAAGTGTGGTAGGGGCTCTGATGGGGAAACAAGTGTGAAGGGGCTCTGATGGGGACACAAGTGTGGAGGGGGCTCTGATGGGGACACAAGTTTGGAGGGGACTCTGCTGGGGGCACCTGGTGTAAGGAGGGACTCTGCTGCGGGCACCTGGTGTAAGGAGGGACTCTGCTGCGGACACCTGGTATAAGGAGGGACTCTGCTGCGGACACCTGGTATAAGGAGGGACTCTGCTGCGGACACCTGGTATAAGGAGGGACTCTGCTGCGGACACCTGGTATAAGGAGGGACTCTGCTGCGGACACCTGGTGTAAGGAGGGACTCTGCTGCGGACACCTGGTGTAAGGAGGGACTCTGCTGCGGACACCTGGTGTAAGGAGGGACTCTGCTGCGGACACCTGGTGTAAGGAGGGACTCTGCTGCGGACACCTGGTGTAAGGAGGGACTCTGCTGCGGACACCTGGTGTAAGGAGGGACTCTGCTGCGGACACCTGGTGTAAGGAGGGACTCTGCTGCGGACACCTGGTGTAAGGAGGGACTCTGCTGCGGACACCTGGTGTAAGGAGGGACTCTGCTGCGGACACCTGGTGTAAGGAGGGACTTTGCTGGGGACATCTGATGTAAGGAGGGACTCTGCTGGGGACACCTGGTGTAAGGAGGGACTCTGCTGCGGACACCTGGTGTAAGGAGGGACTCTGCTGGGGACATCTGATGTAAGGAGGGACTCTGCTGGGGACATCTGATGTAAGGAGGGACTCTGCTGGGGACATCTGATGTAAGGAGGGACTCTGCTGGGGACATCTGATGTAAGGAGGGACTCTGCTGGGGACATCTGATGTAAGGAGGGACTCTGCTGGGGACACCTGATGTAAGGAGGGACTCTGCTGGGGACACCTGATGCAAGGACGGACTCTGCTGGGGAGGCACCTGATGCAAGGACGGACTCTGCTGGGGAGGCACCTGATGCAAGGACAGACTCTGCTGGGGAGGCCATCTGGTGGCAGGTGACGTGGCAGGTGACACGCTTCCACTGCTTCGGCATTATGGTGAGTTGAATGATTTCATTTTATATTACAATGTAATAATAGAAATAATGCGCTTCAATCACCCTGATACCATAACAACCAAGGTGCCGGGATGATTGAAGCGCCAACAACAGGTGTTTTGGAATATCTTTATCTGCCGATTTTCTTAAACTTTCTGGAATACACATATTTCTATTGTGGTGAAAGATCTGGCTTCTTTCTTTCTTTCTTCATCTCGGACTCTAACCACACCCCTTCTGAGCCACGCCCATTCAAGTCACGCCCACTATTTCATGTAAACCACGCCCATTTTTTTGCCGTAACACATTTTCCTATTAGGACACGCCTACAAACAAATGCCCCGCCCCCTAATTATAGCAAGGCTCCACCTCCATGCAAAAAAAGTGTCCTGGATTTTTTCTTTTGCAATGTTGGCAACTATGCATTCTCTGCTGCTGAACCCCCCCCCCATTAATAACTAAATCCACCATGTCTTTTTCTGGATTATGTCCTATTGTTTTGGCAGTTATCTTGGTAGAAGTAGGGTTTCCTTTAATGTCAGAGCCTCCATCAAAGAGAGCAGTGAACAGCACAATAAACTGACATCATCAAATCTCCCTTAAATTCTCTCAAGGCTAACAATTAGTGTCAGCAGTGCCTTAGAGCTCACGCTGCAGATATACTGTATAGCTAAGAGGCTGTAGGCAAAGGAGTGGCTAGCAGGTACTGCTTATGCACAATTAACATTTCAAAATTTTCACCTCCACACAGGAAAGATGTTCTCTTCTTCTTGGTTTATGCGTTTTGCATTAAAGATGATATCTCTTTCCAGTAGTAAGCAACAGAAATTTAGGCTTATGCATTTTTTGCCCCATAATTCCAGAAAACGAAAGTACCAGCTATCAGTGGTGTATTTTGGTTTTGTGCTGCCCTAGGCAAGACTAAAACCGGGCACCCAGATTCTACATCTGTCCCACCCTTGCATGTCCGTTGACACCCGCCGCCATCTGGGTGGATCCTGCCCGCCAAAAACATTTATTCCCCATCTGTCTGGTGGATCAGATCGGATGGCCATCCGACTGGCTGTCTGGTGGATCAGATCGGATGGCCATCCGACTGCCCCATAGAGGAGAGCAGGCTGTGTCCGTTTGCGCTTTGAATAATGGACAGATCCACTGCTGAGCAAGCAGATCCACGTTACAGAGCCCACCCGTGTGAAAAGGCTCTTACTATGTTTATTATATTATTATTATAATTTTTTTATAACTTTCTTTTTTTGTACAGGTACAATTTTATATTATCTATTTAATATTTTTTTACATTTGGAGAGACATTAGGGGTCTAAACAGACCTCCAATGTCTCTTTTTTGAGACATAGAAAGGGACTGAAGAAGTTCCTTTCTCTGCAGCCTGAGCTGCACTGTGGATGAATGAGAAAGGAGTCTGTATAGAGACTCCTATTCATTCATAAAATGAAATATAGTAAACAGTGTTTACTATATTTCCTTCACAAACTGACAGATAGTAAACACAGTTTACTATCTGTCAGTGATTAATGAACACAGAAGCGATCGGTACTGTGATCACTGTCTGTATTCTTTCAGGAAATGAAGCCCCCCCCCCGCTCTCCCTTCATCCAGCGATCTCCCGCACTAGCAGCTGCTGCAGCCATGTAATGTGCATTTAGAGAAGCGCTGCCATTGTCAAGCCCAGAATCAGAACCTTGTAAATGTAGCGACCTCACCCCTCTCACCCCTACTCATTCTCGGCTTGTCTATCTTTGTCTAGGGGTGTTAGTACTGGGGGGAGGGATAAGATACACCACGACCCATGTCCTCCATAGTGACGAGGTGAAGGCTAGAAAGATCGGGCTTTGTCTAGGTGTCCTAGAGTCAAGTCCTGTCCTTCGTCCTTGACTCCTTTGCTCCTAGTAACCAGAATTACACACACTGAATAGGTCCAACACAGTTTTATTCTTTTAGCGAATAAACATACAGCACATTCAAGTTGGGACCTTTGCAACAGTTCAATGGGAGTAGGTCGAGGCACAGTCCTTCCTGATAAAGCTAACCACTGTGGTGTCACCAGTGGTGAATAGCCACTGCCACTGACTATGTGAAATAGAACATGGATTACCTTCGCTAGCACGGCCCCTGTCAGGGGAAGGATATCCGTCCAAGGGAGGTACCGGAGGCCTCTCTGTCACCAGCAATGCTGCGTCGGACTCTTCAGAGAAGTTCTGCTCACCAGACCTCACAAACTCAGACACGGGCACCCAAGGAATTAGGGCCCCCTCGGATTCCTTCACCCTCGCGGAACTCAGTCGAAGGTACTGAGCCCCAGGCATCCGCCATAGTACCTTACCCCAGGCTAAAGGTGCCTGAGATGGACTCCATCTTCCGCTCCGGCCAGGTCAAGGGCACCTGGGCCCGGAACTCCGGAACGCCAGCACCCAAGCTGAAGGTGCCTGGGTGCGGCTGCATCCTCCGACTCTGAACCCCGTGGTAAGGCGTCCGCCCCTTTTATCCCCTCTCCCTTTGCGTCACAGCGGGTTCCCCGCCCCACTGTACCAGCTCCAGGGGAGGACAAAAAGGCACAGTCTTGCGGTGTGAGTTCAACTCCGGCCCAGGGCAACAATGCCACGTGTAGGCCGCAGGGAACCTCACACCACCAGAGTCCTCCAAGAACCATAAAAAGGGTCTCAGATTCCCTAGCAATCAGTGCATCTGGGTTACACTACCACCCAGATGCCTCCCCTAAATTCAAATACCCGCTACATAAATATTTTCAAAGCACACCACAGATCTTGACATGCCTGACAAAGGGGTCTTGCGCAACCCTGAAACATTGCACTACTTTGCTGCGATGTGATCTCTCTTCGATGAAAAAAAAAGATTGGACTGAAGGAAGATCTGTGGTGTGCTGGCAAATATTTACGTTCAGTGCATGGTTCCCGTCACCAGCTGGCTGTTGCTGTAGCACGCTTTACTTTTGAGCCTATTCCAAGAATAACATGTGCGATGGCAATATGGACAGTCAGAAACAGAACCCGTCACAGTATGTACTGTATGCTATCACATAGAGGGCTGCTGATCGCTTATGTAATAGTAATAAAGTTAAAGTGTAATGCCTTGTACACACGATCAGGCTTTTGCCTGGCCAAATTACATCGGAATTTCGACGGAATTCCATCGGAGAAAAATAGAACATGTTCTATATCTAAACTCCGACGGAATTCCTTGGAATTTCCAATGAAAAAACTCAGATGGGGCTACACACGGTAGGAATTTCGGATGGAAAAAGTCAGTCGGACTTTGTTTACCTTTTAGTTCACCTTTAGAGAAAAAATAAAAAAGTGAACGAACACAGTACACCATCCCCACCCACCTGGTCCCTGCTGTACTTATCTTAGGCAATGTTGAGCTGTCAGTGCCCAAGCAGAAGCAGCAGAAGTGGAAGAGCAGGGATTTCAAATCCCCTGACTGCTGGCCCAGCTGCATAGGCACTGAGAGCTCAACATACTCTACCACCATTTTGTTCACCAGAGTCTTCGCTTTCAAAAAATATGTCCCGTTTGGTAGTTTTAAAGCGGGATTCCACCCGCAATTTTTTTTTTTAAAAGTCAGCAGCTGCAAACACTGTAGCTGCTGACTTTTAATAAGGACACTTACCTGTCCTACTCGCCTGTGATGTCAGCCCTCCGAGGCCGATCCCTTCGCGCTGGCAGCTCCCGGCGCCGCCATCCTCAGCAAGGGAAACAGGCAGTAAAGCCGCGCTGCGTTTTGTGAATGGGCCTGGGTTGCTCTCTGGGATACGCACAGTTCCCAGAAGGCGGCGTGCCCCATTCACCAGAAGACACCGCGAGTAAGATGGAGGAAGGAGACCTGCCGCGGACGATGAAGAGGAAGATTAGGGACTTCTGCATAGCAACCGCTATTTCTGGTGAGTACATTTTTTATTTTTTTTCAATTTTTTTTTTCAATTTTTTTTACATTTTTGGGGGAAAAAAAATTCAGGGTGGAACTCCACTTTAACTAATCTGCAGACCTAAAATTATTTTTTAGCATGTGCAAAACTGATGATCATTAGCACCTGCTTGGTATCATTTATTAATCATACACTTGACTCTAATCCTACATAATCCCTAACTCATACCGCACTACTTTGTGGAATGTCTACTATATAGAATAATCTTGTAATTCCTTCATCTTCCTATTGAGGACTTTGGCTTCCTTTATCCAATGGCGGTATTGTTGTATTGATCCAATCATGTGGGCCTTTTTTAACAAGTCTGTTTATATTTGTATCTACGCTCAATAAATTTATACTTTTTTAATAATTTTGTATTACTGTGCCTAAAAAGTCCAAGTCCCAAAATTCCCAATTTTTCAATATCTTTAGGATGTGGCACATTGCTATTTATGTTGTATCCACAGTTACCACTCTGTGAGGTGATACAACACATCTATTTGTATTTATACAGTACTATATACTGAATATAAAAAGAAAACAAGCTTTGCAAGCTTGCTTTGACCCCTATGGGATGAAATACAGTAATGGCTGAAATTGTTGGCACCCCAGAAATTTTTCCAGAAAATCAAGTATTTCTCACAGAAAAGTATTGCAGTAACACATGTTTTGCTATACACATGTTTATTCCCTTTGTGTGTATTGGAACAAAACAAAAAAAATGGGAGGAAAAAAATCAAATTGGACATAATGTCACACAAAACTCCAAAAATGGGCTGGTCAAAATTCTTGGCACCCTTAACCTAATATTTGGTTGCACACCCTTTGGAAAAAATAACTGAAATCAGTCGCTTCCTATAACCATCAATAAGCTTCTTACACCTCTCATCCGGAATTTTGGACCACTCTTCCTTTGCAAACTGCTCCAGGTCTCTCTTATTGGAAGGGCGCCTTTTCCCAACAGCAATTTTAAGATCTCTCCACAGGTGTTCAATGGGATTTAGATCTGGACTTATTGCTGGCCACTTTAGAACTCTCCAGCGCTTTGTTGCCATCCATTTCTGGGTGCTCTTTGATGTATGTTTGGGGTCATTGTCCTGCTGGAAGACCCAAGATCTTGGATGCAAACCCAGCTTTCTGACACTGGGCTCTACAGTGCGACCCACAATTCTTTGGTAATCCTTAGATTTCATGATGCCTTGCACACATTCAAGGCACCCAGTGCCAGAGGCAGCAAAACAACCCCAAAACATCATTAAACCTCCACCATATTTCACTGTAGGTACTGTGTTCTTTTCTTTGTAGGCCTCATTCCGTTTTCGGTAAACAGTAGAATGATGTGTTTTACCAAAAAGCTCTATCTTGGTCTAATCTGTCCACAAGACGTTTTTCCAGAAGGATTTTGACTTACTGAAGTACATTTTGACAAACTGTAGTCTTGCTTTTTTATGTCTCTGTGTCAGTAGTGGGGTCCTCCTGGGTCTCCTGCCATAGTGTTTCATTTCATTTAAATGTCGACGGATAGTTTGCGCTGACACTGATTCTTCCTGAGCCTGCAGGACAGCTTGAATTTCTTTGGAACTTGTTTGGGACTGCTTATCCACTATCCTAACTATCCTGCGTTGCAGCCTTTCATCAATTTTTCTCTTCCGCCCACGCCCAGAGAGATTGGCTACAGTGCCATGGGTTGCAAACTTCTTGATAATGTTGCGCACTGTGGACAAAGGCAAATCTAGATCTCTGGAGATGGACTTGTAACCTTGAGATTGTTGATATTTTTCCACAATTTTGGTTCTAAAGTCCTCAGACAGGTCTTTTCTCCTCTTTCTGTTGTCCATGCTTAGTGTGGCACACACAGACATACAATGCAAAGACTAAGTGAACTTCTCTCCTTTTTTTTCTGCTTTCAGGTGTGATTTTTATATTGCCCACACCTGTTAACTGCCCCAGGTGAGTTTAAAGGAGTTTTGTGTGACATTATGTCCAATTTGCTTTTTTTCCTCCCTTTTCTTGTTTTTTTCCAATACACACAAAGGAAATAAACATGTGTATAGCAAAACATGTGTTACTGCAATACTTTTCTGTGAGAAATACTTGATTTTCTGGAAAAATTTCTGGGGTGCCAACAATTTCAGCCATGACTGTATGTCATGGTCTGAGGAGCAGCATTGACTGAGGCTTTCACATGTATACAGCCATACTAGGATTGGCAATGGCGAACGGCGGTTTCAAGCGAAAATGTTCATTGCTCCCTGGATCACTTTTCTTATGCTGGCATTGCTACTATCATGAATGCCAATGAGGCTCTACACCTCAGCCTGGAGTGGCACCACCAAGTATTTAAAGCTTTGCAAGGGATACATTCGTGACAATACAATATATTGGAAAAGATGGTTTGAGGACAAAAGGCTCTGTACTTAAACTGAATCAGTGGCAATAATGCCTTGAAGAGAAGGAAGCGCCACCTAAGTGCAGTATTACAACAGTTTCTTTAATGACAAAGTAGTACAATCACACTTACAAGACATAACAAATAAAAGGGCACACACTATTTACAAATCAATGGCAAATTTTGCCCCCAGCTATGCCAACCATACGATGGGGTTATGGGAGTGTATGTATCTTGTATCTCGCAGCTGACCACCCTTTTGCCACCCAGGTGATGTACTATGGTCGATACATTGACGACATAGTAATCATCTGGGATGGCACTGCTGATGACATTGTAGCTTTTGTGCAATATCGCAACCTCAATACTTTAGGTCTATCCTTCACCCATGTGGCTGACCCACACACTTTGGCCTTCGTGGACCTTGAATTCTGCCATGGAACGATAACTGCGAAAAATTTCATTAACCACTTAACGACCGCCCACCGCCGATTTACGTCGGCAGAATGGCACGGACAGGCAGAATCACGTAGATCTACGTGATCGCCTTTGTGCAGTTGGGGGGTCCATCCGGACCCCCCTTCACTGCAGTGAGCGGCCGTTAAGTGTTCGGGAGCGATCAGGCATGAGGGGGCGGCCGCTCGATTCCGCCCCCCCCCTCGCGATCGCTCCCGGCCAATGAAATTGCTTCCTCCGCCATGTGATGTAAACACAGGCTGGAGGAAGTGATGTCATCTCCCTCGCCGCGGTCTTTTCGTTCCCGGCGCCGAGGAGTGAAGACAGAGGTTAGTGCTCCAACAGTCCACTGACACGTAGGTACACATAGGCACACAAATCACCCCCCAGTCACCCCCAGATCACCCCCCAGGTCACCCCAAAGCCCCCAATCACAGTGTCACTGATTGCAGTGATCATTTATTTTACTGATCACTGCATTTAGTGTCATCTGTGATTGTAAAAAGTTGCAAGGCAGTTAGGATTAGGCCCCTTTAGGTCCAGGGTAGCCCCCTAACCCCCCCTAATAAAGGTTTAACCCCTTGATCACCCCCCAGGTAACCCTTTCACCCCCTAACTTCAGCGTCACTAAGCAATTGTTTTTCCGATCGCTGTATTCGTGTCGCTGGTGTTTTAGATAGGCAGTTATTTTTTTTTTAGGTTCGCCGCAGGTTTTTATTGGTGTCAGGTACCCCCATATTTAACCTAATAAAGGTTTTAACCCCCTGATTGCCCCTAGTTAACCCTTTCACCAGTGATCACCATATAAAGGTTACGGGTGACGCTGGTTGATTAGTTTGCTTTTTATAGCATCAGGGCACCCGCCGTATATAACCCAATAAAGGTTTAACCCCCCTGATCGCCCGGCGGGTGAGATCAATTAGGTTTTAGCGCCAGAGAGGGTCTGCGTCGCCCCAGGCAGTGTTAGGTTAGTGCCAGTAACGCTAACACCCACGCGCAAAGCATACACCCCCCTTAGTGGTATAGTATCTGATCAGATCTATACTAGCATCCCCAGCGGTTTAGGGTTCCCAAAAACGCAGTGTTAGCGGGATCAGCCCAGATACCTGCTAGTACCTGCGTTTAGCCCCTCCGCCCAGCCCAGCCCAGCCCACCCAAGTGCAGTATCGATCGATCACTGTCACTTACCAAACACAACACACATAACTGCAGCGTTCGCAGAGACAGGCCTGATCCCTGCGATCGCTAACAGTTTTTTTGTAGCGTTTGATATATTTGCTGACGACAGTCAGGTGCTTTTTTTCCTGTGAATCTTACTAGTGTACCCCTAAATTTAGAGCCCAAAATGGCAAGTTGAAGGTACACTAGTAAAGAGGCCTACGAGATTCTGAGCATGACAGATAGTGAAGAGGAGGTCACGTATCTGTCAGATTCAGGCTCAGAATATCTTCCCGTAGAAGACAGTGACGTCAGCGGCCCCACGTCAGATAGCTCTGACGACGAAGTTGAGGTCCCTGCTAAGGTCAGGCGTACCCGATCCCGATCTTCTGAGGTTGTTGAGGAGCAAGAACCGCAGGTCTCTCGTATCATGGAGCAGAGTAGTACTAGCGCCGCTATTCCTTCTGGTGAACTGGCAAGCACCAGCGGCCTAGTACAGCCTGGACGTACATCCAGCACTGCAGTAACACTTGGTGACGTGGCGAGTCCCATAAGTGCAGTTCAAGCTGGCGAGGTGGCAAGCACAAGTAGTGTCCCGCTGCCACCAAGAAGACAAAGGCAGGCCCGTCGTGCCCATACTGCCCTTCCTGCAGAATTCGCCTATCCTGATTGGGTCCCCACCACTTCTGCAGAACCCGTACTTCCCCCATTCACTGCCCAACCCGGTATTCAGGTGGAAACAGCTGATTTTATGCCAATCGATTTTTATTCGCTGTTTTTCACGGAAGATCTCTATAGATCTATTGTGGACCAGAGTAATTTATATGCTGGTCAATTTATCGCCGCTAACCCCCAGTTGCCTAAAATTGCCAGAAATTGGAAACCAATTACGGTTTCCGAATTTAAGACCTTTCTGGGCCTTTCTCTCAACATGGGCACACATAAATTTCCGTCATTGCGTGCTTATTGGTCCACGCACCCAATTGACCACATGCCCGTGTTCTCTGCCTCCATGTCCAGGGCACGATACGAGCAGATTTTGCGGTTCATGCACTTCAACGACAATGAACTTTGTCGTCCACGTGGGGACCCTGAATACGACCGGCTCTATAAAATTCGGCCCCTCATAAACCACTTCAACGAACGTTTTGCAGCCTTGTTTACTCCCGATCAAGTTGTCTGCGTTGATGAGTCCCTGATTAAATTTTCTGGCCGCTTGTCTTTCAAGCAGTACCTTCCCAGCAAGCGTGCCAGATACGGGGTCAAGCTCTACAAGTTCTGTGACAGGGCAACAGGCTATGTAGTGAACTTTACGGTTTATGAGGGAAAAGACAGTCAGATTGAGTCGGTCAACTGCCCGGATTACATAGGGAGCGCTGGCAAGATAGTGTGGAACTTGGTGTCACCCTTATTCGGAAAGGGGTACCACTTGTATGTGGACAATTATTACACGAGCGTGCCACTGTTTAGTCACTTGTTTGATCATAAGATTGGAGCATGTGGCACCGTGCGACCTAATCGCCGGGGCTTTCCCCAGCGGCTTGTAGATGCCCGTCTTAGGCTGGGGGAGAGAGCCTGCTTGAAGTGTAATAACTTGCTCGCTATGAAGTGGAGGGACAATAAGAATGTTTTCCTTCTTACCTCCCTTCATGCAGACACGACAGTCCAAATTCGTACGGCGACTGGTGTTGTGGAGAAACCCCTCTGTGTCCACGAATATAACCAAAATATGGGAGGGGTGGACCTCAACGACCAGTTGATGGCGCCGTATCTAATTGACCGTAAGGCGAGACGCTGGTACAAAAAAGTGTCTCTATCATTATTCCAATTGGCTTTGCTGAACGCTCATGTGCTATACAGAGCTTCAGGCGGGACGTTATCTCTTCTAAAATTCCAGAATGAGATAGTCACAGAACTCCTGTATCCAGGCGGTTCTGCACCTCACCATCCCCAACCAAATGCAGTAAGCCGGCTGCATGAGAGGCATTATTCGTATGTCCTCCCGAGTACCCCTACCCAAAGCCACCCCCAAAAAAGATGTCGTGTCTGTAGCAAGCGCGGATTTAGGCGTGACACCCGTAGTTTTTGTCCACGCTGTCCTGACAAGCCTGGTCTTTGCCAAGGTGAATGTTTTGAACGCTACCACTCAAAAGTGAAGTTTTAGCGTAGGGTACAGCATTTCACAGACTAGGACACACTTACACAGGGTCTCCCAAGATGCCATTACATTTTGAGAGACCCGAACCATTACAGTTGTAAAGTTACAAAAAAAAGTGTAAAAAAGAAAAAAAAAACGTAAAAAACAAAACACAAAAAAAATATAAAATAAAAAAACCAAAAATAGTTGTCGTTTTATTGTTCTCTCTCTCTCTATTTTCTCTCTATTGTTCTGCTCTTTTTTACTGTATTCTATTCTGCAATGTTTTATCATGCTTGCTTTTCAGGTATGTAATTTTTTGTTTTCAGGTGCGCCATTCAACTGCAGCGCGGAATTATTTATCTTGACAGCAACAGCGTTTGCTCCCACGATACATAAAGCCGTGACTCCAGTGCTGTAGGAGGTGATTTCACCACCACAGTTAAAAAAAAGAGCATATATGCCGAAGCATGGGGGCAGCAGGGGCGGAGGAGCGATTTTGCTCCTAATGCCGCGTACATACGGTCGAAATTCCGACCGTGTGTACGCGGCATAACTTTTTTGCGGGAGGATGCCCCCATGCTTCGGCATATATATATTTTAGGCACAGGTTGCGTTAAAACATTTTTTTATTTTTTACTAGGTTTTGTTTTGGTATTTGCTTTGCAGGTATGGCATGGTAAGGTCTTACTGTTGTACTGTAATGTTACTTTGTTTTAATGTTAACCACCATTTGCTTAGCAGGTACGCCATTCAGTTGCAGCACGGATCTATTTATCTTGACAGCAACAGCGTTTGCTCCCACGATACATAAAGCCGTGACTCCAACGCTGTAGGAGGTGATTTCAACACCACAGTTAAAAAAAAGAGCATATATGCCGAAGCATGGGGGCAGCAGGGGCGGAGGAGCGATTTTGCTCCTAATGCCGCGTATATACGGTCGAAATTCCAACGGAGGCTTATCCGTGGAAAAGTCCGACCGTGTGTACGCGGCATAACCTTTTATGCCGCGTACATACGGTCGAAATTCCGACGAAGGCTTGACCGTGTGTACGCGGCATAACTTTTTTGCGGGAGGATGCCCCCATGCTTCGGCATATACAGTGCCTTGCGAAAGTATTCGGCCCCCTTGAACTTTTCATCCTTTTGCCACATTTCAGGCTTCAAACATAAAGATATAAAATTTTAATTTTTTGTGAAGAATCACCAACAAGTGGGACACAATTGTGAAGTGGAATGAAATCTATTGGATTTTTGAAACTTTTTTAACTAAGAAAAAAATGAAAAGTGGGGCGTGCAAAATTATTTGGCCCCCTTGCGTTAATACTTTGTAGAGCCACCTTTTGCTGCGATTACAGCTGCAAGTCGCTTGGGGTATGTCTCTATCAGTTTTGCACATCGAGAGACTGAAATTCTTGCCCATTCTTCCTTACAAAACAGCTCGAGCTCAGTGAGGTTGGATGGAGAGCGTTTGTGAACAGCAGTTTTCAGCTCTTTCCACAGATTCTCGATTGGATTCAGATCTGGACTTTGACTTGGCCATTCTAACACCTGGATACGTTTATTTATGAACCATTCCTTTGTAGATTTTGCTGTATGTTTGGGATCATTGTCTTGTTGGAAGATAAATCTCCATCCCAGTCTCAGGTCTTTTGCAGACTCCAACAGGTTTTCATCCAGAATGGTCCTGTATTTGGCTGCATCCATCTTCCCCTCAATTTTAACCATCTTCCCTGTCCCTGCTGAAGAAAAGCAGGCCCAAACCATGATGCTGCCACCACCATGTTTGACAGTGGGGATGGTGTGTTGAGGGTGATGAGCTGTGTTGCTTTTACGCCAAACATATCGTTTTGCATTGTGGCCAAAAAGTTCGATTTTGGTTTCATCGGACCAGAGCACCTTCTTCCACATGTTTGGCGTGTCTCCCAGGTGGCTTGTGGCAAACTTTAGACGAGACTTTTTATGGATATCTTTGAGAAATGGCTTTCTTCTTGCCACTCTTCCATAAAGGCCAGATTTGTGCAGTGTACGACTGATTGTTGTCCTGTGGACCGACTCTCCCACCTCAGCTGTAGTTCTCTGCAGTTCATCCAGAGTGATCATGGGCCTCTTGGCTGCATCTCTGATCAGTCTTCTCCTTGTCTGAGCTGAAAGTTTAGAGGGACAGCCGGGTCTTAGTAGATTTGCAGTGGTCTGATACTCCTTCCATTTCAAAATGATCGCTTGCACAGTGCTCCTTGGGATGTTTAAAGCTTGGGAAATCTTTTTGTATCCAAATCCGGCTTTAAACTTCTCCACAACAGTATTACGGACCTGCCTGGTGTGTTCCTTGGTCTTCATGATGCTCTCTGCGCTTTCAACAGAACCCTGAGACTATCACAGAGCAGGTGCATTTATACAGAGACTTGATTACACACAGGTGGATTCTATTTATCACCATCAGTCATTTAGGACAACATTGGATCATTAAGAGATCCTCGCTGAACTTCTGAAGTGAGTTTGCTGCACTGAAAGTAAAGGGGCCGAATAATTTTGCACGCACCACTTTTCAGTTTTTTATTTGCTAAAAAAGTTTAAAATATCCAATAGATTTCGTTCCACTTCACAATTGTGTCCCACTTGTTGGTGATTCTTCACAAAAAATTAAAATTTTATATCTTTATGTTTGAAGCCTGAAATGTGGCAAAAGGATGAAAAGTTCAAGGGGGCCGAATACTTTCGCAAGGCACTGTATGCCCATCATTAGAAGTGGGTGGATGAAGGGAGGTATTCTAATGGTGGGCATACCCACCAATCAATCTCTTTTTTTCGTTCAGCCAATAGGCTGTATGAAAAAAAAGATTACAATACATGTCCAACAAGGACCAGCAACGTACTGGTATGTTGCTGGACTTTGAATGTTTATACCAGAATGATGCCTGCGGGTTTAGGTATCATCTTGGTATCATTCTTTTCAGCCAGCAGCCGGCTTTCATGTAAAAGCAATTCTAGCAGATAATTAGCCTCTAGACTGCTTTTACAAGCAGTGGGAGGGAATGTCCCCCCCCCCCGGATATAAAAAGCGCCATTGGGAAATTGGGAAAGCATTTTATCACACCGATCTTGGTGTGGTCAGATGCTTTGAGGGCAGAGGAAAGATCTAGGGTCTAACCCCCCAATTTTTTTCAAAAAAAGAGTACCTGTCACTACCTATTGCTATCATAGGGGATATTTACATTCCCTGAGATAATGATAAAAATGGTAAAAAAATAAAATATGGAAGGCACAGTTTAAAAATAAAATAAAAAAGCCAAATAAATAATAAAAAAAAAAAAAAAAAAAAAAAAAGCACCGCTGTCCCCCCCTGCTATTGCGCAAAGGCGAACGCAAGCGTCGGTCTAGCGTCATATGTAAACAGCAATTGCATCATGCATGTGAGGTATCACCGCGAAGGTCAGATCGAGGGCAGTCATTTTAGCAGTAGACCTCCTCTGTAAATCTAACGTGGTAACCTGTAAAGGCTTTTAAATGCTTTTAAAAATGAATGTAGTTTTGTCGCCGCTGCGCGTTTGTGCGCAATTTTAAAGCATGTCGTGTTTGGTATCCATGTACTCGGCCTATGATCATCTTTTTTATTTCATCAAACATTTGGGCAATATAGTGTTTTTTAGTGCATTAAAAATAAAAA
Source organism: Rana muscosa (assembly GCA_029206835.1). Taxonomy (NCBI): domain Eukaryota; kingdom Metazoa; phylum Chordata; class Amphibia; order Anura; family Ranidae; genus Rana; species Rana muscosa. The sequence continues at coordinate 471,092,836 of CM055116.1, read as the reverse complement.
AAGTGTGTTTTTCCCCCAAAAAATGCGTTTGAAAAATCGCTGCGCAAATACTGTGTGGAAAAAAAAAATGCAACACCCACTATTTTAATCTGTAGGGCCTTTGCTTTAAAAAAATATATAATGTTTGGGGGTTCAACATAATTTTCTTGCAAAAAAAAATTTTCTTTCATGTAAACAAAAAGTGTCAGAAAGGGCTTTGTCTTCAAGTGGTTAGAAGAGTGGATGATGTGTGACATAAGCTTCCTAATGTTGTGCATAAAATGCCAGGACAGTTCAAAACCCCCCCAAATGACCCCATTTTGTAAAGTAGACACCTCAAGCTATTTGCTGAGAGGCATGTTGAGCCCATTGAATATTTTTTTTTTTTGTCCCAAGTGATTGAATAATGACCAAAAAAAAAAAATGTACAAAAAGTTGTCACTAAATTATATATTGCTCAAACATGCCATGGGCATATGTGGAATTACACCCCAAAATACATTCTGTTGCTTCTCCTGAGTACGGGGATACCACATGTGTGGGACTTTTTGGGAGCCTAGTCGCGTACGGGACCCCAAAAACCAAGCACCGCCTTCAGGATTTCTATGGGTGTAAATTTTTGATTTCACTCCTCACTGCCTATCACAGTTTCGGAGGCCATGGAATGCCCAGATGGCACAAAACCCCCCCAAATGACCCCATTTTGGAAAGTAGACACCCCAAGCTATTTGCTGAGAGGTATGTTGAGTATTTTGCAGATCTCGCTTTTTGTCACAAAGTTTTGAAAATGTAAAAAAAGAAAAAAAAAAAAGAAAAAAAAATGTCTTTCTTAATTTTCAAAAACAAATGAGAGCTGTAAAATACTCACCATGCCTCTCAGCAAATAGCTTGGGGTGTCTACTTTCCAAAATGGGGTCATTTGTGGGGGTTTTGGGCTATTTTGACATTTTATGGCCTTCAAAACTGTGATAGGTAGTGAGGAGTGAAATCAAAAATTTATGCCCTTAGAAACCTTGAAGGCGGTGCTTGGTTTTTGGGGTCCCGTACGCGGCTAGGCTCCCAAAAAGTCCCACACATGTGGTATCCCCGTACTCAGGAGAAGCAGCAGAATGTATTTTGGGGTGTAATTTCACATATAACCATGGCATGTGTGAGCAATATATCATTTAGTGACAACTTTTTGTACATTTTTTTTTTTTTCTTTTTGTCATTATTCAATCATTTGGGACAAAAAAAAAATATTCAATGGGCTCAACATGCCTCTCAGCAAATAGCTTGGGGTGTCTACTTTCCAAAATGGGGTCATTTGGGGGGGTTTTGTGCCATCTTGGCATTTTATGGCCTTCAAAACTGTGATAGGTAGTGAGGAGCGAAATCAAAAATTTATGCCCTTAGAAACCTTGAAGGCGGTGCTTGGTTTTTCGGGTCCCGTACGCGGCTAGGCTCCCAAAAAGTCCCACACATGTGGTATCCCCGTACTCAGGAGAAGCAGCAGAATGTATTTTGGGGTGTAATTTCACATATGCCCATGGCATGTGTGAGCAATATATCATTTAGTGACAACTTTGTGCAAAAAAAAAACAGTTTGTCATATTCCCGCAACCTGTGGCAAAATATAAAATATTCCATGGACTCAACATGCCTCTCAGCAAATAGTTTGGGGTGTCTACTTTCCAAAATGGGGTAATTTGGGGGGGTTTTGTGCTATTTTGGCATTTTATGGCCTTCAAAACTGTGATAGGTAGTGAGGAGTGAAATCAAAAATTTATGCCCTTAGAAACCTTGAAGGCGGTGCTTGGTTTTTGGGGTCCCGTACGCGGCTAGGCTCCCAAAAAGTCCCACACATGTGGTATCCCCGTACTCAGGAGAAGCAGCAGAATGTATTTTGGGGTGTAATTTCACATATGCCCATGGCATGTGTGAGCAATATATCATTTAGTGACAACTTTGTGCAAAAAAAAAAAAGTTTGTCATATTCCCGCAACTTGTGGCAAAATATAAAATATTCCATGGACTGAACATGCCTCTCAGTAAATAGCTTGGGGTGTCTACTTTCCAAAATGGGGTCATTTGGGGGGGGGTTTTGTGCTATTTTGGCATTTTATGGCCTTCGAAACTGTGATAGGTAGTGAGGAGTGAAATCAAAAATTTGCGCCCTTAGAAATCCTGAAGGCGGTGCTTGGTTTCCGGGGTCCCGTACGTGGCTAGGCTCCTAAAAAGTCCCACACATGTGGTATCCCCGTACTCAGGAGAAGCAGCAGAATGTATTTTGGGGTGCAATTCCACATATAACCATGGCATGTGTGAGCAATATATCATTTAGTGACAACTTTTTGTAATTTTTTTTTTTTATTATTTTTTTTGTCATTATTCAATCACTTGGGACGAAAAAAATAAATATTCAATGGGCTCAACATGCCTCTCAGCAATTTCCTTGGGGTGTCTACTTTCCAAAATGGGGTCATTTGGGGGGGTTTTGTACTGCCCTGCCATTTTAGCACCTCAAGAAATGAGATAGGCAGTCATAAATTTAAAGCTGTGTAAATTTCAGAAAATGTACCCTAGTTTGTAAACGCTATAACTTTTGCGCAAACCAATAAATATACGCTTATTGACATTTTTTTTACTAAAGACATGTGGCTGAATACATTTTGGCCTAAATGTATGACTAAAATTGAGTTTATTCGATTTTTCTTATAACAAAAAGTAGAAAATATCATTTCTTTCTCGTACATCACGGGACACAGAGCGACATAGTCATTACTAATGGGTTATATAGTTACCGTCAGGTGCTGGCACTGGCAACTTCCAAAACCGGAAGTACCCTCCCCTATATAAGCCCCTCCCATCCGGGAGCACCTCAGTTTTTTGCCAGTGTCTAAGGTGTTGGCCAAGAAGAAACATGTGTTTTTCACTGAGCTTGCGTACAGGTTCTTTTGGGCCTCAGTAAGCTATTCCGGATCCGACCAAAAAAGCTTCATAGCTAAACGGTCGGTACCCGGGCCTTGCAGAGAAGAGCAAGGTTCTGCCTGTAATGCTTCTCTTAGGAGAGCTGGACCCTGGGATCCAGAGCTCTGGTCATACCCACGACCAAGATGTTTTCTGTGCAGGGTGCTATACAGGTCCAGGGGAGTGGAATCCTTGGGAACCCGGTCCCTGAAGGTTTGATTACAATGCCTGCCGTGATAGGTGAAGTTTGGGCTTTTGTGGACCAAACAAAGTCCTGCGGCGGGGAACAGGTAAGTGGGGGCCCCCAGGAACTTGGTTCTATTGGGGGACCCCCAAGCCTAATTTGTCTGTCTGTTACCTAACGGTATTCCCGCTAATATCTGTGCATGCCTGTAACTACTAAAAAAAATGTAATAATTTTTAATGGTGGTCAAGAAAAAAAAAAAAAAGAATGTTTTTTTTTATATATGTTTAGTATATTAAACTGCGGTACCTGTGTTTGTCCACTAGAGGCCGCTGTGGAATGTTTTTCTTGTCATATGGACTAGTTTCTTCTCAGAGAGCAAAGTCCAGGCAGCTGGTGAGTTCTCCTACAGGAAACTGTTTCCTCTGCCATGTTGCAGTGTTCGTCTATCCCCAGGCCTGCGGCAAAGGGGGCCCTGGCTCCTGTCCCTGGTTTCCATGTTTGAAAATTAGCGCCGAGGCGCACGTGGCCGCGCGCGTGCACGCGCCTCTATGTATAGAGGTGGCCGGAAAAAGGAGCAGGGCCTGGGGGATGACGCTCTGTGCGCGCCGCAGCGCTTCTGCGCATGTGCGGGCGTCCCAGCAGGTTTTTAAAAAGCCACATTATTGCAGTAAGCTGGCTATGAAGTACAGAGACAGAGCTGGCAACATTTAAAGGCATACAGCAAGCGGTTGATACAGGCATCCCCTAGAAAGGCACATTAGTAGACACCAACTGTGATATAGCAGCAATTGTGCTAGACTATTCTCAGTAAAAGTGGTGTATTACGGCTGGAATACCTCAGCTTTAGGCTTAGGAATATGCCGTCCAGTAGCTCCGGAACTGAATCTTCCAGGAAGCGAAGGGGGTCTCATCGGGCTCTGAGGATCTTGGGCATACTCCTGCTGCACCAGTCTCCCCTGAAGTTCAGAGGTAAGTGACCGTAGAGACCCCGCAGGGGTACTTGGTACTGTGGCTGTCCTCAGTCACCTGCTCCTGTGTATGTAACAGAGGAGGTTTTTTCCTCAGCTCTGGGAGGATTAGAGAGAGATTGTCAAAATTTATCGCTGCCTCCCTGTCAGGGAAAGCACGCCCGATCTCCGTCTCCTCCTTCAGAGTGCCTGTTAGCAGAGCAACAGTCCCATACAGGGATCGACCTGCCTGAAGGGGATCAGGATAAGGTTGATTCTGTTATAGAGGAATCAACAGTGGGGGAACCTTTTCTCAGCATCTCAAGCTGAAAGATTATGGGTTCAGTCTCTGACTAACATGGTCCGATCAGCATTTAAAAATGCACCTTGCGGAACCATCAACCACTACTGTATCCTCGTTGGGGTCGCTAGAAGCCCCCAGACTGTTTGTTCTTTTCCACTTCACCCTTTACTGAAAGGGCTCATTTACCAGGATTGGGAACGTCCTGAGAAAATATTTATTCCCCCAAGAGATTTCCGGTGGTCTATCCCATGGAGGATAAGTTCATCAAAAAAAAAAAAAAAATGGAAGGTCCCTACAGTGGACGCAGCCATCTCTTGTATGTATAAATCACTGACATGTCCAGTGGATAATGTCCAAATGTTCAAGAACCCAATAGATAAAAGATTGGAGTCCTTATGAAAATCTGCTTGGTGATACAACCAGCAGTAGCAGCTATTGGGGTCTGCTAAGCAGTGAAGGATCAGTTGAAACAGGTCTTGAGGGACTTGACAGATCAGCAGGCTTTGCCCTAGCTGATCTACCTAGAGCCTTAGGCTTTGCGGTTGACGCCATAGAGGATTCAGTCCATCAGGCCTCCCGCCTTACGCTGTCTATAGTACATATGCGTAGGCTCCTATGGCTCAGAAACTGGTCTGCTGAAGCTCCCTGTAAGGAATGGCTGGTTAGCGTCCCATTTCATGGTGAACGCTTATTCAGGGAAAACCTGGACAAATATATCCAGAAAATTTCCAGCGGTAAAAATACGCTCTTGCCGGTTAAAAGCAGAGTTAGAGGTCCCTCTTTAAGAGGCCTGCTTCTCCAGTCCCTGGGGCATCGGCTGTGTAACAGTTCCGACGGCCTCCTCGGTCAAATCCCGGGGGTAAAAAACAGGGACAGTAGCAGGGTAATGAGAAACCCTGGGTCAGGGGAGGTACAAAACCTCCCCCAAAGTTAAATTCATTGAAGGGTCCCCCACTCAGTCGGGTGGGGGGAGGACTCCAGTTGTTCGCAAGAGACCGGGCGGGACACGATCAAGACAGATAGGTGCTCTCCGCAGTATGTTGGGGATACAGTTTGGAGTTAAAAGACTCTCCTCCTTCCCATTTTTGAGGTCAAATGTGCCAAGGGATCCCCGGAAGAGAGAGTCCCTCCTGTTGGCACTAGAACAACTATTGCTCCAAGGAGTAATTATGGAGGTTCCCCTGGAAGAATGAGGGTTTGGGTTTTACTCAAACCTCTTTACAGTCCCGAAGCAAACGCGGACGGGAGGCCCATATTAATTCTAAAAGGGCTATACAAATTCCTGTATATCAGGACTTTCCGATGGAGTCGATCCGCGGTGGCCACTGCCCTACAAGGGGAGGATTGGTTAGCCGCGATCGACATCAAAGATGCTTATTTGCACATTCCCATCTTTCCAGTCCACCAAAAATTTCTACGCTTTGCAGTAGAAGGGCGCCATTTTCAGCAGAGCCTTACCCTTCGGTTTGGCCACAGCACCACGAGTGTTTACAAAAATTCTGGCCCTTTATTGGCCAATCTAAAAACACAAGGTGTAATGATAATGGCATATCTAGATGAATTGTTGCTGATAGACCACTCAGTGAAAAAACTAGACGTGGTCGTTCACAAGACAATCAAGTATCTGGAATCTCACGGTTGGATTATCAACCGAGACAAGTCAGCCCTAAAAAACAGTCAAAAGTCTGGAATACTTGGGGCTAAGGTTGGATTCAGGCCAGAGAAAAATATTCTTGCCTCGAGGAAAGGTGTTGTCTTTGAAAGATTTGATCCACTTAGTGGGTACAAAAAAGACAGCCGTCCATACACCTGTGCATGAGGCTGCTGGGAAAAATGGTGGCATCATTCGAAGCAGTACCCTACGGTCAATTCCATTCAAGGAAGTTGCAAAGGGCCATACTGTCAGCCTGGAACAAAAAAAGTTCAGGCTCTGGACGTACCAATGTCCTTGTCCCCTTCCGTTCGCAGAAGCCTCCGTTGGTGGTTGGTTCCCCGGAATCTGGAAAGAGGGAAATCCTTCAGTCCGATTTCTTGGAAGGTGGTCACTACAGATGCCAGCCTTTTAGGCTGGGGAGCAGTACTGGAGCAATGGTCTCTCCAGGGCAGATGGTCGGATGCGGAAAAGGCCCTGCCCATCAATCTCTTAGAGATACGAGCAGCCTGGTATGCCCTAGTAGCATGGACATCCAAACTCCAAGGGTCCCCTGTCAGAGTTCAGTCAGACAATGCCACAGCAGTGGCATATATCAATCGTCAGGGGGGCACCAGGAGTCGTGCAGCCCAAAGGGAAGTAAATTACATCCTGAGATGGGCAGAAAGATATGTCCCAGCCATATCTGCGGTATTCATTCCAGGGGTGGAGAATTGGAAGGCGGACTTTCTAAGTCGCCAACAATTATGCCCAGGGGAATGGTCCCTTCATCCCGAGGTTTTCCGGACAATATGTCAGCGGTGGGGAACACCGGATGTAGATCTGCTAGCATCCAGGTTCAACACGAAAGTGGACAGGTTTGTCTCTTGGACAAGGGATCCCCTAGCGTGCGGCTCGGATGCCCTAGTGTTCCCTTGGGATCAGTTCAAGCTGATATATGCATTCCCACCGCCACAATTGTTACCTCGATTACTCCGCAGAATCAGGGTAGAAAAGAAACCAGTGATTCTGGTGGCTCCAGCGTGGCCCCGAAGAGCATGGTACGCGGAGATTGTAAAAATGTCTGTGGGGAGTCCTTGGACCCTCCCACATCGTCCGGACCTGCTTTCGCAGGGACCGATATACCACCCTTCCTTACCAGCCCTAGGTTTGACGGCCTGGCTATTGAAGCCCACATTCTAAAAAGGAGAGGGCTCTCTAATGCTGTGGTGTCTACCATGATCAATGCCAGGAAACCGGTATCCAGGCAGATCTACTATAGAATCTGGAAGGCGTACATCGCCTGGTGTGAGGCCAGGAAATGGCATCCACGTAAATATGTAATAGGTAGAATTCTGGACTTCCTACAATGGGCTGTAGATAGGAAGCTTGCCTTGAGTACTATCAAAGGTCAGATTTCGGCCTTGTCAATATTTTTTCAAAGGCCCTTGGCTTCGCATTCACTAGTCAAAGCCTTTATACAAGGAGTGATGCGTATTAGTCCTCCGGTTAATATTCCCATATGTCCATGGGATCTAAACTTGGTTCTGTCGGTTCTACAGAAACAACCATTTGAACCATTACAGCATATTTCCTTAGTGCTTCTCACCAGGAAATTGATTTTTCTAGTAGCCATTTGTTCGGCTAAAAGAGTATCGGAATTAGCAGCTATGTCCTGTAAGGAGCCATATCTGGTTATCCATAAGGACAGAGTAGTGTTACGTCCTCATCCAGCCTTTCTTCCTAAGGTGGTATCGAGTTTTCATTTGAACCAAGATGTGGTTCTTCCTTCTTTTTTCCCCAAACCTACTTCGGTAGAGTAAAAGTTATTGCATTCTTTGGATGTCGTAAGAGCAGTTAAAGCTTATCTAAAAGCCACTGCTCAGATTCGCAGAACGGATACTTTGTTTATTCTGCCGGAAGGCCCCAGAAAGGGTCAGGCAGCGTCAAAATCTACTTTAGCCAAGTGGATTCGACAGGTCATAATACAAGCCTATAGCTTGAGAAGTAGACCGCCTCCGTTCAAAGTTAGGGCGCACTCCACGAGAGCAGTTGGAACTTCATGGGCAGTGCATCACCAGGCCTCCCTGGCTCAAGTCTGTAAGGCCGCAACATGGTCTTCAGTACACACGTTTACTAGGTTCTACCAGGTGGACGTTAGAAGTCAGGAGGATGTCGCCTTTGGGCGCAGTGTGTTGCAGGCCGCAAAAGATCCTCATGTCTGATAGCGCTCAGCTTATATATGGTGTATCCCCCCCCCTCATTTGGCATTGCTTTAGGACATCCCATTAGTAATGACTATGTCGCTCTGTGTCCCGTGATGTACGAGAAAGAAAATAGGATTTTTATAACAGCTTACCTGTAAAATCCTTTTCTTGGAGTACATCACGGGACACAGAGCTCCCGCCCCTCTTTGGGGACACTTATTGCTTTGCTACAAAACTGAGGTGCTCCCGGATGGGAGGGGCTTATATAGGGGAGGGTACTTCCGGTTTTGGAAGTTGCCAGTGCCAGCACCTGACGGTAACTATATAACCCATTAGTAATGACTATGTCGCTCTGTGTCCCGTGATGTACTCCAAGAAAAGGATTTTACAGGTAAGCTGTTATAAAAATCCTATTTTTTTTTCAAAATTTTCGGTCTTTTTCTGTTTATATCGCAAAAAATAAAAATCGCAGAGGCAATCAAATACCATTAAAAGAAAGCTCTATTTGTGGGAAGAAAAGGACGCAAATTTCATTTGGGTACAACATTGCATGTCCGCACAATTTACAGTTAAAGCAGCGCAGTGCCGAATCCCAAAAACAGGCTTGGTCCTAATGGCCCGAAATGGTCCGGGGCTTAAGTGGTTAAACCCACCGCAGGGAATTCATTCATACATTATAATAGTTGCCACCATCCCAGATGGGTTAAGAACATCCCCCGCAGTCAGTTCTGTCGTCTACGTGGGAATTGTACTAGAGATTCCGATTATGAAACCCCACGGCCAATTGCTTTCCCAGAAATTCCTAGAGAAAGGTTATCCGATTGTACTCATAGACGATGCTTTTAACAACTATCGTAACCCACCCATAGGCCCACAAACCTTATCCCCTGCTACTAAACCATCAACACGATTTATTACACAGTTTCACGACAAATATAAAAACATGGAAAAGATTTTAGCCGCACACTGGTCTATCCTAGTAGAGGACCCCCACCTAAAAACCACTATTGTTACAAAACCTAAAGTGGCATACAGAAAATGCAGAAATATGAAGAGCAAAATCGCACCAAGCAGAAATAAGCCAGCCCAATCTACCTCACCACGACTAGTCTGTATACCACTTAGAGGTATGTACCAATGTAAAAAAAACCTCTGTCTGACTTGCCAGTTTGTACATCACGGCCAAAAAACTTACTGTCAAAGGGAAAAATTATACCCTAAAATAATTTTATAATTGCTCAACAGAATTTGTCGTTTACTGCCTTACCTGCCCATGTGGACTATTTTGTGTCGGCAGAACAATTAGAGCACTTAGGGCGCGTTTTGGTGAGCACAGACGCTTTATTGAAAAAGGCCGTGACCACCACAGCATCCCTAAGCACTTCCTAACCCACCATGGCCAATCTATAGCTGGTCTCAGTGTGTGGGTAGTCGAGTCCATTCCAGCCACCTATACTGCTGCTGAGCGTTATAAATGCCTGCCAAGTAAGAAACATATTGGATTTATTCATTGTGCACTTTAATCCCTGGGGGGTTAAACGAGGAGATCGAAGTCCATAAATTGTTACGAATGTATCTTGTGTCCCTCAGTATATAGTTGTTACGCTATACACGTTCATGTGTTGAATATATTAGTGTATTGGTGTTTTTTATTTTTATTTTACATTTGTGTGTAGGTCCATACAATTATCTAACGTTCCCATGTCCCCTATTTCCTTTCCCCGCAGAGACCCCTCATCTGATTGCTACCATAGTAAGTAATATAGTCATAAAGATAATAGCTATAACCATAATCACTGATAAATTTCGTTATGGATATTTCATATTTCTGGTATAAAGAAACTGGTTACCCCAAATTAATGTTTGTTTTGTGGTTTGTAGTCGCCTCTAATAGTGTTTGGCTATAACCACTCCCATATCAAATTATAAATAACACAGTCCTTACATACCTAATTTAATTTATATATTCTAAATATTCAGTGCCATCTGGTCATATGTGTATTATCTCAAATTTATGCATACTATGTTATTGAGGTTGTTCTACGTGTGCTACGTCATCAGGAGCACTCATGAATAAGCCCCTTTTAATAATTTCCCTATGCTCGCAAGCATGCTCTTAGGCCCCTTTCACACTGGGGCGGGAGGTGCGCTGGCGGTATAGCGCCGCTATTTTTAGCGACGCTATACCGTTCGTATTGTGGCGGTATTCGGCCGCTATCGGTACGGTTTTAACCCCCGCTAGCAGCCGAAAAAGGGTTAATACCGCCCGCAATGCACCTCTGCAGAGGCGCATTACCGTCGGTATAGCCACGGTTTCCCATTGCTTTCAATGGGAAGGAGCGGTGGAGGAGCGGTAAACACACCGCTCTTCTAACCGCTCCAAAGATGCTGCTAGCAGGACTTTTGGAGCGGTCCTGCTAGCGCACCGCTCCAGTGTGAAAGCCCTCTGGCTTTCACACTGGAGAAGCAGCAGCCGCTGTTTAGGGTCGGTTTGCAGGCGCTATTTTTAGTGCAATAAAGCCTGCAAAACGACCCAGTGTGAAAGGGGTCTTACACTTATTATCTTAAATTACTTTAGGTCAGTGGTTCTCAACCTTTCTAGTGCCGTGACCCCTTGATGAAATTTCCCAAGTTGTGGGGACCCCCAACAGTAAAATAATTTTCCCTGAACGAGGGCGCCCGAACTTCCCTGCTACCAGCCGCTGATGACCTCACACACAGCCCTAATGCTATGATGTCACGGTGTCACCTACTGTCTCCTGTCATCATCATGCTCCTCGTCATCCCCCTGTTCCTGGCATCCCACCACCCTACCTCTGAGGCCTGTCATACATTTTATCACCCCGTGTCATCTCCATCCCCCCTGTCAGCTTCCTACCACCCACCCGTGTCATCTCCATCCTCCCTGTCAGCTTCCTACCACCCACCCGTGTCATCTCCATCCTCCCTGTCCGCTTCCTACCACCCACCCGTGTCATCTCCATCTTCCCTGTCCGCTTCCTACCACCCACCCGTGTCATCTCCATCCTCCCTGTCAGCTTCCTACCACCCACCCGTGTCATCTCCATCCTCCCTGTCCGCTTCCTACCACCCACCCGTGTCATCTCCATCCTCCCTGTCCGCTTCCTACCACCCACCCGTGTCATCTCCATCCTCCCTGTCAGCTTCCTACCACCCGCCCGTGTCATCTCCATCCTCCCTGTCCGCTTCCTACCACCCACCCGTGTCATCTCCATCCTCCCTGTCCGCTTCCTACCACCCACCTGTGTCATCTCCATCCTCCCTGTCCGCTTCCTACCACCCACCCGTGTCATCTCCATCCCCCCTGTCAGCTTCCTACCACCCACCCGTGTCATCTCCATCCCCCCTGTCAGCTTCCTACCACCCACCCGTGTCATCTCCATCCTCCCTGTCAGCTTCCTACCACCCACCCGTGTCATCTCCATCCCCCCTGTCAGCCTTCTACCACCCACCCGTGTCGCCTCCATCCTTCCTGTCAGCTTCCTACCACCCACCCGTGTCGCCTCCATCCTCCCTGTCAGCTTCCTACCACCCCCTGTAATCTTCATCCTCCCTGTCAGCTTCCTACCACCCCCTGTAATCTTCATCCTCCCTGTCAGCTTCCTACCACCCACCCCTGTCATCTTCCTACCACCCCCTGTAATCTTCACCCCCCCACCCTGCCAGCTTCCTACCACCCCACCCCCTTAAAGTTACTGGTGCACATCACATATGATGGACGCAGGGACATTTTTTTTTGGGGTGGGTGGGGCACTAAGCTGGTCTAGCCTAGGGCGCCAAATTGCCTAGCACCGTCCCTGCCTGCACTGTGAGGCAAATTGCCACCAGCCAGCCCGTTCCGTTAGCTGCACTGTGAGGCAAATTGTTGCCAACCCGTTCTGCCCGCTCCACTGTGAGGCAAATTGACGCCTGCCCGCCAGCCAGCCCGCTCCACCTGTTCTTCCCGCACGCTCCATTCACCTGGGCGCTGGGCCCAGGTAAAAGGAGTGTGCGGGCAGAACAGGGGAGCAGTCAGCGGGCGGGACAGTCAGCAGGTAATCGGGCTTGCTGGCCAATCAGCGGGCGGGGGAGCAGAGAGATGACATCATCTCTCACTGCCCGCCCTGCATCATTGCAGTTCCACCCCCACTGTGCGGGCAGCAGATAGATTACATTATCTCTCTGCTGCCTGCCTTTACTCTGGGACACAGCAAGTGGCAATCCGCTATGTGTGGCAGGTGACGTCATGGCAAGTGACAATCCGCTATGTGTGGCATGTGACGTGGCAAGTGACAATCTGCTATGTGTGGCAAGTGACAATCCGCAATGTGTGACAGGTGGCGTTGTGGTAAGTGACAATCCGCAATGTGTGACAGGTGGCAAGTGACAATCAGCTACGTGTGGCAGGCAGGTGACATCTGCAATGTGTGGCAGGTGGCAAGTGACAATCCGCATGTGGTGACAGGTGACACGGCAAGTGAAAATCCGCATCTGAAGGCAGGTGACGTTGGCAAGTGACACGCTCGGGGCTCCCACTGATTCTGTAATATGGTGAGTTTAACTATTTTATTTTATATAACAATGTAATAATAGAAGTAATGCACTTTAAGCATTTTTTACTAGTAATGGCAGTGATCTGCGATTTTTTTTTTGGGTAGACTGCGACATTGCGGTGGACAGGTCGGACACTTTTGACACATTTTTGGGACCATTGACAGCTATACAGCGATCTGTGCTATAAAAATGCACTGATTACTGTGTAAATGTCACTGTCAGGGAAGGGGTTAAATGTGTTCCCTGGGAGGTGTTTTTAACTAGGGGGGGGGGGTGGGAATGACTGGAGGAGAGAGATCTCTGTTCCTAATCACTAGGAACAGCAGATCTGTCTCTCCTCCCCTGTCAGAATAGGGATCTGTCTGTTTACATTGACAGATCCCCATTCTGGCTCTCTGTGGAGCGATCGTAGGTGGCCGGCTGGCATTTCGGCCGCCGGCCACGCACAGGTTCTTTTATACTCCTATATACATGTATAGAGCCATGAGAGGTCCTCTTTATACTCCTTTATACATGTATAGAGCCATGACAGGTCCTCTTTATACTCCTTTATACATGTATAGAGCCATGACAGGTCCTCTTTATACTTCTATACATGTATAGAGCCAAGACAGGTCCTCTTTATACTCCTACATACATGTATAGAGCCATGACAGGTCCTCTTTATACTCCTACATACATGTATAGAGTCATGACAGGTCCTCTTTATACTCCTATATACATGTATAGAGCCATGACATGTACTTTTATACTCCTTTATACATGTATAGAGCCATGACAGGTCCTCTTTATACATGTATAATGCCATGACGGTCCCCTTTTTATACTCCTATACATGTATAGAGCCATAAAAGGTCCTCTTTATACTCCTATATACATGTATAGAGCCATGACAGGTCCACTTTAGTTATCATGATATAAAATAATGAATGTGGGGGCATTTTGATGGGCGGGATTTTTTTTTTTGATGGGGGGGGGGGGGGCAGCATTTCATTCTTGGTACCAGGCAGCACAATGTCTTGGGCCGGCACTGTGTATCGGGGAGAGGAGTGCGGAGTGTATAACACTGACCCCGGGTGAGTGGCACAGAGACAAGAGGAGACCATTATAGGAACTACTAGGACCCACCTAAAGAGCCACTATCTCCCACCAGAAAAGCGCTGTTAAATCATATTTGGGCAAGATAACTGCCAGCACAGAGCACCTCTTGTTTGTGATCTATATTGTTCATGGGAGAAGATCCCTTTACCAATACGTTGCACAAAGCACTTTAGTGACACCATATAGGTTTTTATTAGTACACAAGAATAACTGCGCCAACCTATGTGTAAAATATTATAAATCATATGCTTCTTCTGTTATTCATTCACAATCTATTGATTGATGATGTTAAAGCGGAGTTCCACCCAAAAATGGAACTTCTGCTTTTGGGATTCCTCCCCCCTCTGGTGTCACATTTGGCACCTTTCAGGGGGAGGGGGGGAGCAGATACCTGTCTAATACAGGTATTTCGCTCCCACTTCCGGGCATAGATAGCCGAGCCACCCGCGGCTATCTACGCCACATCCGGTGCCCCCTCTGTCCCACACAGGTCCCAAAAGACAGCAGGGACCAGTGGGATCACGCAGCGGGAGTCGCGCATGCGCAGCAGGGAACCAGGCTGTGAAGCCACAAGGCTTCACTTCCCGATTCCCTTACCAAAGATGGCGGCGGCAGCAGCCGAGAGGCAGATCGGCTTTGGGTGCCGACATTGCGGACAGGTAAGTATCCTTATTTTAAAAGTCAGCATCTGCAGTATTTGTAGCTGCTGACTTTAAAAAAAATGGGCAGAACTTTGCTTTAAAGCGGAGGTGCAGCCACCAAAAAAAAAAGTCAGCAGCTACTAACAGTGTAGCTGCTGACTTTTAACAAGGGCACTTACCTGTCCTACTCGCCCGCGATGTCGGTCCCGCCACGGCGCTCGATCGCTGCTGGCAGGTCCCGGCTCCTCCATCCTGAGTAAGGGAAACAGGTAGTGAAGCCGTAAGGCTTCACTGCCCGTTTCCTACTGCGCATGCGCCACTCGTACGGCGCTTTGTAAATGGGCGGCTTGCCTCCTGGGATACACACAGTTCCCAGAAGGCAGCGCGGCCCATTCACAAGAAGAGGAAGCGGAAGGAGACCCACCGCAGACGAGAAGAGGAACATTAGAGGCAGATTAGGGGACTTCCGCATAGCAACAGGCATTTAGGGTGAGTATAATTTTATTTATTTTTTTCTATAAATTTTTTTTTTTTTTTTTTTTTTTAGGATTTTTAATAGAAATATTTTTTCAGGGTGGACCTCCGCTTTAAGTCCAACATGACGTGTCTATGCAAGAAAAAAATTATTATGGAACAATACATATCATTTATATATATATAAACATCCCAGTTGGTTCCTCAAAAGTGGTTATTCCGTGCCAGTGCTAGATATACAAAGTGTATAGCACCCAAACATGTATCTAGCACTGGCACGGAATAACCATTTTTGAGGAACCAACTGGGACGTTTATATATAAATAAGATGTATTGTTCCACAATTTTTTTTTGCACAGTCATGTCAGACTTATGTAATCATGATCTATGTATTGATTGCACCGCTTTGATTGTGACAAACAGTGACAAACAGTACAAAAATGCCTTAATTACCGTCTTTTAGTGCCTGACTAGCCGAAGTCCCTCAGGTGTTCCGTCAGCATCAGCAACCCGTCTATTGTGTTAACCGGAAGTGACTTCCCCGCCATCTTGGTACTCTCGTGGGCAGTAAGGCTACAGTTAGAAGTCGGCAAGCGGACATCTTTTTACACCCGCCAAAGTCTTTTATTTTATACTTATTTTTACCAGTAAACTGAGCTTACATACTATATAAGGTTTATATAGTATATATTCTCAGTTTCCTGGTAAAAATACGTGTAAACTGCAAGACTTTGGTGAGTGTATAAAGATGTCCGCTTGCCAACTTCTAACTGTAGCCTTACTGCGGACGAGAGTACCAAGATGGCGGCACCGGAACGTAATTTCCGCACGGGTTCTCCTCTCCCGGAAGTGACGTCTTGCTGGCCGAGACGGACAGACTCCGGCGTACACAGTAATTTCGGGTCCGTCTCGGCCAGCTTTCGCGACCCCCGCATAGTTGCCAACAGTCACGGATTGGCCGGGACATTCCCGGGATTCAAACCCTTTTCCCGGATTTATTTTGTCCCGGCCAATCCGATTTTTCCCGTTTTCCCCGAATTTGGACGCCGCAGGCCGCCGCCGCTAGAGGTCCACGGCTGGCGGAGACAATGTCTCCGCCGGCCGCCATGTTCAAGAAGACCAAAACACGGATGTAGTACAATAGAAAATAAAGCCGCTGCGGCGCCGCCCACACCCCGCACCTCCCCGGGGGTGGGCGGCGCCGCAGCAGCTTTATCTTCTATTGTACTACATCTGTGTTTTGGCTGGCCGGCAGGCCACCCCGCCCCGCTGCAGGTCTGTCTGTAATGGAAAGGGGCGGGGGTCGGCAGCGCCACAGTTTAATTTTTTTTTTTCAGCCACACTGTCGGCTCCGCCTCTATTTTGTTCCCCTTCGGGGAAGGGGAAACAATAATGGCGGCCGAGACAGGAGACGCCTGTGGTTAAGGGGGGACTCCGCTGGGGATGCCTGTGGTAAGGGGGGACTCCGCTGGGGACGCCTGTGGTAAGGGAGGACTCCGCTGGGGACGGCTGAGGTAAGGGGGACTCCGCTGGGGACGCCTGATGTAAGGGGGGACTCCGCTGGGGACGCCTGATGTAAGGGGGGACTCCGCTGGGGACGCCTGATGTAAGGGGGGACTCCGCTGGGGACGCCTGATGTAAGGGGGGACTCCGCTGGGGACGCCTGATGTAAGGGGGGACTCCGCTGGGGACGCCTGATGTAAGGGGGGACTCCGCTGGGGACGCCTGATGTAAGGGGGGACTCCGCTGGGGACGCCTGATGTAAGGGGGGACTCCGCTGGGGACGCCTGATGTAAGGGGGGACTCCGCTGGGGACGCCTGATGTAAGGGGGGACTCCGCTGGGGACGCCTGATGTAAGGGGGGACTCCGCTGGGGGCGCCTGAGGTAAGGGGGGACTCCGCTGGGGGCGCCTGAGGTAAGGGGGGACTCCGTTGGGGACGCCTGAGGTAAGGGGGGACTCCGCTGGGGACGCCTGAGGTAAGGGGGGACTCCGCTGGGGACGCCTGAGGTAAGGGGGGACTCCGCTGGGGACGCCTGAGGTAAGGGGGGACTCCGCTGGGGACGCCTGAGGTAAGGGGGGACTCCGCTGGGGACGCCTGAGGTAAGGGGGGACTCCGCTGGGGACGCCTGAGGTAAGGGGGGACTCCGCTGGGGACGCCTGAGGTAAGGGGGGACTCCGCTGGGGACGCCTGAGGTAAGGGGGGACTCCGCTGGGGACGCCTGAGGTAAGGGGGGACTCCGCTGGGGACGCCTGAGGTAAGGGGGGACTCCGCTGGGGACGCCTGAGGTAAGGGGGGACTCCGCTGGGGACGCCTGAGGTAAGGGGGGACTCCGCTGGGGACGCCTGAGGTAAGGGGGGACTCCGCTGGGGACGCCTGAGGTAAGGGGGGACTCCGCTGGGGACGCCTGAGGTAAAGGGGGACTCCGCTGGGGACGCCTGAGGTAAGGGGGGACTCCGCTGGGGACGCCTGAGGTAAGGGGGGACTCCGCTGGGGACGCCTGAGGTAAGGGGGGACTCCGCTGGGGACGCCTGAGGTAAGGGGGGACTCCGCTGGGGACGCCTGAGGTAAGGGGGGACTCCGCTGGGGACGCCTGATGTAAGGGGGGACTCCGCTGGGGACGCCTGATGTAAGGGGGGACTCCGCTGGGGACGCCTGATGTAAGGGGGGACTCCGCTGGGGACGCCTGATGTAAGGGGGGACTCCGCTGGGGACGCCTGATGTAAGGGGGGACTCCGCTGGGGACGCCTGATGTAAGGGGGGACTCCGCTGGGGACGCCTGATGTAAGGGGGGACTCCGCTGGGGACGCCTGATGTAAGGGGGGACTCCGCTGGGGACGCCTGATGTAAGGGGGACTCCGCTGGGGACGCCTGATGTAAGGGGGGACTCCGCTGGGGACGCCTGATGTAAGGGGGGACTCCGCTGGGGACGCCTGATGTAAGGGGGGACTCCGCTGGGGACGCCTGATGTAAGGGGGGACTCCGCTGGGGACGCCTGATGTAAGGGGGGACTCCGCTGGGGACGCCTGATATAAGGGGGGACTCCGCTGGGGACGCCTGATATAAGGGGGGACTCCGCTGGGGACGCCTGATGTAAGGGGGGACTCCGCTGGGGACGCCTGATGTAAGGGGGGACTCTGCTGGGGACGCCTGATGTAAGGGGGGACTCTGCTGGGGACGCCTGATGTAAGGGGGGACTCCTCTGGGTACACCTGATGTAAGGAAGGACTCCGCTGGGTACGCCTGAGGTAAGGAGGGACTCCTCTGGGGACGCCTGATGTAAGGAGGGACTCCGCTGGGGACGCCTGATGTAAGGAGGGACTCCTCTGGGGACACTTGATGTAAGGGGGGACTCCACTGGGGACGCCTGATGTAAGGGGGGACTCCACTGGGGACGCCTGCATAGTTACCAACAGTCCCGAATTTCCCGGGACAATCATGATTTTTGGACCCTTGTCCACAAGTGTGGAGGGGGCTCTGCTGGGGAGGCACCTGATGCAAGGACGGACTGCTGGGGAGGCACCTGATGCAAGGACGGACTGCTGGGGAGGCACCTGATGCAAGGACGGACTGCTGGGGAGGCACCTGATGCAAGGACGGACTCCTGGGGAGGCCATCTGGTGGCAGGCGACGTGGCAGGTAACACGCTCAGGGCTTCCACTGATTCGGCATTATGGTGAGTTGAATGATTTCATTTTATATTACAATGTAAAAATAGAAATAATGCACTTCAATCATCCTGACACCGTAACAACCATGGTGCCGGGATGATTGAAGTGCCAACAGGTGTTTTGGAGTATCCTTATCTGCCAATTTTGTTACACATTACTATTGTGGTGTAGGATCTGGCTTCTTTCTTTCTATTTCTTTCTCTCTCTTTCTCTCACCTCGGACTCTAGCCACACCCCTTTGAACCACGCCCATTTAAACCACACCCACTATCGTGCGTAAACCACGCCCATTGTTCACTGCGACGCGCTTCGCGCGCCGCATTTTTCACTCCAACATGACACGCCTACAAACGAATGCCCCGCCCCCTGATTATAGCAAGGCTCCGCCTCAATACAAAAAAAGTGTCCCAGATGTTTTTTTTGCAATGTTGGCAACTATGCCCCCGGCGAATCGGCAATCGACCCCCCGGGGGGTCGCGACCCCCGGGTTGAGAACCGCTGCTTTAGGTGATAGATATGCCCCCCTTATATAGGTTTATCTTATATACCTCCTTTTATACACAATTTGTAATAAATATATATATATATATATATATATATATATATATATATATATATATATATATATACTCGAGTATAAGCCAAGTTTTTCTGCCCCTTTTTTTGGGGTGAAAATTACCCCCTCGGCTTATACTCGAGTCATGTTTTAATGTCATGTTCTTACTTGTCTCCAGTGTGTCTCCGTATCGCGGCGCGCAATCCCCCGCTGTGAGTGTGAATATCTCCTGCTTGCCGTGTCTTTCTCCCATTAACGGGAGAAGGCCGCCGCCGCTGCCGTAACTCCCGCCCATGCTGTGATGCTGCTGTGCACTAGGATTGGCTGCTGGGACTGCCATGTCCCAGCAGCCAGTGATCATTGTGGCTCCTCCCGGCTACCCCGCCCGCATGTTTCTTAGATACTTCTGCAGCGGGCGGGAGTCGGGTCATAAAACAGAGCGGAAGTGAGGCAAGAAACAAAGTACAGTACAGTATGGGACACACTGATTGGACACTGGGGACACTCTGATTGTTCCCTGATGGGGACACACTGATAAAAGTATTTTATCAGTGTGTCCCCGTCAGTGTTTTATCAGTGTGTCCCCATCAATGTCCAATCAGTGTCCCCATCAGTGTTTTAACAGTCATTTAATCTACTGATGCCTCAATTAATGTAATTTTATTGGTAACTATTTAATATTTTAGAAATTTACCGTACCAGTAGCTGCTGCATTTCCCACCCTAGGCTTATACTCGAGTCAATAAGTTTTCCCAGTTTTTGTGGTAAAATTAGGTGCCTCGGCTTATACTCGGGTCAGCTTATACTCGAGTATATACGGTGTGTGTGTGTGTGTGTGTGTGTGTGTGTGTGTGTGTGTGTGTGTGTGTGTGTGTGTGTGTGTGTGTGTGTATATATATATATATATCCTATATGCCTTTTTTATATGGGTTTTTTTATATATTTTTTTTTAACATATTTGAATATTTTTTTATATGTGTGTTTTTAACGTGTATCTTTTAGTGTGTGTGTGTGTATATATATATATTTTTTTTCTGAATATATGTTTTTAAATATATATTTTTTAAATATATGTGTAGTCTAGCTTACAATTGTCAAATCCAAGTGAGTATTCTCGTGGTGTATATGTATATACATGCCATTTTATTTTCCGTCCAGCTTGTTGCTATTTATTGTATTCTGGACCGCGCTGGGACTTGTAGTCCCATGGCGCTGACATACATATAAAGGCTTAGCCTTAACATCCCACCATCAGGCCAATAGAAGGAGCAGTGGCTCAGAGCGTGGAGCCCAATCAGCCCCTTGCTTTCTCTGGAAACCCTCCCCCAGAAGTGTCCTCCAGAAGTAATCACGTGACCCGTGATGTCACGTGCGCTCCACGCCGGACCAAGCCTCCTCCTGAAGGCCACAGGAAAAGCTTCTGACCGAGCCAGGACACCCTGCAAACCTTACATCTCTGCAGCCCAGGGATCCGGGACGAGGATACTATCACTTTACAGATGAGCCCTTTTATTTGTTATGTCTTGTAAATGTGATTGTACTACTTTGCCATTAAAGAAACTGTTGTAATACTGCACTTAGGTGGCGCTTATTTCTCTTCACCCTTCTCTCTTGCCTACTACAGAGCCAGCTCTCTGAGGACAGCAGCCACCTTTTGAATAGCCATTGCCTCTTAAACCTTGAACTGCTTGACACTTGTTATGAACTATTTGCTACATCCCAACCTATTTGTGCTATCATGTATTTGCACTGACAGTTACTTTTACCTACATCAGGTACTTTCACAGTGGCCTCTCAAAGTCTCAAAAAAGTACTAGTACTGTCAAGTCCAACATGTGGGATGTGACAAACACATTTCAGCTGCTGCTGCTCAAAACGAGACTGAAGCCTCGTACACACGGCCGAGTTTCTCGTCGAAAAAAACACGTCGTTTTTTTCGACGAGATCCTTGGACAAGAAACTTGTCCCGGCCGAGTGTACACACGCTCGATTCAAAAAACCCGCGGTTCTTTGAATGGAGCGTACGCGGTGACGTCATCGACTACGACGAGCATGCGCTCGTCACATTCGATGCCGTCGCTGCCATCTTGGTATACCCTACCTATGCCTAGGAAGCTACCGCGCATGCGTCAAATTCATTTCGAACATGCGCGGGCTTCCCGGAGGACAGGTAAGTGTACACACACTCACTTTTCTCGTCGAGCAGGTTCTCTATTTTCTCGTCGAGATTACTTGTCGGTTTTCTTGACGAGAAACCATACACACGAACGAATTTCTCGGCAAGACATCTCTGCCAGCAAGTTTCTTGCTGGTTCTTGCTGAGAAACTCGGTCGTGTGTACGAGGCCTAACAGGGAAAAACTGACAAAACTGAAGGCTACCAGCAACAGGACCTGAAAGTCCTAAAGGATATTGTGCAGTAACAAGTTGCTAAGAGTGTGACAGACACACCCTGGACAGAGGCTTTTGGAGGGGACTGAATGCTAGCTTCTTGCCTACTGACTATGGGCCCTGGCTTTTAAGGGAACACTACTCTTTGTGAGGCGTATGCCTGGGGACCCTTGGAGTAATGTTACTTGGGATTCAAGTCCATGTCTCCCCAAGACACCCAGACTCTGAGATCAATGTTAATGGCCTATATGCCACATTTCCAGCAAGGACAGCTTCACACTGTGGGACTCATAGCAGATGCGAATGTCATCAGCGAGCCATCTGTCTGAGGTTGTCTGCTATAATGTGTTTATTGCAAGTGGGTCTAGTGGGCCTCCTAAAGGTCTTTCACCCATTGTTATTTGTGCTAATTAACTCAGCTATTGTCTGAAGATGTTCTGTGTTTATACTTATGATAATGTGTTTTGTGCCTTCTGAGCTTGGAGTTGGCAAGTCTGACCTGTAATGAGACATTTGAGTCATCCAGGTGATTAAATAAGGGTCCTCTGTGATAGGATTAGTCATGAGTCAGCTGTACCCCGTTAGCTAAACCATTGTGTGATGTTTTGGGTAAATATTTGGGTCATTGTTAATGTGGTGAGTGACCTCCTTCTCAAGTGTATAAAAAACTGTATTCTTGTTTAAATAAACAGTTCCAGCTTTGCAGCCAAATGAGTTCCGCCTAGTTCTTGGTTGTAATATGCAGCTATAATATCTAATATCTATATTCAGACTGGAGGAATTGGTATATGATGGAAGCACTCAAGCGGAGTGGGACAGGGATCCGTTACAAAGAGTACCAAGCCCTCTGTAGAAGTCATCCAGACACAGTGCCTTTTATGCAAGCAAATTACTCCATATGATAAGGAGTCCAACCTATCTACTTTAAAAAACAATGCAGAATGAGAGGGCAGGCCAAAGAAGCAGTAGGCCAGTTTTGTGACCTTCCTTCTATTTTGTGAACCCCCATAAACCCATTATGACCTTAAAGGTATAGGGTTATGGCAAGTTCAAAGCGGAGATCCTAGTGTTTTAAGTTCCTGTCCCTGTGTTTACTGGTGGTTTCTTGAATTTACAGAGTCATCGTGTTCACAGACGCTTGACATCATCCACTTCACTAAAAAATGGCTGCAATTAAAGACCCTGACATGGTTCTATACAGTATCATGGGAAAAGTTATCATGAACCAGTATCTGTGATCCCTGTGATACTCGGAAAAAGTGAGGGAGCCATAGAGATCCCTGGAGTATGGGTCAGGTTGTGGAGATGGCAGCATGGTACGTCATGGTAGCAGCGCTGCTAAGTTAATTACAATCCCAGTGTGCTCAAGTCTAGAGAGTTAAGCCTAGTATACACGACCGAGAATCTCGTCGTAAAAAAACCTGCAGTTTCAAGCTTGACGGGATTCTTGTCAAGCTTTCCTTGCATCAACACTGTCAATTACAAATCTCGTCGCTGTAAAGCACGGTGACATATAACACGTACGACGGCAGTATAAAGGGGAAGTTCGATTCCAATGGCGCCACCCCTTGGGCTGCTTTTGCTGATCTCGTGTTACCGCGTGTTAGTAAAAGTTTGGGGAGAGATGATTTGCGCTTTTCAGTCTTCGTGCTTTTCAGCCTGTTACAGCATGATGAATGTGCTATCTCCATTACGAATGCTAGTTTTACCAGAAGGAGCGCTCCCGTCTCATACTTGATTCTGAGCATGCGCGATTTTTTTAAGACTCAGAAAAGCATACACACGACCGGTTTTCTCGTCGAGAAAAACGAGAATCCTGACGAGAAAATAGAGAGCAGGTTCTCTATTTTTCTCGTTGAGATTCCCGGCAGTTTTCTCGACGAAAAACCATACACACGAACGGTTTTCTCGGCAAGAAAGATCTCCCAGCAGTTTTCTTGTCGTTTCTTGACGAGAAAACCGGTCATGTGTACGAGGCTTTATACTTCCAGCATTACCCAATAAGGTGAAGGGCTCTGGGGACAGTGATAATACTGTTCTTGGAGATACTGTAGGTACTGGCCCTGCACACTTTGGCTTCCGTTGCTGTCAAAGTCAGTGAGTCAATGAGAAGAGAGGGGGTGGGGCCATGCCGCAGCTCCTTGTCTGAATGGACACACAAAGCAGCGTCTCCGTTCGGGTGCCCCCATAGCAAGCAGGAGCACCGGGGAAGGACCCGAGAAGAGGAGGATCTAGGCTGCTCTGTGCAAAACTTTGCAAGCCATCCAGTATCATCTTCAATGCTACAGTTCCTATTCCCAGGAGCTACAGGAGTTTATTTTGTTAAGCGTTGAGCTTTTATTAAAACATAATTATTTTTTATTTGATGGCGTATATTATGTCCAGCGCTGTGGGGCATCAATAGGTGCTAGATTCTCACCATCCATGGCGAATCTCTACATGGGTTGGTGGGAGGAACAAGTTTTGTTCTCTCCCAGCAACCCTTTTGCCAGGCAGATTGTATGGTATGGTCGCTATATCGATGACCTCGTGATGGTGTGGGATGGTGTCATTATGGGATTGCATGAATTTTGGAAATTCCTTAATGTCAATCAGCTAAATCAAAATTTTTAAAGGGCGATGCAACTATGGGTGATGTTTCAACATGCACCTATAGGTAACCATGCTCTGGTAACACTACACTTTTTGCAGCCAGTTGTCATCCATCCCACACCATCAATGCCATCCCTTATGGGGAGTTTATTCGAGCCAAACGCAATTGCTCAACAAGCCCAACCTTTGAACTAGAATGTAAGGTCATTCATCAGCGCTTATTGGACCGAGGTTATAACAAATCTGTTATATATCAAGGACTGGAAAGGGTTTTGAAAATGGATAGAGGAATTACCGTCAGATAAGCCTAAAACCAAGAGGGAGTATAAGAATAAGAGTAAACGTCATCAACCTCACAATTCTAGTAACAGAAAAACGGGTAAACCTATTACATTTGTAACCACATTTTCCCAAGAATATAATCAAATAGTCAGAATAATAAAAAAGAATCTGGCAATATTGTATACAGACAAAGATTTAAATGGGATTTTGCAAGCAGGTTGCCTTTTTTCTAGCCGACGTGCGCCCACCCTGGGGACTGCACTATCACCTAGTCTATTCTCATCCAAACAATGCCAACCTACCTGGCTTTCCTATCCTGGAAGTTATCCCTGCAATATAAAAACCTGTAGGTATTGTAATTTGTGTGATCTGGGTAAAAACTAGTTAGACTTACCGGTAACTCTATTTCTAGGAGTCGTCCAGGACAGCACTAGAGAGAGATAGGCTCCACCTCCGGAGGCAGGAAACACATCATACCGATCTTTAAAGGGCGGCTTCCGTCCCTCGTCCTCAGTCTTTTAACCGAGAACTTCCCCGGAACGGCTTCTGAAACAACAAAAAAACACTCGTCCACCATTATAACAGCATATAGGGAGGGAATCCCTGCTGTCCTGGACGACTCCTAGAAATAGAGTTACCGGTAAGTCTAACTCTAGTTTTCTCTAGTCGTCTGTCCAGGACAGCACTAGAGAGGATCAGCGAGAACTTACCAGATTAGGGGGGGGACTACCGCTTGGAGGACTTTCCTCCCAAACGCTTGGTCTTGCGCTGAGAGAAGGTCCAATCTATAATGCTTCATGAACGTCGAGTAATTTGACCATGTTGCTGCTCGACAAATTTGTTCTGGTGTTGCTCCAGCTCGCTCTGCCCAAGAGGCCGATAGTGCCCATGTGGAGTGAGCTATGGGGGAAAAAGGGCATTCTTTTCCTAAGATTTTGTAAGCTTCCACAATAGCCTGCTTAATCCATCTTGCGATTGTGCCTTTTGAAGCTTGAAACCCCAATTTTTTTCCCGAATGCAAAATAAATAGAGCATTGGATTTCCTAATGTTTTTGGACAACTCCAGATATTGTAAGACACAGGCTCTCACGTCCAGATTGTGGAATTCTGTCTCCCTTAGATTGGTTGGGGACCCAAAAAAGGAAGGCAAAACAATTTGAGCCCTATGGAACTTTGACACCACTTTGGGCAAAAAACCTGGGTCTGTCCGTAATACCAGCCTGTCTTCAAAAACTTGTAGAAAAGGCTCCTTAATGGAAAGTGCCTGCAGCTCACTAATGCGTCTCGCAGTGGTTATGGCCACTAGAAAGACAGATTTGAGCGTGACCCATTTTAGGGACAGCTCTTTCTCTTGTGACCATTTAGCCCAACCCTGCAACACTGTCGTCAGGTCCCATTTTGGCAGGACTTTAAATGGAATGGGTCTAATTCTGGCTAACCCCTTGAAGAACCTGCTCACTAGCGGGTCTATAGCCAGGGGTCGCTCTAAAATACTGACAAGGCCGATACCTGTACTTTTAGTGTACTAATGGCCAGTCCTTTATCCGCACCATCTTGTAAAAACTCCAAGATGGCTGGGATACTTGCAGACACCTTTTTGGTATCCAACCATGAACAAAATTTTTTCCAAACTTTAACATAAATCGCTTGGGTAACCTTCTTTCTACTAGAAAGAATGGTGTTTACTACCCTATCCGAGAGCCCCTTAGACTTCAGGAGACTCTCTTCAGACACCAGGCTGACAGCTTCAGGGTCTGAACCTTGGATAATAGGACTGGGCCCTGGGATAGCAGATCCTTCCTTACGGGCAACATGAGGGGGGGTTCCGCTGTCAGGCGTAACAGTATGGAAAACCAAGGCCTCTTTGGCCAATACGGGACCACTAGGATCATTGTGGTGCGTTCCTGCACAAATTTCCTCAGGACAAGAGGAATAAGTTTGAACGGGGGAAAGGCGTAACATAGGTGAAACGGCCACTTCTGGGCTAGGGCATCTATCCCTTTGGCCCCTATTTCTCTTTCTATCGAAAAGTAAGCTGGCACTTTGGCATTCGACCTGTTGGCAAACAAGTCCACTTCGGGAATGCCCCACTTCTCTATTATTAGTTGGAAGACCTCCCTGTTTAGCGACCACTCTGATTCGCACACTTGGTGTCGGCTCAGAAAGTCCGCCAGGCAATTATCCACTCCCTTCAGATGGACCGCGGATATGGACTTCAGATTTTTTTCTGCCCAGGCCAAGATAGCGCTCGCTATCTTGATTAAGGATGGACACCTTGTTCCTCCTTGCTTGTTTAAATATGAGACTGCTACCACACTGTCTGAGAGGACCTGTACGTGGTGATTTTTCAGCTCCGCGACAAATGCCCTTAGGGCTTCCCAGATTGCTTGCAACTCCCTCCAATTGGCTGACCTTTGGGACTGCACTTTTTCCCAGCGCCCTTGGGCTACCTTTGATCCCCAATGGGCCCCCCAGCCCCAGGCACTGGCGTCCGTGGTTATTCGGACTGACACCGGAAGAGACCAAAACAGACCCTGCACTAGGTTCTCTTCGTCCCTCCACCACCAAAGAGACCTTTTGGTCTTTGGGGATAGATGGAAGGTCGCGTCCAACGATTCCTGCGTTCCATCCCAGTTGTTCAGAATATCTGCCTGAAGACACCTGAAATGGGCTCTTGCCCATGGTACCGCAGGGATTGTTGCCGTCAGGACACCCAAACCCGACATGGCTGAGCGGATAGAAATTGCCAGATTGTTTTGAAGGAAGGCTGCCGTAGCCTTTACCTTTTTTACTTTCTCCGCTGCGAG
The DNA here is from genome assembly GCA_029206835.1 of Rana muscosa. Lineage (NCBI taxonomy): Eukaryota > Metazoa > Chordata > Amphibia > Anura > Ranidae > Rana > Rana muscosa. Next base: position 471,065,565 of record CM055116.1, on the reverse strand, counting down.
ATAAATTTTCTGCGTCACTGAGTTTACTAGGAAGCCCAAGTACTGCAGGACCTATGTCGGGGTTAGGTTTGATTTCTCCCAATTTAATAACCACCCCAGTTTTTCCAAAAAGGATATGGCCACCCGTAGATCCTCTTGCAGTTGGAGCGCGGAGGGTGCAAAAAATAAAAGGTCGTCCAGGTAAGGGATGACTGATATCCCTTCCAGTCTCAGGGGGGCCAGTGTCTCCGCCAAAATTTTTGTAAATATTCTGGGGGATGAAGACAGGCCGAATGGCAGGGCCCTGAACTGAAAATGTCGGACCTGCTTTCCCCATCTGATTGCTACCCTTAAAAACTTTTGAGATTCCGGATGGATAGGGACGTGTAAGTAGGCATCCCTCAAATCGAGGGAGGCCAAGAAACAATCCGGGGGAAGAATTGACTTCACCGAAAGGATTGTCTCCATCCGAAATTTTTTGTAAGCCACCCATTTGTTTAGTGATTTCAGATTTAATATTAGGCGGAAATTGCCCGACGGTTTTCTCACTATGAAAACATGCGAGTAGAAACCTAGGTTTATCTCCTGCTGTGGCACTGGGATAAGAACCCCCTGGTCTACCAAGTCGCCTATTTGTGACAACAAGGCTGTCCTTTTCTGAAAATCCCTGGGCGGAGAGGTTACGAACGTTCTTGTGGGCGGAGTGCCCCTGAACTGAATTCGATAGCCTTCCCTGATTATCCTCCGAATAAATGTATTTGGGGTAGTCTTTTCCCACTGTGGGAGGAACTGCCCCAATCTCCCTCCCACTGAAACTAAGTCACTGGGATTTGGTGGTCTTTTTAGGAGAGGAAAACAGGACACCTTTCTGCTTACCCTTTCCCCACTGCTTCCCAGAGGTCGACCCCTTAGGGGCCTGCCCCTGAATCGGCCTTTGTCCTTGGGGACGAAAAAAACGTTTCCCCTGAACCCTTTTATTTTTGACCGGGAAGGCCTTTTTCTTGTCGGCAGTACGGTCTAGCACTTTCTCTAGATCTTGCCCGAACAAAAGGTCTCCTTCAAATGGGATGCCACATAGTCTGATTTTTGATGCCGGGTCTCCCGACCAGGACTTTAGCCATAAAGCCCTGCGTGAGGAATTGATTAAGGCAGCGGTCTTTGCCGATAGCTTGACCGACTCCGCGGATGCGTCTGCCATATAGCCCGCCGCCTTGTGTAGCATAGGCAGGGAATCAAGAATCTCCTTCCTGGAGGTCCCACTTTCCAGATGGTTTTGTAGCTGGTCCAGCCAGACCTCCAAGTTACGAGCCACTATAGTTGTAGCCATTGCTGGCTTTAAACTTGTCATGGCTACTTCCCATGACCTTTTCAGCAGTACCTCCATCCTTTTGTCCATAGGTTCCTTAAGGACACCCATGTCCTCAAAGGCAAGGTCTGTTGACTTGGAACACTGGGAAAAAGCTGCATCCACTTTGGACACTTTGTTCCAGATACAGGAGGAATCCTCACTGAAGGGAAATCTCCTCTTCAGACTTTTGGGAAAAAACTATTTTTTCTCTGGTTCCCGCCATTCCTTTTTAATATAATCTGCCAGTGTACTATGTACCGGAAATACCCTGTTCTGACCCTCTTTCAGGGTTTGGTACATCTGGTCATGCAAGGACAAGGAAGCCTGCTCTTCTTTGATATCGAGAGTCTCATATATCACCCCTAATAAGGCATCCACCTCCTCGAGTGAGAGCCTGTATCTGGGCGAACTTGTCCCCTGGTTCGGAATATCTCTGGATGAAGCCGCCTCACTTAGCTCGTCCAAGGAATCTGGTTCCCCTCCGTCTGATGCATCACCCACCTCTGGGGCCGAATCAGGGGGGACTGCAGCTGGTGGTTTTGGGGTTTCAAGGCTTGCCAGCATTGATTTAATGGTCTTCATTTCTTTCTGAACCCCAGCAATTAGTTCTTTACATGCCCCTGTTGCCTCCTTGTAAACCAATTTGTCAATACAGGGTTTACAAAGGGGCTTGCTCCATCCCTCCTTTAGTTTGTTCGTACATGACGGACACCTCTTCTTCCCCCCTGACCTCTCCGGGTCTTTAGGCTGAGCCTGGGAAAGAGAAGGAGAGAAGAAATCAGGGCAAGTAGTCAGAAACCCTTTAGACAAGCGGGGATTGTACCTTCACCACACCGATGTGCACCCCCACCAGCTGCTGACAGGATTCGCATGGCTCTTTAGCCCGGATCCTGTCGCTGAAGGAGGGGGGGGGTATTACCTTTCCCCCCCCCTTCCCCAGCCCTGTAGGTCCAGGGCACCCCAGTGTCTGCCTACCTGAGCTGGGCCGGCACCACTGCCACCTGGTTCCATTGTCTCCATGCTGTCTCCTACCTCTGTAGTCAGCTGCTGGATCATCTTCAAGGAACCGTCTATCTTGTGGCCGGTGTTTTTTTAAAATTCCCGCCATGGCCCCAGCGTCCACGCTCGCCACGCGACCCGGAACCGGAAGTGTTGCGCCGGAAGTATCCGCCTTCCTCCTGCGTTCCACAGGCCGGAACTCGAGGCCTACGCCCGCCCCCCGCTGGACACACACGCCAGAGACCACAGTAACTGGCCGGCATATGCCAGGATGTCCTGCGGGGAACGTCAGCCCTCCTCGGGCTATACCGGAGGATTGCGCCGGTACGAGCTTCACTGCAGCCTGACCGGGGGACCCAACAAAGCCTGCCACCTCTCAGGTATCGCAGACCTCCTTCCCCCTTCCTCTAGCAGTCTGCCTCGGCTTAGGGGAAGGAGAGCTCCATCCAGCCTCCTCCTCCGGTGGAGGAAACACAAAGACTGAGGACGAGGGATGGAAGCCGCCCTTTAAAGATCGGTATGATGTGTTTCCTGCCTCCGGAGGTGGAGCCTATCTCTCTCTAGTGCTATCCTGGACAGACGACTAGAGAAACATTTGTTGCCACAGCTACAGATGAAGAGTTCACTATACAGCAATACATCAACTGTGGCACAAACTATGTAATTTACCTGATCACCTGTATTTCATGCAGCCTCCAATATGTAGGCTGTACCACACGTCCTTTGAGAACCCGTATAGGGGAACACTATTGTGACACAAATAATTCAAACGCTAGAAATATTTTGAATGCAACACGTCACTTTAGGGAATGTCATCAGGGCGATCTTTCCTCTTTCCGTTTTAGAGGAATAGAACAGTTGTCTCACTCGCCCAGAGGAGGTGACAGGGAGAGAAGACTATTGGGGAGAGAAGCATGGTGGATTTTTAGATTAAAAACTAGGTCACCTCAGGGGTTAAACCTGAGGTGGGATCTGGACCTGCGCTTACATTAAGAATGCCTCTCCCCGGAGTCTCCCCTCTGTTTCTTTCTTTTCCTTCTCTGGTGTCTTTTTTCACATACCTGGATTATTATTTTTATCTTTGTACTTAATGTTTTTTCAATTTCATGGTGTGTTTTAATTATATGTATGTGTGCATGCATGACTGCGTGCATACATGTACATATTATCACTGTAGGGTGTGTGAAAAATAGTGGCATACACATGGATCACCCAATATGCTTTGCAGCTGATTGCCTTTTTGGATAATTGCCTGCAGTCAATTTAGACAATTAATGGGTGGAGCCAGTGATCCTCAGAGCTACTATTTACTTCACTAGTTTCATGTTTGTAATGTGGTTATGACTAAGGCCTTATAGGCTGAAACGCGTCAACCTTTCCTATTTGCGTTTATCTACTGTGGCTTGTCAATAAATACGTACATTTTTTAAGAGCAAAGACCGGAGTGCGGATCATCTTTTCTTCATTCACTTCTACTCAGCCAGCGACTGTGGATCGAGCACCTGGGAGCTCTGCTTTCTATGTGATGTATGGGTAGGAGCACTGACTTTTTTGTTTATATTCTGTGCAAAACCACTCCACAGAGCAGGTAAGTATAACTTGTTTGTTATTTTTAAACAAAAAACTTTTACCTTAGTATTACTTTAATACTTAGTATTAAACCCTCAACATTTATTAGCTTAAAGGAGTTGTAAAGATAAAAAATCTTCTATCTTAATGCATTTTATGCATTAAGATAAAAAAACCTTCTGTGTGCAACCACCCAATCACCCCCTAATACTTACCTGAGTCCCATCTCTCTCCAGCGATGCCCACAAGTATCTCAGCCATCCATAACTCTCCTCCTGATTGGCTGAGACACAGAAGCCATTGGCTCCCCCTGCTGTCAATCAAAGTTAGTTAGCCAATCAGGAGAGATAGGGGGCGGGGCCAAATGGGGGCTCCGTGTCTCAATGAACACGGGGAGCTATGACTCGGCTTGGGTGCCCCCATAGTAAGCTGCTTGCTGTGGGGGCACTCCACAGGAGGGAGGGGCTAGGAGAGCTGAAGAGGGACCCGAGAAGAGTAGGTTTGGGGCTGCTCTGTGCAAAACCATTACACCGAGCAGGTAAGTATAACATGTTTGTTATTTTTATTGGGAAAAAAAAACGAGACTTTACAATCACTTTAACACCACAATGAAACACCAGTAAAGGTTTTGGTAAAATTCTTTACCCAGCACTTGCAGTTTACAACATTCCGTGCTGCTGGATCTTTCCCTCTCATGGCTGCTTCCTTAAATGTTCTGCTTTGCAATGTGTTTCTATTGATCCACACAGTGTAAGACACAAACTCTAGCGTCTGCATGCGAAACAGGAACCCTGGGGCAGCAGACAGCTTAAAGGGGTTGTAAAGGTTCGTTTTTTTATTTTCTAAATAGGTTCCTTTAAGCTAGTGCATTGTTGGTTCACTTACCTTTTCCTTCGATTTCCCTTCTAAATGTTTTTTTACTTTGTCTGAATTTCTCACTTCCTGTTTCTCCTCAGTAAACTTCACACCATCATCCGAGCAGTGTTTAGTCAGCCAGAACAGCTTACTGAACAGCTTACTGAGGAGGAACAGGAAGTGAGAAATTCAGACAAAGAAAACAAAGAAAAAAAACATTTAGAAGTGTAGCGGATATCAATATTTGAGTATTTGAGCGGTAGCATGGCCCAAATGCAGCAATTACGAGGGTTTTATGGTTGTTTTTGTTCGTGGAAGATATCAATGGTGTCCAGTTCCCTGCGGCCCCTGGGTGGCACTGTCACCTTGGGCTGGGGTTGAACCACCATTGTAGGGCTGTGCCCTTTTTGTCCTCTCGCAGCGGCAGTACGGCGGGGCGGGGAACCCGTTGTGCTTGCTGGGAGAGGGTATAAAGGGGGCGGACATCTTGCGCACGAGGAGTCCGAGCACCAGGCACCTTCAGCCTGGGGCTGCTGTCCATTCGTCTGTGTCCAGGTGCCCTTGGCCTGGGCACGTGGAGTCGAGTTCCATCCCAGGCACCTTAAGCCTGGGGTGAGGTACTTTGCAAGAAGGCCTGGGGCCCAGTACCTTCCACTGGGTCCCGCGAGGGATGAGGTATTCCTAGGGTGCCCCCGGAGTTGGTAGCCCGAATCCAGGGCGTAAGGGACCAGAGATGTGACCCTCCCGAAGAGCTGGTACAGCATAATGCCGGTGACGGTGTGGGCCTCTGGAGACCGTCCGGATGGATGTCTTTCCCTGACAGGGGCCATTTATCCTAACGGAGGAATCCTATGTTCTTGTGGTCAGTGGCGGGGATCCAACTGAACCAGGTCAGTGGCAGAGACCTCTATTCAAGGTCTGTGGCAGAGGCCTCTACTTTCACCAGGGTTTGTGGCAGAAACCAAATTCACGGTCGGTGGCAGCGACTGTGCGCCAAGCCTGTTTGCAGTATACGGAACAGGAGAGAACTTTAATTCTTTGATTGTGCCTGGACCTTCTCCTTCCCACACCTGTCTGTTCTTTAAAGTGGAGCTCCACCCTAAATTTCAACTTCTGCTATTTGGATTCCTCCCCCCCTCCGGTGTCACAATTGACACCTTTCAGGGGGGAGGGGGTGAAGATACCTGTCTAAAACAGGTATTTTCACCCACATCCGGGAATCCATACCTCCCAACATTTCAAAACTCCACCATGGGACACACTGCCTCGATTTTCAAAGTTGTTGAGCGGGGGGGGGGGGGGGGGGGGGGTGAATGCCGCGGACGTATTAGATGTTAGAAGAAAACACAACAACAGAAACACAAGACAGAGCCCTCGCCCGCCCGTCTTACCTGCTGCCTCCTGGTGCGCTGAATCTGACCTCCTCATCCGATGCGCCGTAGGGAACCCTCAGCGAGGATGGCGGAGGGGGGCAGCAGAGTGACGAGCGATCGCTCGTCCTCTGCTGCGGACGTCGCTGGACTCCAGGACAGGTAAGTGTCCAAATATTAAAAGTTAGCAGCTGCTGTAGCTGTAGCTGCTGGCTTTTAATATATTTTTTTTCAGGCGGAGCTCCGCTTTAAGTTCAACCAGCCTCCTATTTGTTGCTCTAACAGAATAAATAAGTGTTGGACTTTATTTGGTGTGGAACTCAAGTTCCTGGAAGCTAAGTGTCCCTGCCTGTGACAGGGGCAATCATCCTCCACAAGAGAAGCTGAAGCTCCGGACGTGAACACAGACCCGAAGGTAAAAGGTTTAGCTCACGCCTCTGTATAACACACATCAGAGGGCACGAGCTGGTGGTGCGTCCCCCCCCCCATTCTTCTCCCTGTTACCCCTAGACGAGTCAGCCAGCTGCAAAGAGAGAAAGAGGGAGAAGTGGGAAAAGGGGGTGCTGCTACAGAAGGGAAATCAAAGGAAAAGGTAAGTGAACCAACAATGCACTAGCTTAAAGGAACCTATTTAGAATATAAGAAACGGACCTTTACAACCCCTTTAAAGCGGACCGTCAGTAATTTTTTCAACTTTCCAGCTATTAAATCTTCTGCTCTTGCTGTTTTAATTTTAGATAGTAAAACATTTTTTTTCTGCCAGTAAATGCCTTATACAGCTCACTTCCTGTTTCTTGTCTGGTCATTAGCCTAGGCTTATGACATCATGCACAGCTCTCTCTCTCACTCTTGTGAGAGTTTGCCAGGAAGGGAGGGGAGATGAGTCATAGGAGGGCCAATGAGACCTGCAGAGCTGGAGGTGTGTCTGTGTAAATCCAGGAAGTGAACAGGCAGCAGCTTTAGCTGCCCACGGTTAAAATGGATGCAGCCAGACTCAGTGGAAGGAGAATTCTTCAGCAAATTTGGCAAGTACAAAACCACAGTATATATAAAATAATATGCAAAGTGGTTGGAGGGAAGCTTCAGAATGGCAAAGATGTTTTATTACAAATTATGTGAGCAGACTGCAGTTCCTCTTTAAACAGATGCATAGGCCATAATTAAAAGGATAAGGAAGCTGTATACTCAGTAAGCAATTAAAAAAACGTAGGGTTCAATATCACTTTAGGTGTAAGCGATTAAATTAGCTGCTGAAAAAAAACAGGTGCACCTTGCTCAAACATGCAAAATGTGAAGCAACAGACTACATTTTGTAATGACCACAGTATTGTATTAAATACAAATTTTAATTCTATAAAAGATTCACAGCACAAAATCCCTTATTAGCATTATACAAACAGTGTCTATGTTTCAGAGAATAATGTGTTTGCTTGTGTGTGTGATTTACATCTGTTGCTGGTCATTGTATTATTTTACATTACATGGCAAGTCAAATTTGCATCTTACAACAATAATTAGTAAACCAAGTGTGTAATACCTAAGAAAAATGTTCACACTGCATTGATGCAACAGATCTGGTTGTACTTAGTTATATAAACAGAAAAAAGTGGTGGCCCGTTTTTTCAAAATAATACAGAGAACGTACAGGAAATGCTCTAATCGTTCTTATTTTTAACATTTCAATTCTTGCAAAAGGAGGGAACATGGAGATTATCCTAATCTGGGGTTTGATGACTCAGAGGTAGGGAAGAGTACATTCTAAACAGATGTTACCAGGTCTTTTAAACCCCACTTTCCCATTTTATTATGGTAACAGAGGTTCTGGTATGTAAATGTCATTCTTCAAAGGCAGAGTGATGCCGCGTACACACGATCATTTTTCCCGTCGGGAAAAATGACATTTTTTTTTTTCGCCGAGAAAAACGATCGTCTGTGGGCTTTATGCCGTTTTTCTCGTTGAGAAAAACGGCAGGAAAAACGACGAGAAAAATTAGAACATGTTCTAAATTTTCTCATCGTTTTTTCCATCATTTTTTTCCGCGGCAGTTTTCCCACACTGCCGCGGAGCCCACAGACGGTCGTTTTTCTCGACAAAGAAAAAAATGACGGGAAAAACGGTCGTGTGTGGGGGAAAATGCCGTTCCCTCGTTTTTCATTTAATTTCATGTCATGATTCACGGCGGTGTTTTCACCGCCGTGAATCACGATCGTGTGTACGCGGCATTACACTTTCTATGTGGTTTGACACGACTAAGCCTGCCATGTTCTCTCCCTCCCTCTCTCCCATTCCCCCTCACGTTCTCCCCCCCTCTCTCTCCCTCCCTCCCTCCCATTCCCCCTCACTTTCTCTCTTCCTCCCCCTCTCTCTCCCTCCCTCCCATTCCCTATCACTTTCTCTCTCCCTCCCCCTCTCTCTCCCTCCCATTCCCCCTCACTTTCTCTCTCCCTTCCCCTCTCTCTCTCCCTCCCTCCCATTCCCCCTCACGTTCTCCCCCCTCTCTCCCTCCCTCCCATTCCCCCTCACTTTCTCTCTTCCTCCCCCTCTCTCTCTCCCTCCCTCCCATTCCCCCTCACTTTCTCTCTCCCTCCCCCTCTCTCTCTCCCTCCCTCCCATTCCCCCTCACTTTCTCTCTCCCTCCCCCTCTCTCTCTCCCTCCCTCCCATTCCCCCTCACTTTCTCTCTCCCTCCCCCTCTCTCTCTCCCTCCCTCCCATTCCCCCTCACTTTCTCTCTCCCTCCCCCTCTCTCTCCCTCCCTCCCTCCCATTCCCCCTCACTTTCTCTCTCCCTCCCCCTCTCTCTCTCCCTCCCATTCCCCCTCACTTTCTCTCTCCCTCCCCCTCTCTCTCTCCCTCCCTCCCATTCCCCCTCACTTTCTCTCTCCCTCCCCCTCTCTCTCTCTCCCTCCCATTCCCCCTCACTTTCTCTCTCCCTCCCCCTCTCTCTCCCTCCCTCCCATTCCCCCTCACTTTCTCTCTCCCTCCCCCTCTCTCTCCCTCCCTCCCATTCCCCTCACTTTCTCTCTCCCTCCCCCTCTCTCTCTCTCTCTCCCTCCCTGCCATTCCCCCCCACTTTCTCTCTCCCTCCCCCCTCTCTCTCTCCCTCCCATTCCCCCTCACTTTCTCTCTCCCTACCCCCTCTCTCTTTCTCCCCCCCTTCTTCTCTGCTATTAAATTTGGCTCTTGCAAAGAAGAAAACAAATGGTTAATTTGCTCCTCGTGCCACTAACCCCCCTCTCTCTCCCTACCTCTCCCTCTCCCCCCCTCTCTCTCCCCCCTCTCCCCCTCCTCTCTCTCTCCCCCCCTCTCCCGCCTCCTCTCTCTCTGCCTCCCTCCCTCCCTTCCCCTCTCCCTATTACATTACATGGCAAGTCAAATTTGCATCTTACAACAGTAATTAGTAAGTCAAGTGTGTAATGCCTACGAAAAATGTTCACACTGCATTGATGCAACAGATCTGGTTGCACTTAGCTACATTATAAACAGAAAAAGTGGTGGCACATTTTGAGAATGTACAGGAAATGCTCTAATCATTTCTATTTTAAACATTTAAATTCTTTGAAAGAAGCAAAAGGAGGGATCATGAGGATTATCATAATCTGGGGTTTGATGACTCAGAGGTAGGGGAGAGCACATTGTGAACAGATATTACCAGGTCATTTAAACCCCACTTTCCCATCTTATTATGGTAACAGATGTTCTGATTCTTCAAAGTCAGAGGAGTAACACTCTCTATGTGATTTGACACAACTAAGCCTGCCATGCTCTCTCCCTCCCTCTCCCCCCTCTCTCTCTCCCCCGCTCTCTCTCTTCCCCTCCATCTCCCTCTCTACCCCTCTCTCTCTCCCCCTCCATCTCCCTCTCTCTTTCCGTCTCCTTCCCTCTCTCTCTCCCCTCTCCCTACTCCACTCTCCCTACCCCTCTCTCTCCCTCCCTCTCCCTATCCCTCTCTCGTGCTCTACCTCTCTCTCTCCCTCTCCCCCATCTCTCCCTCTCTCCTCCTCCCCCCATCTCTCTCCCCATCTCTCTCTCTCTTCTCCCTCTCTCCCTCCTCTCCTCTCTCTGTCCCCCTCACTCTCTCTCCCCTCCCTCTCCCCCATCTCCCCCATCTCCCCCCATTCTCTCTCTCTCTCTGTCTCTCTCTCTCCCCTCTTCCCCTCTCGCCCCATCTCTCCCTCCACCTCCACTCTCCCTCCACCTCCACTCTCCCTCCACCTCCACTCTCCCTCCACCTCCACTCTCCCCCCACCTCCTCTCTCTCCCCCCTCTACTCTCTCTCCCCCCTCTACTCTCTCTCCCCCCTCTACTCTCTCTCCCCCCTCTACTCTCTCTCCCCCCTCTACTCTCTCTCCCCCCTCTACTCTCTCTCTTCCCCATTCACTCTCTCCCTCCCTCTACCCCTCCCCTTATGTATTGTCTTGTCTGTGACCAATCTCACAACTTTGATCCCTACTCTTGGCGATCACCACACCTGGCCTACAACCAGAAATGTACCCCTTCACATTGCCTCTGGCAACAAAACATATTTTTCCCACAGCTTTCTTGTTCGCTTTCTAGGAGTTTATACCCTCCCCAAATGTGACCAACTGTTGTTTGCTTGTTATCACACAGACATATATCCTGATATCCTATCCAGGATCAGAATTCTCTTTTTCCTAGGATGACAACTACTGGGCATCTTTTATCTGTGGACTAAGTTTCCTAATCTCTTGAAATAACTATATAGCTTCACATCACATAGCAATCTGCTTGCAAATTCCTTGCACATGAAAAAACAGTCAGTGTTTCTGACACCTGTAATCCTCCTTGCACTTTCCTGTGGCTGTTGCCAAGGCAGCAAGTTATGGATTAGCAGATGATAAAGTAAAAAGGACAAGAAGTAAGTATGATGCATTCTTAAAGAAATGCTGTCACTAAAAGAACTGCTACTTAATGTGGCTCTTGCAAAGAAGAAAGTAATTGGTTATTTTGCTGCTCGCGCCATTTACCATAGTTGTAATGAAGAAAAATCGACTTCCAAAGATTCCTCAGAAATCAATACTTATGGGAGTGTCGGATTCCTTGTTCATCTCTGTGCTTAGTGGTACCTCCTGTTGACCATTATGACTAGGGGAGGTGAGTGCAGTCAGGAGGTCGACACCCCAGGAAGTGTTTAAGAGTTTTGGGCGGAGATTTTTTTTTATTACAGCAGTGTTTGCAGGGGTTAGCGGTTTTATTTTAGCGGGTTAGAGGTTTTATTTTAGTGACATGGTCCTTTTTGGTGTATTGATGTTGAATTGGACTGTAGTATAAAATTAGCGTCGATATGTTGCCAACCGAAAAAAACAAAAAAAACAAGGTTAGAGTGGTTTCGAGCTTCTATGTTCAACCGTGTCTAGCTTGGAGCTAGTAAAAGAAATAAAAAAAAGTCTGATTTGTATTAACTGCTGAATTTTAGTGCGTGCCATTGATCACAGTGGGGTTTTCCTCATGATTGTTTGACTGATATGTTCCCTTTTTATTTTGTTGTGCTGCCCCATTTTTTTTTTTATATTTCATTACATTGCACTAGATTATCTTTTGAAGGTTGGAGATCAATAGGCAAGGTAAGTACTATGTACAATTAAAAGTGAAAGAAGAGAAGCACTATGAACACCTACAAGCATGTATGCTGTACACTACAATACGTTCGTTGGCATAGATGTTACATTTCATTTTTGCACATGTATGTCCACTAAGTTGGAACATACACTGAAAGGATTGCTGTGGTTATTAGCATACATACCAGTTTACTATTGTAGGGAAGTGTTCTTTTGTACATGGTCTTTGAGGTTGTTTACATTCATGCCTGGTAATTACCATAGAGTTCTTGTTACAAACAGATTCTTCCTGTTGAGAAGTTGTTTCCTGTCCTTGCGTAAAGGGGTTGTAAAGGTTTGTTTTTTATTTTCTAAATAGGTTCTTTTAAGCTAGTACATTGTTGGTTCACTTACCTTTTCCTTAGATTTCCCTTCTAAATATTTTTTTTCTTTGTTTTCTTTGTCTGATTTTCTCACTTCCTGTTCCTCCTCAGTAAGCTGTTCAGTAAGCTGTTCTGGCTGACTCCACACCACTCGGGTGATGGCGTGAAGTTTACTGAGGAGAAACAGGAAGTGAGAAATTCAGACAAAGAAAAAAAACATTTAGAAGGTAAATCTAAGGAAAAGGTAAGTGAACCAACAATGCACTAGCTTAAAGGAACCTATTTAGAAAATAAAAAACTAACCTTTACAACCCCTTTAAGGGTCAGAACCCCCCCCCCCCCCCAAGGCTATATATATATGGATGTCTTACAGGAAGTGAAGGAGAGTGTGGCCAGCCACATGCTGTGCAAGCCAGAGGTGCTGCAGGCTGATTTTGTGCTGTATCCATCCAGACTGAAAAGGGGCAATAGGCAAGTGTTACTGCACTGTGTAGTTCACTGTTTGTTATATTACTGTCACTCCTGTGTGGGAATCAGAGATATCTGTTAGAAAGTTTCAGTGAATCAGAGAAGCCTCTATTTGCATACTACAATATACTTGGGCTATTCTCAAGTGTATGATTAGCAAAGCTCATTTGATTCTAACCTATCAAGTGAAATGGTTAGTGTTAAAGTGTATATCTGCCACTTCATGATTTAAAGTAACAGTGTCCCTTTTTGGTCTGGGGGGGGGGGGGGTTCCTCGCTAGTTTTAGCCTAGGGAATGGTAAACAGCTCAGGGTAGTGACAGGATAAGCTTCAGATGGCTATTTATATAGGTAGAGGTCCGGTAGCATTGATAGCCTTTAGTCAGGTTAGGGACCAAGACATAGGCTATATAGGCCTAATTTGCCTTGCAGGTGGCGCATTCCAGGGTTCTTCGCCATCTGTGTGTTCATCTGTACAAGCATCCCCAGAAAGCCACCGCCCCACAGATGCGTCAGCTTTCTTCCTCTCAAGCCGGATTGTGTTATACCTTGCAAGTCAGCTCATCGGGGGCCCCTGCAACTGAACTGTGCCACAGTGCTTCATTGGAGGTATTGGTGTTAAAGACCTTTAGTTATATATCCGGATAATTAGATACATATATACACTGTTCTTCTCAGACATATGTACATTCTTCTTGTTATTGCTTTGGTTGTATGTAATGCCATCACTTTATCATATATATAAAGTTACACTAATCACCTGCTTGTATGTCTGCATATCTTTACTTGTAGAAATTAGACATGTGCAATTCGTTTAGTTTCCGAACTTTCGAGATTGCAAAATTCAAAAATCTAAAATTCGAAAATGGGAAATTTGGAAAGTTGAATTTTTGAATTCCGAATTTTTTGAATTTCCGAAAATCTAAAATTCTTTTTTTTCGTTCCTTTGCTTTTTTCGGAAATTTGAAAAATTCGTTTTTTCACTTTTGTTTTATTCGTTTTTTTGGAAATTCGGATATTCGAAAATTCGTAATTCAGAAATTCGTAATTTCCGAATTTCACGAATTTCCGAAAAAAACAAAAAAACGAATTTTTTGAATTTCCAAAAAAAAGCAAAAAAAAAAACGAAAAAACGAAAACAAATTTTTTGAATTTCCAAAAAAAGCAAAAAACGAAAACGTTTTTTGTTTTTTTTTCGGCAGTGCACATGTCTTGTAGAAATCTATGCTGGGTGTATTAGTACTAATGCTATCAGTTATTTTGGGTGAGTTACTAGTTATTGTCCTAGAAAGGGCATCTCTACATACGCTGGAGCCCTTTTCTAGGTCGAGGCACTGACAATAATTTATTCATAGTCCACTCTGGCTCATAAGGCTACCTGTAGGTTAGCGCCATGATCTGTGCCAAAGCCTGTGTAGAGAGGGCAACTTCATATGATCCCCCCACTATTGCTAACAATTATGGAAGAAAGTGTTGTAAAGTTTTTTATTCTTGGTAATGAGCAAAGTTGAATCTCTCTTTTTTTTTTTTTTTTTTTTTCTTGTGCGGGTTAGAAATAAAAGATGAGATCTGTCTGGTGACCATTATCAATGGCTTTCCTTTTTATATTCCCCACTGTTTACATCGCCAGAGTCAAAATAAATGTATGTTACATGCGAATTACAAAAAAAATAAATAAATTGTGGACATAAGTTGCAATTTTGTTGTTAAAAGGAGCAAAAAAAATCATGATTTTGTTAAAATATTAAAGCTTCATCAAAAAAGTCCTTTTTTTTGTCACTGGGCAGTCTCCTGTTATCTTTCTGCATTTGGAGATATAGCCACTAGATGGCACAGTTTCAATCTTACTCAGCTCTAAAGGAACGAATTGTCAATGTACTTGATATGCAAACTGTATTGTACAATATATAAATGTATTACACTGGCAAGTTATGATTATTACATTTTTGCTTGTTTTCATAGCAGTTGGGATGAAATTTGACCATTTTATCTACAGTCAGGGCTGCTGTTAAAAATCACAGGGCCCATCTGACAGGCCCCCTCCCCCCGAAAATATTAAATTACATTTTCACAAAAAATATACAAAAATCAATATCAGTGGACAGAAATACAACATAACTCCTGCTAAATCTAAAAGATAAAACTGTATTGAGTTAATAAATAAAGTTATGTGTGAATGAGGTATCAATCCTAAAATGGCTCCTGTGTGTTCCCTGCCAGCGGAGGGAGAGAGGAGGGAAGCCAGCAGCACTTTGAGGAAAAGGGCACACAGGGGGGCCCAGATAGCAGGTGAAAGGGGCGCTCACAGAGGGGCCTGACTAGCAGAGGGATGGGGACGATCTGAGCAATGGAAGGGGGCACAGATACTAGAACTAATCCCCCTGCTGTGCAGACATAGAGGGAGAGGAGAAGCTGGCATCAGTGCAGGAGGAGCCACAAGAGGTGTCAGCAATAAGGTAGTACAGCCGGCTCTCCTGCTCGGCAGGTGCCTCGGGCCCCATTTTTAAACTGATGGGGTCCGGGCCCAGTACAGGAGGGCTGGCTGTACTGGCTTATCAGCGGCCCTGTCTACAGTATACAGTGGGAAAAATAATTATTTGATCCCCTGCAGATTGTGTAAGTTTGCCAACTTACAAAAAAATTAAGGATCTATAATTTTTCTCATAGGTGTATTTTAAATGATAGAGACAATATCAACCACAAATACAGAAAAAACACATGATACAAATGTTATAAATGGAGTTGCCGTTCAGTGAGTAAAATAAGTATTTGATCCCTGAGCAAAACATGACTTAGTACTTGGTGGAGAAACCCTTGGTTGGATTTTGGTCCATTCCTTTTTACAGATCTTCTCTAAATCCTTAAGGTTTCTTGGCTGTTTGGCAACTCAAGGTTTCTGCTCCCTCCATACATTTTCTATAGGATTAAGGTCTGGAGACTGGCTAGGCCACTCCAAGACCTTAATGTGCTTCTTCTTGAGCCACTCCTTTGCTGCCTTGGCGGTATGTTTTGGGTCATTGTCATGCTGAAAGACCCAGTATGAGGGAAGAAGGTTCTCATCCAAAATTTTACAATACATGGCCCCATCCATTGGCCCCTTAATGTGGCAAAGCCGGCCTGTACCTTTAGCAGAGAAACAGCCCCATTATGTATTATGTTTCCACCGCTGTGCTTGACTGTAGGGATGATGTTCTTAGGGTCATAGTCAGCATTTTTCTTCCTCCAAACATAGGGAGTCCTCCTCCTCAAGAAGGCACATGTACAGTTATGCCAATGAACATCTAAATGATTCAGAGAAGGATTGGGATGAAGTGCCGTTGTCAGAGGAGACCAAAATTTAGCTCTTTTGTCATTAACTCGACTCCCCTTGTTTGGAGGAAGAAAAATTCTGACTATGACCCTAAGAACAACATCCCTACAGTCAAGCACAGAGGTGGAAACATTATGCTTTGGGACTATTTCTCTGCTAAAAGGTACAGGCTGACTTTGCCACATTAAGGGGCCAATGGACGGGGCCATGTATTGTAAAATCTTGGATGAGAACCTTTTTCCCCTCAGCCAGAACACTGAAGATGGGTTCTGGATGGGTCTTCCAGCATGACAATGACCCAAAACATACCGTCACGGCAACAAAGGAGTGGCTCAAGAAGAAGCACATTGAGGTCATGGAGTGATCTAGCCAGTCTCCAGACCTCAATCCTATATAAAATTTATGGAGAAAGCTGAAAGTTCGAGTTGCCAAGAGACAGCCAAGAAACCTTAAGGATTTAGAGAAGATCTGTAAAGAAGAGTGGACCAAAATCCCTCCTGAGGTGTGTGAAAAACTGGTCACCAACTACAAGAAATGTCTTATCTCTGTGCTTGCCAGCAAGGGTTTCTCCACCAAGTACTAAGTCATGTTTTGCTTGGGGATCAAATACTTATTTTACTCAATGAACTGCAACTCAATTTATAAAATTTGTATCATGTGTTTTTTTTTTTCTGGATTTTTGGTTGATATTCGGTCTCTATAATTTAAACTACATCTATGACAAAAATTATAGACCCTTCATTTCTAAGTGGGCAAACTTTCAAAACCTGTAGGGGATCAAATAATTATTTGCCCCACTGTGTATATATAAAATTTATATTATAACTGCCGTTATTTCAGCTGCCTACAATCACAACTATTTCAGCGCCTCATGTTTGTGGGAAACTAGCTTTCCTTCAGTAGCATGTTACTAGTAGTTGGACAGTATGACTGTGATGCACATAATACTGCTAAATAAAGATCTTAACCACAATGCAATCATTTTCTTACCAGTATTTAGTTTTGTTTATGTAATTCCAAGCAACTATACTATACTCTTCATATTCTGTACTATCTTGCATTCGCCTTAGTTTATGACACTTAGGTATTTACTAAACATTTATTACTAGGCATGAGTGAAATTTACAAAAACTGCATTGGAGTTAATTGGCAAGAGAAAATTAGGGTGTGGCTTTAGTATTTTTTTTAAGGATTCTTAGGGTTAATGAAGATCCTCTAATAAGACTCTTTCATCACCACACCATAAGTGGACCTTGCTTTGTGCACTGGTGTGCAGTCATGTTGGAACAGGAAGGGGCCATCCCCAAACTGTTCCCACAAAGTTGGGAGCATGAAATTTCCCAAAATGTCTTGGTGTGCTGACACCTTAAGAGTTCCCTTCACTGGAACTAGCCCAGCCCAACCCCTGAAAAATAACCTCACACTATAATCCCCCATCCACCAAATGATTTGGACCAGTGCACAAAGCAAGGTCCGTAAAGACGTGGTTGAGGGAGTTTGGGGTGGAGGAATTTGACTGGCCTGCACAGAGTCCTGACCTCAACCAGATAGAAACCCTTTGGGATGAATTAGAGCGGAGACTGTGAGCTAGGCCTTCTCGTCCAACATCAGTGCCTGACCTCACAAATGTGCTTCTGGAAAAATGGTCAAACATTCCCATAGACACACTGCTAAATCTTGTGGACAGCCCTCCTAGAAGAGTTGAAGCTGTTATAGCTGCAAGGGTGGGCCAACTCAATTTTGAACCCTATGGACTAAGACTGGGATGCCATTAAAGATCCTGTGTGTGTGTGTGTAAAGGCAGGCGTCCCAATACTTTTGGTAATATAGTGTATGTTTGGCTTTGCTGTGCTAGTACTGGCAAGTAAGTGTGACACCGAAACATGAGTTAAAGCGGAGGTCCACCCAAATTTTTTTTTTTAAAAGCCAGCAGCTACAAATACTGCAGCTGCTGACTTTTACTAAATGGACACTTACCTGTCCAGCGCGCCTGCGCCCGCGATGTCGGCAGCCGAGGCCGAGCAATCGCTCGTCTCTCGGCTGCCCCGCTGCCATTCTTGGTGAGGGAATCAGGAAGTGAAGCGTTGTGGCTTCACTGCCCGGTTCCCTACTGCGCATGCGCCCTCACTGGTCCCCGCTCTCTCCTGGGACCAGTATGTTTCCCAGAAGACAGCGGGGGGGGGGGGGGGGAGTGGAGTGACTATTCTTGGAAGTGGGTGCAAATACCTGTATTATACAGCCTTAAACCCTGCATTCTGTACATAGCACACCCCTAAATTCTGCACTCTGTATGTAGTGTAATCCTGAACTCTGCACTCTACATAACACACTCCTAAACCCTGCACTCTGTACATACCTCTGTGAATATTTTTATACTTTTAAAAATGTACATTTGCAGTGAACTGAAGTATACATTAGACTCATGTATGGAGTCAATATTTTTCTTAATATCTCCTGCAATCCTCTAAATAAAAAAAAAGGGGGGGCTTCCAGATTTTGATAAGCCCCTGCCCCCAGACCCCCACAACTACCTGCAAGAGTTGTGGGGATGAGGCCCTTGTCCCTATAAACATAGGGACAAGTTACTTTGGGGTGTCTGCCCCACCCCCCATGTTGAGGGCATGTGGCCTACTATGGTTCAGGAGAAGGGGGGCGCTTGCTCCCCCCTTTCCTGACCTGCCAGGCTACATGCTCGGATAAGGGTCTGGTATGGATTTTGGGGGGGGGACCCCACATTTTTTTTTATTACATTTTGGTGCTGGTTTCTTTTCATAGTTTTTAAATGTCTGCATTTTTTTATTTTTTTACATTCAGCTGTCAGCGGGGAACCCACTGACAGCTGAGGAGTCATCCTTTAAGGATGTGGCACAACCAGCTATATGTCAAAAAACAGCGTGGGGGTCCCTTCGACCCCCATACAGTTTTTTGACAAATACTGCACCCTGGTGGTAATTATCACATGCTTTTGTACTCTATGGTATGTTTGTGAATTGGACTACATCCCGGGTTCACATGGGAGCGATTTGGCATGCGACTTGTCAAATAGTATGCCAAATCCGCAGGAATGACACCGTCCGAATCAGTGCGGCGCCGCGGTTTCTGTACTACTTTTGGCGATTTCGGGGTGCGCTTTCTATTGACATCTGTGCAAAAACCCGCACAGATGTCCCTGAAATCGCCCCCGAACTCGGGACTGACATGCGGGAATGAATTTGTGCAAGGTTAGCTGAACTTGCACGATTTTATTCCCGCTGTCATTGTGAACCAGGGCCTAAAGAGGAAGTAAACCCTGATGGGTTTTACTTCCTTCCTTTCCCCTGCCAAGTAAAAGCATAATGTGCTAGTATGCATCGCATATTAGGGAGCCGCCAGACACGGCACTCGCTCGTGAAGAAACGGCGCGGGGGGCCGTTTCTTCACAGCGCATGCGCCGAAGATATAATCGGTGCAAAACACAGTAAATATCTCCTAAACGGCGCTTGCTTAGGAGATATTCAGAGTACCTATAGGTAATATAAATGGTGGGAAAATACTGCGCCAAACTAAAAAGTGAGCAGCCTACATAACAATTGACTATAATTGTGAAAGCTAAAATATATATAAATGTGGACGCTGATAAAGGGAGGTAGGTGTACAAAAGATCCTACACATACACGTTGCATCAAACAAAAGCGTTTACACAATGAAGTGAGCCAGTGACGGCTAATATACAAAGATATCTGTGCATAAATCAAGTGTTAGGTGATCAAAAGACAAATGTGAAACAGGTGTGTGACCCACCTAAATGAGATCTATATGGTGATGTCAAAAGACAAAAATCCTATAAAATTCAAGAAAAAACACAAATGTATTATAGGCTTATTATAGGCTTACCTTTAGGTACAACTTCCACAGAGAGGTTTAGAGCCTCTTTAAGACTGCATTCACACCTGAGCGTAGCGCTTTGAGCATTTTTACTGACGTTTTGTCGCGCGAATTTGCGCCCGTGGAAGCGCTCTTTGTCGCGCTAGACGCTTGAATCGAGCGTTTCCATTACATTCTATGACTCCTAAAACGCCCAAATCTGCCCGATTCGCGCGACAAAAAAGGGTCCGGAACTTGTTTAAGCTTCAGGCGTTCGGCTTCAGGCGTTTTGGAGTGGAGATGTGAACCATCTCCATAGAGAATAATGGATTTTTTCCCCCTCTAGCGTTTTGTAGCTTCAGGCTACAAAACGCTCAGGTGTGAATGCAGCCTTAGAGCATTTTAAACAATATTTACCGGCACATTTAAAAAAATAAAAATAAAAACCATACAATATTTATTTCATGAATTGGACTTAATTTACAGCATTCGATAATTTATGGAAATTGAGTCACATGACCACATTATCGCATGCGGTAAATGTTAGTGAATTGACCCCTTTATCTTAAGAAGAGAGGCACCATAATTTCAAATGAGAGGTTTTGTCAATTTTGAATCTTATGTGAAAAGCACGTGAATCTTGGGTAAAAATAGTGCTTTCACTCTCTACTGGCTAATCTACAGATAACTGTATAAAATACAAAACTAAAGAAGAGTATTCATATGGAGAAAAAAAATCGAAAAAAGTTTATCTAAGGTAAACACTGCAATAATAATGCAAAATATATACTCATAGAAGTGGCTATCTATAGCAGAGATCAGGTACCGCTGTCTGCTCTCCAGTGGACACTAGTGTTATTCTACACCATGGTGTGAATTATTTGATGTTTAATTCATAAAATTCAAGCCATAGCATGGAGCCTGCAGTTTCCCATAGAGTTCTCGCTACTTGTTGCTGCAGATAGAGCTCTGACTGGGCTCCCCTCCTAGTGTTATTTATTTTTATACTTACCAAAATCCTCGCTCCTGCAGGCTTTTTCCTCATCACAGTGTGATCGTTCCCCCGAAGCAAATTCCCTTCGCCATTCAATCACTACATATGATGCTGTACCGGCAATCTTTAAACTAAACAAAACACATTTGCTTCTTTTTTTTTATACTATTTTTAATAAAAAACTTGTATAATAGATTTGTCGCCAGTTCTGTATAAGATATGACAAATTGGTTTATCATCTGTAGTAGTTTACGATATATACAAGTATATTCCGTATCATATGGAATACAAGAAGGTTGATGACATAATGGTAGCAAAATCGACTTTTTGGAAAGAGACATATAATTCATGTATACTGCGTGGTTTAAAATAATTTCTCTGAATATTTTTATTATTATTTTTTAATAAAAGATGGAAGCTGCCATTGCTGAGCTCTCATTATGAAAATATTAGCCGTTGACGTGGATGTAATGTGAACCTGAGAACAAAAATGCCTATTAACATAAATAATATAGTATTAACCACTTAAGCCCCGGACCAATATGCAGCATAAAGACCAGGCCCCTTTTTGCGATTCGGCACTGCGTCGCTTTAACTGACAATTGCGCGGTCGTGCGACGTGGCTCCCAAACAAAATTGACGTCCTTTTTTCCCCAGAAATAGAGCTTTCTTTTGGTGGTATTTGATCACCTCTGCGGTTTTTATTTTTTGCGCTATAAACAAAAATAGGGCGACAATTTTTGAAAAAAATGCAATATTTTTTACTTTTTGCTATAATAAATATCCCCAAAAAATATATTTTAGGCCGAAAAATCGCAATCAGCGTTTATTGATTGGTTTGCGTAAAAGTTATAGCGTTTACAAAGTAGGGGGTAGTTTTATGGCATTTTTATAAAAAATTTTTTTTTTTACTAGTAATGGCGGCGATCAGCGATTTTTTTTCGTGACTGCGACATTATGGCGGACACTTTTGACACATTTTTGGAATCATTGTCATTTTTACAGCGATCAGTGCAATAAAAATGCATTGGTTACTGTAAAAATGACACTGGCAGTGAAGGGGTTAACCACTAGGGTTAAGTGTGCCTAAGGGAGTGATTCTCACTGTTAGGGGGCGTGGCTACCAGTGACACATCACCGATCTCCGCTCTGATTACACAGAGCGGAGATCGGTGACAGTGTCAGTAGGCAAGCGGGGAGATGTTGTGTTTACATTAACATCTCCCCGCTCCATCCCTCTCCGTGAGACGTTCGCAGGGATCCCCGCGGTGATCAAGTCCACGGGACCTGCGGTCCGACTCACCGGAATCACTGCAGGGTCGCGAGCACCGGCACCGGCACGCACGCGACCACACGGCAGGCAGTTAAAGGGGACGTATAGGTACGTGATTGTGCCTGTACGAGCCATTCTGCCGATGTATATATGCCGTGAGCGGTCATTAAGCGGTTAAGAGCACTCAATATTTATTATGAGCTTCTAGGGTATCATTTGTGAAGGTCAAAAATCCTTCCCAAAAGCAGTCTGTGCTGAAGGCAACAGCGCATAATTTTTGATATGTATAAACAATAAAAAAGGGTTTGGGATTCAGATAGCAGCTTACTTTTTCATGAACTTTTTAATGCCAGAGTGCAATAAGGCAATAGAAATGCTAAAACATGTCCAAAGTGGTGCATCTTGAATCTGAATACTAGATTGGGGTTTCTCAGTTGGGTTACCACTGCACCCTGTGGTGCTGGTTGGGTTCCTCTAAGGCAGTGTTGGCGAACCTTGGCACCCCAGATGTTTTGGAACTACATTTCCCATGACGATCAACTACACTGCAGAGTGCATGAGCATCATGGGAAATGTAGTTCCAAAACATCTAGGTTGCCAAGGTTCGCCATCACTGCCCTAGGGTGTGGCGGGCAAAAGACTCTGGATCAGCATAACTAGTTGCCGGCAAGTTGGCTGGCAGCACCAGAACAACAAAAAAAGGCTCTAGGGCAGTATGATGATGTAATAGGGGGACCTCTGATGTGGTGGGAATCCTCTAACATGATGGGGGGGGGGGGCCTCTGACGTGAAATGGGGACACCGACGTGAAGGGAAGGCTCCATTGTGATAGGTGGACCTGTTATGTAAAGGGGTGCTTCTGATGTGAAGTTCATTTTATTAAGGCAGCGGTGTGCATCGTCCTAGGCTCGGGTTTCCCATTTATGTAACATTTATGTTTTTCTACATTTTAGACGTTAGCACCTTGAGATTTTGCATACTTTAAAGAGCGCTGTGAATGCTGGACAAATATATATTCATTGATTTATTACTGAATATTTGTTCTCCCAGATCTCCATGATCCGACTGCCATGAGATTGTTTTTCTTAATGTCTATGTAGGGGGGGGGGGGGGGGAGAAGTAAGAGAACCAAGCAACCCCCCCCCTCGCCCCCCCCCTATTGCCAGCCTAATATTGAGAAAAAATAAAACGTTTCAGATAAAAAAAAAATCCAACCCGGCCAATTGCTAGTTCTTCTGAATGCAATCGACCAGGGACATCAGCTGTAGTCTGCTGATACTTTGCTATTTCTCCAGGCTTCCCTTTATTCCCATTATTCTTTATTTATCATAAGCTTACCAATGCTGCTCCTGTTATTTTAATTGGTGTACTTTGGGCAATAAAAATGACTTTTATTGATTTAAAACTAAAATATTTATATTTGTAAAGATGGGGTTCTGAAAGGGTTAATATCACTCGTCTGAATGGCGTTTCCCCGATCCTTCCCCTTCGAACACAGTGATCGCTAGGCAGCAAGTCTGCTCTGTATTAGCCAGGAGCTGGATGGTGTTTCCCTGGAAACGCCATGGATTTCTTTCCTTCATCATTACATCTTCAGCCACTGCACTGTGGGAGCGAGGGACTTCCCTCCCCTGTATATGACATTTTCTCATGTCGGATTTGCTCTGCTGGCAAGCTGCCACCTGTCAGGGAAGCGTGTGTGTGTTCTATGAGGCTTAGAGGTGAGCTGCTGTTCTTAAAGCGCAACTTCAGTCATTTTTTCATCTTTCCATCTATTAAATACTCTGCCCTTGTTGTTTTAACTTTGGATAGTAAAACAATTTTTTTCTGCCAGTAAATACCTTATACAGCCCACTTCTTGTTTCCTGTCTGGTAAAAAGCCTAGGCTTTTGACATCATGCACAGCTCTCTCTCTCTCTCGCTCTTGTGAGAGTTTGCCAGGAAGGGAGGGGGATGAGTCATAAGAGGGCCAAAAAGAGCTGCAGAGCTGGAGGTGTGCCTCTGTGTCTGTGTAAATCCAGGAAGTAAACAAGCAGAAGCTTCAGCTGCTCACAGTTAAAATGGCTGCAGCCAGACTCAGTGGAGGGAGATTTCTGCAGCATATTTGGCAAGTACAGAATCACAGTATATATAAAATACAGTGGAACCTCGGATTACGAGCATAAACCGTTCCAGGAGAATGCT
The DNA here is from genome assembly GCA_029206835.1 of Rana muscosa. Lineage (NCBI taxonomy): Eukaryota > Metazoa > Chordata > Amphibia > Anura > Ranidae > Rana > Rana muscosa. The sequence continues at coordinate 471,041,435 of CM055116.1, read as the reverse complement.
CGTAATCCAAAGTACTTGCATATCAAAGCAAGTTTCCCCATTGAAGTCAATGGAAACGAAAATAATTAGTTCCGTATTGACTTCAATGGCATGCAATATCGCATGTGGCCAAAGGTGGGGAGGGGGGCGGAGAGCCTCAGAAACACACGGAAAGGCCCGAGGACAGCTCGGCTGACCTCGGCAAACCTTGGAAAGCCTTGAGAACTGAGTATTTCTGAGTCTTTCCGAACGGTGCCATTCGGGCTCCGGGGCCCCCCCCCACCTCAGGCCAAACGCGGTACTGCACACCGCTTTGGCTTGAATCCTGCTCGTTTTGCGAGACAACACTCGCAAACCGAGTTAGGTTTTTTTTTTAATACAGTGCTCGTATTGCGAAACGTTCGTCACTCACAATCCGAGGTTCCACTGTAATATGCAAAGTGGTTGGAGGGAAGCTTCAGAATGGCAAAGATGTTTTTATTACAGATTATGTGAGCAGACTGCAGTTCCTCTTTAAGAAGCAAGACTGCTGATCAGTTAAGACATAATGCATACATTTTATTTTGTAATAATCAATTTTTTCCTGATTTCTCATTGTAAGGATTCAGGTAGAATAGTTTAAAGATTAGGATTTGAAGTGGGGAATTCTCCTTAAATCTCTACCAGGTGGATTATAACACTTTTTATAGTGACCAATTTGTAAAAGTTTGAAATAAAAATGTTGCCATTTCCTTTTGTCTTTTTTTTTCAATTTCCTCCCACCCTGTTAATAAAAAGCTATTTACGTCAACTTTTTTTTTTTTCCATTTCTCAATCTGTATTGAAGTCAATGGAAGTCACCTTGAAGTCGTAAGTCGGAGAGACTTCAGTCGCTCCGCTTAGAACGGTTCCATTGTACAGAATGGGACGCGACTCGTCAGGCGGCTGAGACGCCTGACGAGTCACCCCTGTGTGAATGGGGTCTTACTTACTCCATATATATATATATATATATATATATATATATATATATATATATATATATATATATATATATATATATATATACACACACACACACACACAAAATGTTTTGCCTTTCATTTCTATTTGAAACCGAATGGGTTGTTTTACAAGGTGATCGTTTACAATCACTTTAAACTTGTGGCCGGGCAGTTGGGGCTGTGGAGGATACTTAGCTACCTATTTTTACAACCCCCCCCCCCCCCCCCAGTTGCCCCTGTAAATGGGGCCCTGAGGCTTGTACTGGAGCTATTACATAAGTAAGCAATGCTAAGCAGGATCTTCCTACATACTATTAGATCAGTGGCAAAGGTTCATCTCAACCCCTTGGTGTGTCTCTTGACCATACATTGTACAATCTGAATGTACAATCTCTTTAGATTTATCCAAACTATGTAATAGGAGGATGAACCTAAACAATTTTGTATAAACTCAGACAGGCTCTTGTAGGATACACTTTGTAGTTGAAGGTAGATCTGAAAGTGATTGTACATTCAGACTATATAGTCAGCTTTAGTAGTAGCAATCAATCGAAAATCATCTGTACTATTCTCCTTCGGCAGAATGAATTGATTGGTTGGTATGAGTTATTGAAATTAATGCCGCGTACACACGACCGCTTTTCTCGACTAGAAAAACTGCATTTTTTTTTTTCGCCGAGAAAAACGATCGTCTGTGGGCTTTATGTCGTTTTTCTCGTCGAGAAAAACGGCATAAAAAACGACGAGAAAAATTAGAACATGTTCTAAATTTTCTCATCGTTTTTTCCATCATTTTTTTCCGCTGCAGTTTTCCCATAGGGAGACACTGCCGCGGAGCCCACAGACGGTCGTTTTTCTCGTCAAGAGAAAAAATGACGGGAAAAACGACCGTGTGTAGGGAACCAAAGTGGTTCCCTCGTTTTTCCTGTCATTATTCACGGCGGTTTTTTAACCGCCGTGAATAATGATCGTGTGTACGCGGCATAAGAATTCACATTTCACCCCAATTATCAATATTGTGATGCATTAGGGTGCATTGTGTTAAGGCAGTTTATTCCTTTTTATATGTGTTGTCTACTCATGGCAAATCAATGCAAACTTGGCCAACATAACACAGGTTACATTGTACCTTCACAACACACAGAATTTCCACTTTAGTGTGTTAGCTGTGTGCACTGGGGTGTCATTAAAAACTGCATTGCAAAGCAGTACACATAGACCAGTGCATGCACATGCGCTTCCATGCACACTAACGCAACACATACAGTAGATGAGAATCTGCCCTGATGCCGCGTACACATGACCGTTTTTCATGACGAGAAAAATGCCATTTTTTTTATTTGGTCATTAAAAACGATCGTGTGTGGGCTCCAGAGCATTTTTCGCGATGTGAAAAATGGGCATTAAAAATTTGGAACATGCTCTATTTTTTCTCGTCGTTTTTCACGTCGTCGTTTTTCTCGTCGTGAAAAACGGCCGTGTGTAGGCTTTAACGACGTGAAAAAAACGTGCATGCTCAGAAGCAAGTTATGAGACGGGAGCACTCGTTCTGGTAAAACTAGCGTTCAGAATGGAGATAGCACATTCGTCACGCTGTAACGGACTGAAGAGCACGAGGCTGAAAAGCGCGAATCGTCTCTCAAACTTTACTAATACGAGAATCAGCAAAAGCAGCCCAAAGGGTGGCGCCATCCGAATGGAACTTCCCCTTTATAGGGCCCTTTATAGTGCCGTTGTACGTGTTGTCGAACGCGTTGTACGTCACCGGGCTTTGCTCAAGCATTTTTTTCATGATAGTGTGTAGGCAAGGCAGGCTTGAGAAGAATCGCGTCGAGAAAAACGTTGTTTTTTCAATGACATTAAAAACGGTCATGTGTACGCGGCATTAGGGTCAGTTCACACCTGAATTGCACAGGAATGCCATCCACGTCCCTGTTCGATTCAGTGCGGTGCGATTTTCTGCCCAGTGATTTGAATGGGCCGAAATGACACTAGATCGCACCAAAAGTAGTACATGCACTACTTTTTAAAAACGCACTGCACCGGATTGCAGGAAAATGCACTGCATTTGGGATCTGCATTTGGGGTGTCATTAGGAATACATTGACACCCGCAACAGATCGTACACCCGGTGCGTTTTGAACATGGTGCAGGAAACTCTGATTTCCATCATCTATACATGCTCAAGCAAAAATGCTGTTTTTCGTATTATTTGCCTTGCATTTGATTGGGTATTTGTTACAAAGTGAAGCTTCATAGCATTTACTAAGCTAAGGGGAAAATGAGTGGAACTGCAATTGCAAGGTTCAGTCTACTGGGCTAACAGTGAATATGCTGACAAGAGGAAATAGCAGAGCAAGTTGAGTGGATGTGGCATCAGTGCTCTGCTACTCATTTATTATCCAGTCAGCAAGCGGAGGGTGAGTTCCTGCCAAGCTGTGCTACTGGATCTGGCTGTCCTGTCCTATAGGAGTGTCTGGATCACAAAAGCCTGCCTGCACAGTATTTTAATTTCTCGGCAGATAAAATAAATGTATATGAATATGATTTTAGTGGCTTGCCTAGAATTTAGCTTTGTAAAATAAAGATTTTATACAAGCAATGAAAATTGATGGAAAAAATATAAATTTTTAAACGTGTAGCGCCCTCACCCCCTTCACCTGCCTTTGGCTCCTCGCAGGTAGAGAGGGCACACCACGCCACAAGACCGTACCCTCCTGTGTGAAGAGGTTGAGCGGTGTTGTTAGCAGGTCTCTACAGCCAGAAACCAGAATCCTCCAGAGAATGGTTCTCACCTCTATAATTGACAGAAATAAGTCCTTGTTGCCCCCAGTGACTTGAATGTCCACACCAGCTGCAACTCCAACGTAGAGTTTATTTTCTCTTTGCAAATAACAGTCTCTGATAGATAAAGGTTGGAGCAAGAAGACAGGACAGCATAAGGTGTGGAAAAGGTCCAGGCACAAACCACAAAAAGCAAATATTTTAGGCAAGTACGGGTATTCCCACCCATATTCGCTTGCCACTCTCTGGTTAAATAACTGCTGCATCCTGGACAACGGAGGCATGGTTGCACGATCTCCCATACCTGGTAAGACTATGGCATCCGGGTGTCGAGGCACTTTCAATGCCTCCGGACCAGACATAGGGGCCTGCAACGATACTCGTCACATCCCAGCAACAGGTGCAGGTATCTCAAGTGGTGCAAGGGTAGACAACGGGACAGATTACTCCTCAGGCTCCTGGGCCTCCTCCCGGGGTGTATCATCCCCAATGACCATGGGTGGGTCCCTTTTTCTTCCGGACGAGGACAGGGGCATCTTATCCCAACCCTTCCGTTCGAACAGTTCATCTATGGCCACATCATCCCCTGGATCGGAGACTGACTCCAGGTCGTAGGTATCACATTCCTCCGTCGGCAGGTAACTTCTAGTGGATGAAGAATCACCGCCTCTCACAAGTTCAAGGGCTCTGGGGTCCCTGACCCAAGCATCCCGACACTTCGGACCTTAGCCAAGATCGCTTACCTCGGCTTGTAGCTGATGCAGGATGTCCGGAACTTTTTCCTGTGGACACATCCGATCCGAGCAAGCGCTGGGGTGCAACTCCACCACGGCCGCAGGAAGCTTTAACATAGCCGACCTTCCTCTTGGGCGGTGGGAGCGAGGACTCAGTAACAACCGAGGCAACATCCTTCGGTTTCTCCATCTCCGGTTCCTCAATCACTGGAACATTCTCAACTGCGACTTCCTCCGAAGTCCCAACAGTGCACGTAGGGGTGACTGTGGAAGCTCTGGTTCCTTCTTCTAAAGTGGTGGCGCCCGTAAGGCAGTTCAAACAGAAGGCCCGAGGTTTTTCAGTAGGCCGTTTTACCTCAAATAGGAACTCTTTGCACTGATCGCATCTTCCAAAAGGCCTAAGATGCACCACCAGTCCCTCGCATCCGGGACAAACCACTCCAAGGGTCTCCGCCTCTCTGCAGACATAGAGAGCGAAGCGACCCCGAGGCTCCGTACCCTCCTGTGTAAAGAGGTTGAGCGGTGTTGTTAGCGGGTCTCTACAGCCAGGAACCAGAATCCTCCAGAGAATAGTTCTCACCTCTATAATTGACAGAAATAAGTCCTTGTTCCCCCCAGTGACTTGAATGTCCACACCAGCTGCAACTCCACTGTGGAGTTTATTTTCTCTTTGCAAATAACAGTCTCTGATAGATAAAGGTTGGAGCAAGAAGACAGGACAGCATAAGGTGTGGAAAAGGTCCAGGCATAAACGTAATCACTTCACTGCTCGGCTTCTCAAGCAGACACAGCCCAAATGGATAGTCTCCCTAGGTAGGGACTAGCAGCCAAATGGTACTCTAACTCAACCGCACAGTCTCTGCCACAGACCTGGTGAACTCGGTCTCTGCCACAGACCTGGTGAACTCGGTCTCTGCCACAGACCTGGTGAACTCGGTCTCTGCCACAGACCTGGTGAACTCGGTCTCTGCCACAGACCTGGTGAACTCGGTCTCTGCCACAGACCTGGTGAACTCGGTCTCTGCCACAGACCTGGTGAACTCGGTCTCTGCCACAGACCTGGTGAACTCGGTCTCTGCCACAGACCTGGTGAACTCGGTCTCTGCCACAGACCTGGTGAACTCGGTCTCTGCCACAGACCTGGTGAACTCGGTCTCTGCCACAGACCTGGTGAACTCGGTCTCTGCCACAGACCTGGTGAACTCGGTCTCTGCCACAGACCTGGTGAACTCGGTCTCTGCCACAGACCTGGTGAACTCGGTCTCTGCCACAGACCTGGTGAACTCGGTCTCTGCCACAGACCTGGTGAACTCGGTCTCTGCCACAGACCTGGTGAACTCGGTCTCTGCCACAGACCTGGTGAACTCGGTCTCTGCCACAGACCTGGTGAACTTGGCCTCTATTAAGGAGAAGACATCCCTCCAGAGAGTTACCGGGCCCCTTCCTTCACCGTGACTTCTCACTGGTCCTTCGGAACAGTTCCTTCCCCCTGGCCTCCTCGTCTAAGATACGGGTCCCCTCGCAAGGCGGCAACCTGGGATTCCTCGATCCTTGATGGGCCCCAGCCAAAGCTGTTGGGCCCAAGGCCTTTGCTGCAGTCCCAGGGCTAAAGGTGCCTGGGACTGATTCACCGACCTCTGCCCCTGGACCAAAGGTGCCCAGGGCGGACAGGAACACAAACTCCTGGGAGTAGGACTCCTGACGACCGAAGAAGAACAACGAACAGGCAGCGTCTGCCCAATTAAATATCCTCTCCCAGCGTGCACAGCAGGCCTGCCACACCCACTGCATGGCCGCTGAGAGGGGACACACAAGGCACAGCACTGCATCAGCGGCTCAACCCTGGCCCACCATGGTAGCGCCACCTGCAGGCCACAGGGAACCACACACCGACACTCTCCCTGTGGACAAAAATGGCCGACAGAATCCTGACAATTGGGGTGTTTTGAGCATAACTACCACTCAAACACTTCCCCTAAATTTAGGACCCCGCTACACATGCAATAATTAAAAAAAAAAGACTGATTAAAGCCATGACAGGTATTGTTTTAGGTCATATAAATAAGACTTTATAATTGAATGAGCTCATATCTATCAAATAGAAGTTATCTAATGTGACAGGTACAGTAAAGTTACTAATTTCCTAAACCTCACTGTTATTGAATAAGAATGCAACTATATTTTATATAAAATAAAAACAGTTTTTCCCTTTCTCCTTTTATCTACATCATTTTATTTGATACCTAATTAAAATGAAATCACTACAATCTATATTAGGACACTCAGACATTCTGAAAAATGAATGAGAAAAACAAGGTTGTTATAGCATCCTATGATGATCACATGGCATTAAAGCGGTATTAAACCCAAAAGCAAACATTATATTGTGGCTTAGATTTTTAGATATGGTAGCTGCATTCTATTTCTTTTGTAGGCTTACTTTCCTTTATTTTCACTGGGTGATCTGGCCAGGAGGTCTGCTGTTTTTCAACAGAACAAACTGTCCTGCAGATGTAGAGGTTAGAGTTGAGACAATCCATTTATCACTGAAAGGGCTTTTTCAGCTTTTATTTATTTAACACCTTTATCCCAAAAAGAATAAAAAACTGTTGCTGTAACTGACTATGAAGTAATAGCTGGAGTTTGGCTTCAATACATTAGTGTATTTAAGTCCGCTAGTGAATCTAAAGCCTCGTACACGCAATTAAATTTTCCGACAACAAATGTGTGATGGCAGGGTTTTGTCGGATAATGCGACCGTTTGTATGCTCCATCGGACAATTGTCGGAATTTACGACCACAAATGTTTTATAGCATGCTTTCAAATTTAATGTTTTATAGCATGCTTTCAAATTTTCCGACAACAAATGTGTCTTGTCGGATTATCCGATCGTGTGTACACAAGTCCATCGGAAAAAAATCCAAAGTACAAACAGGCATGCTCCAAACCAATGTTAACCATAAGACAACATTAGCAGAAGTTGCCCAAAGGGTGGCGCTAAAGAGCTGAAAAACCACGTAGTTTCGTGTATGTTGGCTGAAAAAGTTCTGCCGTCTTTATGCATACCAAGATCATGGCCAACGCCCTTCGCACAAAATTCCACAGATTTGTCCATTGGAAATCCGATCGTGTGTACGAGGCTTAAGACATCCCATACACACTATTAGATTTTCTGCAGATTTTTGTCTTCAGATTTACCAAAACCATGTAGTGCAAGGGCCTGCCTGATTGCATACAAATTTAAACTCTAAAGCCTCGTACACACGATCAGATTTTCCGACGGGAATTGACATCCTGTTGGCCAAAAATCTGACCGTTTGTACGCTCCATCGGACAATTGTTGTCGGAATTTCCACAGACAAATGTTGGATGGCAGGCTTTAAAACTTTCCGTGGACAACGGTCTGTTGTTGGATTTTCCAAGCGTGTGTACACAAGTCCGTCGGACAAAATTAGAAAGTATAAACACGCATGCTTGGAAGCAATGCTCACCAAACACGACATTAGCAGAAGGTGCCCAAAGGGTGGCGCTCAAGAGCTTAAATTTCACATATTACGTAACTACGTTCGTGTTTGTTGGTCGACAATTGTGTGCTGTTTGTATGCAAGACAAATTTATGGCCATTGCCCTTCGGACAAAAGTCAGATGCTTTGTCTACGGAAAATCCGATTGTGTGTACGGGGCTTTAACCTCCCTAGCGGTAATCCCGAGCGTGACTCGGGGTTGTTTTTTTATGCTAGGATCGGTAACCCCGAGTCACGCTCGGGGTAGACATTGCAGAGCCCGCAGCGGAGTTTCCTTACCTTCTCCTGGCGATCCAGCAATGATGTCCTCTGCTGTGATCGCCAGCGAGATCTCCGGCGAGTGTCGGCACTTTCGACCCCATCTGACTTCCTAGTTCCGTTCCCTGCGAGCCGCAGCGGCGCATGGGAGCGGAACTGGGCGCCAAATTCAAAAAGGTAAACACATAGTATACATACAGTATACTGTAATCTTACTGATTACAGTACTGTATGTAATAATTACACATCCCCTTTGTCCCTAGTGGTCTGTCCAGCGTCCTGCATGCACTTTTATATAATAAAAACTATTCTTTCTGCCTGGAAACTGGAGATTGTCCATAGCAACTAAAAAGTGTCCCTTTATGTCAAAAGTGGTTTTAGACCAGCTAGAAAACAGCGATAATAAAATAGAATCACTCGCAGAATTGAGCGATAGCGATTTGTGGGGAAATTCGTCATCAAACACTAAATCTAATGACAGCGACAATTCTGCAACTGAGCAAATTTCAGTGTTTTTGATTTGATTACATTATTGAATAATTTTTATTATAATTAGATTACTCTTTGTTATAATTATTTATAGTTATTTATTATATTATAATTAGATTACTATTTTTTATAATTTTTTATAGTTATTCATTATATTATAATTTATAATTTTGTGTTTCATATTTATCATACCCGGGATGTTTACTAGACACTGGTTTGGTCAGGTTTAAGTAAGTAATTACTAAGAATTGCAGGCCTATAATACATAACACCAAATTTCCATGCAAAATAATTGTACCGCTTTTGGTACATAATTCCAGACAGAATCATACCGCCAGGGAGGTTAAGGTTTGACCTCATTATATGGTTTTGGTAAATCTGAAGTAAAAAATCTGCAGAAAATCTAATAGTGTGTATGGGGCTTTACATTCTCCCTCAGAATGACAATGCTGCTGTTCAAAGAGGTCTCTGTTACTCCTTCATCCAAAGTAGAGGCACTCTAAAGCCTCATACACACGATCGGATTTTCTGCGGACAAAGCGTAGGACTTTTGTCCGAAGGGCGTTGGCCAGGAACTTGGATTGGATACAAAACAGCAAAGAATTGTCGGCCAACAAACACGAAACGACATGTTTTTTCAGCTCTTTAGCGCCACCCTTTGGGCAACTTCTGCTAATGTTGTGTTATGTTTAGCATTGCTTCTGAGCATGCGTGTTTGTACTTTGGAGTTTTGTCCGAAGGACTTGCGTACACACGATCAGATAATCCGACAACACATATTTGTTGGCGGACAATTTTAAAGCATGCTATCCCACATTTGTTGGCGGAAAATCCGACAACAATTGTCCGATGAAGCATGCAAACAGCCTGCCATCACACAATTCCCGTCGGAAAATCCGATCGTGTGTACTGGCCTTAATACAGAAGGTGTATAACTGGCCCAATCACCAGATGAAAACAGAGGTGAAAAAAGCCTTCAATAAGAAAACAAATGCAGCCTCATCTAATGTTCGGTAAGCTAAAATACATAAAAAAAATTTGGTTTTAGTTTTAATACCGTTTTAACCAGGCACTATCCATTGCTGCACTTTAACCACCTCCTTACTGGGCACTTTCACCCCCTTCCTTCCCAGACCAATTTTCAGCTTTCAGCACTGTCACACTTTCAATGACAATTGCGCGGTCATGATACACTGTACCCAAAATAAATTTTTATCATTTTTTTCGCACAAATAGAGCTTTTTTTTTTGGTGGTATTAAAAAAAGAGCGGAAATTTGGAAAAAAAACAATATTTTCTTCTTTCTATTTTAAAAGAAATCCAATAAAATCTAATTTTGTCATAAATTTAAGCCAAAATGTATTCTGCTACATGATTTTGGTAAAATAATTCCCGTTTAGTGTATAATAATTGGTTCGTGTGATCACGGACATATGTACGCAAATGATCATTGGGACATATGATTTTACTGTTACATATGTGGGGGACAGGTGTTTTTACTATGTGGGGGCATGTGTTTTTACTATGTGGGGACATGTGTGTGGGGACATGTGTTTTTACTATGTGGGGACATGTGTTTTTACTGTGTGTGTTTTACATTGTGGGGACACTGGGCTGGTGATCAGTGAGTAAAAAAGATCTCATACTCACTGATCACCAGCCGGGCTGCAGCGATCCACTTTCCTCTCCTCACCGACAACTTCTGTGTGAGGAGAGCTGATCGCCTAGCACCCGGCTCTGTGTTTACATCACATGACGGCTGTGATTGGACACGGCCGTCATGTGATCAGGAGGGCCAATCACAGAGCCCTCCTGCCGATCTGAGATGCGGGATCGGGATCGCGCCGCTGCGCGGGAACGCGCGCGATCTCCCTTCTTCTGAGGGACGTTCCTGAATGTCCACTCAGAAGGAGAGAGCGCCCACCCGGCCTCATATGTACAGTGGCCGGATGGGAAGTACCGTATTTATCGGCGTATAACACGCGCCGGCGTATAACACGCACCCCAAGTTTAGCAGGGAATTTTAGGGAAAAAAACTTTTAGGAGGGAAGTTTAAGAAAAAAAAAAATTACATTTAAATGCAGCCTTACCAGTGTCATTTGCAGCCTTGTCACAGTGCAGCCTTGCCAGTGTCCATTGCAGCCTTGCCCAGTGTCCAGTGCAGCCTTGCCCAGTGTCCAGTGCAGCCTTGCCCAGTGTCCAGTGCAGCATTGCCCAGTGTCCAGTGCAGCATTGCCCAGTGTCCAGTGCAGCATTGCCCAGTGTCCAGTGCAGCATTGCCCAGTGTCCAGTGCAGCATTGCCCAGTGTCTAGTGCAGCCTTGCCAGTGTCCAGTGCAGCATTGCCCAGTGTCCAGTGCAGCATTGCCCAGTGTCCAGTGCAGCCTTGCCAGTGTCCAGTGCAGCCTTGCCAGTGTCCAGTGCAGCCTTGCCAGTGTCCAGTGCAGCCTTGCCAGTGTCCAGTGCAGCCTTGCCAGTGTCCAGTGCAGCCTTGCCAGTGTCCAGTGCAGCCTTGCCAGTGTCCAGTGCAGCCTTGCCAGTGTCCAGTGCAGCCCTGAATTTAAATTTGGCGCCGCCGAGATCGCCGCTGATACAGGGTGGAGCGCGGCGAACGCCGCTGAGAACGCAGGGATGGGCGGAGCCGAGATACACATAGCCGAGTGTATTCGGCTATACTCGGCTTCGCTCACAGTCACGCCGAGTCCCGCCCTATGATGGACATATCACAGGTCCAATGGCGGGACTGGGCATGACTGAGCGGAGCCGAGAAAAGCCGAGTATAGCCGAATACACTCGGCTATGTGTATCTCGGCGGTGATCGCTCCGCTCACAGTCAGCGGAGATCGCCGGGGATAGGTGAGTATCGGCGTATAACACGCACCCACGATTTTCCCCTGATTTTAAGGGGAAAAAAGTGCGTGTTATACGCCGATAAATACGGTAGTTAAAAGGAAGCGTACATGGAGTCATGGCGGTGCTGAATTCCACTGCTCATTGGGTCCCATGCAATGGAAACTTGTACGGACGGAATATGGAGATTGCCACTGCTGACCTGTCTTTGTACAATTGCTAGCAGTCACACTGATCCCGTGGCTTCAATACCTTCTGTGTCACTGTCCCAGAACAGGCACGCGGATCCAACGTTTTCAAATCGCCATACATGTTTGGGGTCAGTGGTTTAATAAGTATTGAAGCAGACAACTCGTATTCATAGAATGAGGACAGGTAAATCTTGAAGGCAGTATAACTGTGTACATGGTTTTATAGACTCAGCAGTGTCTGAGCGCCATTCACTCTGCAGTAATTAGAACATGCCACAGCAGAATAGCGATGCCGAGGAAATACCTTTTGTTAATGAGTCTAAAAAAGAAAAAAATCCATAAAAAAAAAACATTATTAGCTGTGTGCTTGTCGTTTGATGCAGTGTTTAAATCCTTCCATATAATGTCACTAGGAGCAAGCACCAACTCCAAGTAAAAGATGGGGAAGACAGGATGATTCCATCCGGTCTTCATTATGGATAGCAAACACTACAGTGGTCATATACAAGAGGGGCGGTTCAAAATAAACTTCCCTCTTCTTCAAAAAAGTTATAGCATGCTAATTTCAAATTTGGTTGTTACTTTTTTGCACATGACACTGTGGAGTTGATTTACTAAAACTGGAGAGTAGAACATCTGGTGCAGCTGTGCATGGTAGCCAATCAGCTTCTAACTTCAGCTTGTTCAATTAAAGAGTTACTAAACCCACAACAGTCTGTATATGCAGTAAAGCATGCATGTTCTACTCACTGTGGAACCTAAGGGGTTAATCCTCTGCATGGTGTAAAAAGGCTGTTTGATCCTGTCCTCTCCCCTTCTTCCACTGTCCCCAATCGATCTGCTGATAGAACAGAGCCTTGGAGGCTCTCTGCACATGCTTACAGGCATACCCCACTTTCAAGTACACAATGGGTTTTATTTACTAAAGCTGGAAAGTGCAAAATCAGGCTCACTTCTGCATAGAAACCAATGAGCTTCTAACCCCAGCTTGTTCAATTAAGCCTGGTAATAAAACCTGGAAGCTCATTGGTTTCTATGCATAAGTGAGACAGATTTTGCGCTTTCCAGCTTTAGTAAATAAAACACATTGTGTACTTAAAAGTGGGGTATGCCTGTAGTTTGGTGTGTATTGTTGGATAGTTTTTTTTTTGGAAGGGTGCATGTGATCAGCACAGGGCCAATCACCACTGTCCAGGTAGAGGGTCAGGGGGTCATGCAGCCTCATTGGACAGTCAGAGTAGAATAAAAACTACTCCTACAAGCTTTAATCAGTGCTTGGCCAGGCACTAGTAAAAGTCTCAAGACTGCTGATGAGAAAAGGTATTTAGCAGTTTATATTTACAGAAATAATTGCATTTCCATGTTCTATGTACTGTGGGAGACCAGATATAGTGAATGCAGGGTCCTGGGTTTAGTAATACTTTAAGCAACAAAAAAAATGGAAGCTGATTGGTTTCTATGCAGAGCTGCACCAGATTTTGCACTCTCCAGATTTAGTAAATCAACCCCTATGCAACCTAATGCCACCCGCGTACGCCCGATCGGAATTTCCAACAACAAAACCATGTTTTTTTTCCCCCTGACTGATTTTTGCTCAAACTTGTCTTGGATACACACGGTCGCACAAATGTTGCTTGGAAATTCCGATGGTCAAGAACGCGGAGACGTACAACACTAGGACGAGCCGAGAAAAATGAAGTACAATGATTCTGAGCATGCGTCGAATTGGTTCCGAGCATGTGCAGCACTTTTATGCGTCGGAAATGGCTACACACGGTCGGAATTTCCGACAAGAACTTTTCTTGTCGGAAAAAATTGAGAACCTGCTTTCAAACATTTGTTGTCGGAAATTCCGACAGCAAATGTCCGATGGAGCCTACACACGGTTGGAATATCCGACCAAAAGCTCACATCGAACATTTGTTGTCGGAAATTCCGATCGTGTGTACGCGGGCATTAGGGTCAACCCTGCACTGATTTTCTGAATTAGAACAAGTACTTCTAATTATATTACTTCTAACTATATTAGTAATCCTTTCTTCCATATTGTGATTTTCATCAGCTGCTGCACAACATTCCTGGTGATATTAAAATGACTTTAAATCACCTAATATAACTAATCAGCTAGAGTAGCAGTTAATTTATATTAAAACTATCTATATGTAATGAGATAACAAACAAAACATTATTGCCTTGTTGTTTGGCCATGTGTAGGCGCTGATGATTAACGCTAGTGAACTGGAATGCATGACCCATGTTGATGTTATCCATTGGGATATGCTGATACATTGAGCTACAGATGCTAAAACAGCAATCTGGGATTCAAGCTGTAACATAATGCACCTTTATCTACAAGCCTTAGGCTTCCCATATGGTATTATATTTTAGTTGCGCAGTTTCTGAAATCTACTAATACAGGTATATCACATTCTTAAAGTATAGGCATACAGTAATTTTCTCTAAACTTTGGCCAATCAACCCCAAAGCTAAAACTACACTAATCCCCCATTTTGTGTAAGTAAGAAGCTGTGAATTGGGGGGGGGGATCTAGTTTAGCTTAGATGGCAGTTTAGTTGTCGTTTATAGCCCTGTACACACGATCGGATTTCCTATGGATTCTAATCTGATGGATTTTTCCATCGGAAATCCGATGAAGCTGACTTCCATCAGTCTTGCCTACACACCATCAGTCAAAAATCCGACCCTCCCAAGCGCCGTGACGTAAAACACTCAGACAAGCCGAGAAAAAAGAAGTTCAATGCTTCTGAGCATGCGTCGACTTGATTCTGAGCATGCGTGGGTTTTTTGTCCGATGGAGTTCCACACAGACGATCGGAATTTGCTATCGTTTTTTTTCCCATCGGATAAATTTAAAACATGTTCTATTTTTTCTCACCTATGGAAAAAAGACCGATGGGGCCCATACACGATCGGTTTGTCCGATGAGAACAGTCCATCGGACTGTTTTCATTGGTAAAACCGATCGTGTGTACACGGCATAAGTGTCAAATTTATAGAAAAAGCTACAAATACGATCATGAATGTTTTCAAACATTATGCTGTATATTGGGCACACCCTAACTACTTTTGACCACTTGATCTTCGGAAGAATTACCACGCCCCCCCCCCCCCTTCATGACCAGGCCATTTGTGCGATACGCCACTGTGTTACTTTAACTGACCATTGCGCGGTCATGCAACACTGTACATAAATAAAATGTATCTAATGCTTTCTTTTGGTGGTATTTGATCACCACTGCATTTTTTTTTCTCTTTTTTTTTTGAGATGCATAATTAAACACTAGGTTGAGGGAAGGGGGGGGGGGGGAGAGGAAATATTAGCCAAAGCACTAGTAGAAGCACTTTTAAAAAGAAAAGAAGACACTAATTAGATTGAAATGGGGCAGACCTGATAAATCTAATAAGATAATGGGTATAGACACTAAAACAAAGGAACAGCAGCACTAAAGGGTTAGTAGGGGGGAGGGGGGTGTGAGACCCCCAGAGTAAGGGGTACAGAGAGATGTATGATAGAAGGGAGATGAGAGGGAATGAGTGTAGAGTTGAGGTCATAGGTAAAACCCTGCTAGATGTATATTTTGGTATTTTGTATTTGTTTTTTGAATTCCACTAGTCCTTTTTTTTTTTTTTTTTAGGTGGTATATGACATTATATGCACAATGGTTAAAGTGAATAACGAGGGTATAGTGTTAATGACCTGGAATGTTAGGGGTCTGGGGGAAAAGAACAAAAGAAATGCAATGTTTAAATACTTAGATAGAATGAAACCCCAGATAATTTGTTTGCAAGAAACACATATGCGACCTGACTCTGTCCACCTTCTGTACTCACGTAGATACCCGATACAATTTCATTCTATGCATACCTCATACTCCCGGGGAGTAAGTGTAATGGTTTCTACTGACATCTCTTTTGAATGTATCCGACAAAAGGTGGACGGACAGGGTAGGTATGTCTTTTTGCTTTGCAAACTCAATGGATTACTGTGTGTCGTTGCCTCAATTTACGTTCCTCCACCATTTTCAGCGAGCCCTCTTAGAAGTTTAGCGCAATTTATGGCCCTATCCCCGGATGCCCCGGTGTTGGCGCTGGGAGATTTTAATAATATCTTGGATACATCTCTGGACAGAATGTCTTTGATGCCGAGAGTGGTGATGCGGAAGGCTGGTGGGACGGCCTTCGCCTCCCTACTCTCGGAGTTGCGACTCCGTGATGTCTGGCGGGAGAGACATGCGGAGGACAGAAGCTACTCATGTTACTCCGCTACACACGATGGACTCTCCCGTATTGATCTGGGTCTGGGGAATGAGGTACTTATGCAACGGGTAAGGGAGTCGGCTTATGAGCCGCGATTGTTATCGGACCACTCTCCATTTTGGGTACGACTGGATGCTACGGTTGCATTGGGCCGCCCGCTGTGGAAAGTAAACCCTTTTTGGTTGACTCTGTTCCCGTCTCCGGATAAGGTGAAGAGGGCAATGCAGGAATTCTTGCACTTTAACAGGGGATCGGCCAGCGCAGCCGTAGTATGGGACACACTTAAGGCATTCTTAAGGGGCAGCCTTATTAAAGAGATAACGGGAATCAAAATTCGGTCTAGGGAATGGGAAAGCAGGGTACGGGAAGAAATGAAAGTGAGAGAACAGGCTTTGGTAGCCGACCCCTCTCAATCTAACCATGACTCCTGGATGGAGCCGCAATCCATGTATAATTCGGTCTTATTGACCGCAGTGGAGAAAAGGAGATATTTCCAGCAGCAGATTTACTTTGAGGAGGGGGAAAATACTGGCCGTCTCCTTGCCCTCATAGCTAGAGAGCAGCGGGAATCCACTAATATCTCTGCTATAAACGCAGAATCTGGGGAGAAATACACCCTTAATTCCGATATCCTAGATAATTTCCAGCAGTTCTATAGGGAGTTTTATTCCTCTAAAACTAGCTATACTCCATCTGATCTGGCTCTGTTTTTGCAAGCATGTCCATTTCCACAGCTTTCAGAGGCCGAAAGGGAAATGTTAAACTCCCCAATAACACTGAAGGAACTGACGGAGGCGCTAGAGGGGGCACCACATCACAAATCCCCAGGTCCAGATGGGTTACCAGCGGAGGTGTACTCCCATTATAGGGAGGACCTCCTGCCATCCCTATTGCAGGTATTGAGAAGGAGGCAGTGGAAGTAGGTAGCCTACCAGATAGTATGCAAGAGGCAATAATAATAGTACTTCCAAAACCAGGGAAGGATAAGCTTCTGCTGGATTCCTATGGTCCAATCTCCCTATTGAATGCGGATGTTAAGCTTCTGGCCAGCATTTTGGCTAAGAGGCTATCCCAGGTAATTAACAGGCTGGTCCATTGTGACCAGTCTGGCTTTATACCCACACGCTCCACTGCAGACAACATTAGGCGATTATATATGAACTTACAGGTGCCGGTGGACAATCCGGGAGGTAGGGCCATTCTGTCACTGGATGCGGCGAAGGCATTCAACAGTGTGGAGTGGCCCTACCTCCTGGAGATCCTGGAAAGGTTTGGACTGGGGGATACGTTTATAAAGTGGGTAAAGGTGCTTTACTCCAAACCCAGAGCCAGACTTTGCATTAATAATAATGTCTCCCCCTCATTTGAGCTACATAGAGGCACACGTCAGGGGTGCCTATTGTCCCCACTGCTGTTCGCCCTGGCGGTGGAGCCTCTGGCTATCCTGATCCGTAATGCCCCGGAAGTGGTGGGGTTTCGCAGGGGCCAGAGGGAGGAAAAAATATCTTTATACGCAGACGACTCGCTTATATATTTAGGTGACTCGGCCGCCTCGCTGCGAGCAGTGATGGGGATAATCGAGGACTTTGGAGGTTTCTCAGGTTTCACTATTAATTGGTCTAAATCCATTCTAATGCCCATAGATCAGTGGACGGAACGGTTGCCAGAGAGGGCAGAGCAAATAGCTATAGCAAAAAGTTTTAAATACCTGGGAGTAATAGTGTCCCCGGAACCGGCGGAGTATATTCAGCTAAATCTGGGTCCATTGTTGGTTTGACAGAAAGCAAAATGTAACAGCTGGTGTAAGCTTCCATTGTCAGTAGTAGGACGGGCAAACTTAATAAAAATGGTATGGGCCCCGCAGCTACTGTATGTATTTCATAACACCCCCATGTGGATCACCAATAAGTGGTTTAAACAAATAGACACACTAATGAGGGAATTAATTTGGAAAAAAAAGACAGCCAGGATTAGCCTAGCCACCCTGCAGTATGGAAAGGATAGAGGAGGATTGGCAATACCCCACCCCAGAATGTATTTCTTGGCTTCACAGTTTCAGCAGATGGCAGGATGGGGGCGGGAAGGGAGGGAGGACCCGATATGTAAAATGGTGACTATATCCGCTCCAACACTAGAAGCAGCATCCCATATGGAACTGGACCTGCCGAGCATACCAGACTCAGCACCCATAAGCGTCCTTCTCAAAAGAGTATGGGTGGAAATCCGGAAAGCCCTAAAGATAAAGGGTTCGCTGCCCTTTACTCCGATATGGCATAACCCGAGATACCCAGAGGTACAGGAATTGCAGGGCTTTACCCCCTGGAAAGAGAGGGGGATTTGGTTTTTTGCACAATTATATTTGGTTTTTTGCACAATTATATGAAGGGAAGGAGTTGAAGACATATGAACTGCTATGTCAGGAATTTCAGTTAAACCCTAAGGGCTTTTATAAATACCTTCAGCTCCGTCATGCGTTGCAGGAACAACAAAAAACACATTCTTTGATAGTGTCATCGTCACCTATGCTGAGGGAAGTTCTTGGAGCGGACACCCGAAAGGGATTAATATCAAAAATTTACATGGACTTGCTGTCCTCGATCCAGGACCATACCTCTCTGAGAAGCCGAAGTAAATGGGTGGAAGATATAGGGGACATAGATGGGTGCCAGTGGGAAATGGCACTTAACTCTATCCCTGCGGTATCGGTATCTGCATCCCATAGATTATCACAACTATTTATTTTGCACAGGGCATATAGAACACCAGAGCAGTTATATAAGTGGGGAGGAAGAGACTCCCCCCTGTGTCCAAAATGTAAAGTACATAAGGGGGACTTTATACACCTTATTTGGAGGTGTCCAAAACTACATAGGTACTGGGAGGAAGTCTCCCAGTGCATTACTAGACTAGCACAGGTTCCTGTCCCTCTAGACCCTGTAGTGTACCTGCTTGGAGCCATAGATGTAGAAATGTTCCCAAGAGGAATGTAATACATGTTAACTAGACTAATGTATCTAGCTAGAAAACTTATCGCAAAATACTGGATGGCTCCAGCGGTACCCACGGGGAAACAGTGGATCTCCTATGTAAATTCCTTGCTTCTTAGAGAGCGACTGACATACAGTCGCAGGAGAGAAGTGGGTAAATTTGATACTATTTGGCAACCATGGCTGGGGGATGCTGATCTAGCGCCATCTCAACTGGTAGTGGAAAGACTCCAGATGTAGGACCTCGGGGAGGTGTAGGGGAGGGAGGGGAAGAGAGGAGAAGGAAAGAACGGCCTGAGGAGCAAAGGGTGAACAACTGGAAAGGAGAGAACATTGGAGGTGGAAAAAACGACCTGTGGTGATCAGATATTAGGAGGTACAGATGATGGATGTAGTCATGGGATTAGGGGGGAGGTGGAAGGGGAGAAAAGGGGAAAAGAGGACAGAGTGATAAGATATAGATGCAAGTATACAAGATTGACATAAAATATTATATGGACGTAAGATTAGATATGTTCTCTTTCTTTTTCTATGTGTAATGCTTTATTGAAAAAAAATGCACGAATTGTATGTATTATGAGAATAACTTTCTAAAATAAAGAAGAGGTAATTTAAAAAAAAGCCCTGTACACACGATCAGATTTCCTATGGATTCTAATCCGATGGATTTTTCCATCGGAAATCCGATGGATTTTTCCATCGGAAATCCGATGAAGAGGACTTCCATCAGTCTTGCCTACACACCATCAGTCAAAAATCCAACCGTCCCAAACGCCGTGACGTAAAACACTCAGACAAGCCGAAAAAAATGAAGTTCAATGCTTCTGAGCATGCGTCGACTTGATTCTGAGCATGCGTGGGTTTTTTGTCCGATGGAGTTCCACACAGACGATCGGAATTTGCTATCGTTTTTTTTCCCCATCGGATAAATTTAAAACATGTTCTATTTTTTCTCACCGATGGAAAAAAGACTGATGGGGTCCATACACGATCGGTTTGTCTGATGAGATCAGTCCATCGGACTGTTTTCATTGGTAAAACCGATCGTGTGTACACGGCATAAGTGTCAAATTTATAGAAAAAGCTACAAATACGATCATGAATGTTTTCAAACATTAGGCTGTATTCTGGGCACATCCTAACTACTTTTGACCACTTGATCTTCGGAAGAATTACCACCCCCCCCCCTTCATGACCAGGCCATTTGTGCGATACGCCATTGTGTTACTTTAACTGACCATTGCGCGGTCATGCAACACTGTACATAAATAAATCGTATCTAATGCTTTCTTTTGGTGGTATTTGATCACCACTGCATTTTTTATTTTTTGCGCTTCAAACAAAAAAAAGAGACAATTTTGAAAAAAAATAAAAACAAAAACTATATAAATAAATAAAGTAAATATATATATTTATTTATTATAATTACTTTCTGCTATAAAGCATATCCAATAAAAAAAAAGAAAATCGAACAACCGGACACTAATGCCTTGTTTCCACTGAACGGAACGGTTCGGGTCGGTACAGTTTGGAACGGTTTGAATGGTCCGGTCTATTCTGGTGAGCGTTTCCACTGCAAGTCGAACCGTCAGGGACCATTCAGGGTTTAGAAAAAATGCCTAGCGTGACCGCCAATCAGTGGAATGTATTGTAGCTCCGCCCTAACCGAACCGTTCCATTTTCTATGGCCCCACATCTGAAGCAGGACCCAGAATGGTGCGGTACGGTTTGGTTTTATGGCACACTTTCATAATGGAAACACCCAAAATAGCGTACCGTACCGAACCGTACCAAACCGATCCGCTTAGTGGAAACGAGGCATAACTGACACTTTTGACACTTTTTGGGAACCAGTGACACTAATACAGTGATCAGTGCTAAAAATATGCAGTCACTGTACTGACTGGTAAAGGGTAAAACAGATAGGACAATGAAACGGTTAAATGTGTGCCTAACCAGTGTTTTGGTGTACTCTACTGCTTTGTGGGGAAAGAAAATCCATAACTTCCCCCACTGACAGGACAGAGCTCTGCCTTTTTTACATTTGGCAAAGCTTTGTCCTTTGTGTCTTCCAGTTATCCATTGGCCTGCACCCACTTGATCGGCATCTGCTGTGTATAATCACAGCACAGCTGGGTCCCTGGCCGTTTCTTCAGAAACCCGTGCTGTTTCTTCAGAACCCTGTGCTGTGACCGGCGGCTCCCTCGCGGGAGTGACGTCACGCGGCTCCTGCCAGTCACATAGCCGGAGCCCGCAGACCCGGAAGGAAGACGGGCAAAGATGGATGTGGCCTCCAGTGGGACGACAAGGGCTTCGTTTACAGATAAGTTTAACATAATGTGCTAGTATGCAAGGCATTTTAGCACATTATGCCTTTACTTTTGCAGGTCAGAAAAAAAAAAATGAAAAAAACCCCGGCACATTACTTCCTCTCTAACACTGCCCCCTAACCCCTCTTAACATCTATGCTGACCAACCTGTGTAGGAAAGATGTATATACTTACCTATTTTCAGGATGCGTCAGTCCAGTAACGCGATCCCGCTCCCCTGCACGGCTGCAGGGAAGAGGAGGGAGTGGCGATAACTGATGGACCATTGAAGCCTACGAGTGACGTCACCGCATCAGACATTTATCAGCCGTTGTTGAGCGCAATCCCCTCTCCTCTGTAGCGCCACTGGCTGACACGGGCGATCACAAGACCGGATCGGGCTGAAAATAGGCAAGTATACAGATCTTTCTTACACAGGTTGGTAGACATAGGTGTTAGGGTTAAGCCCAGAATTCCACTTTAACACAATAATATGGGTCTTTATTTCAGCTATGTGGTTGCTATTTTTAAAATAATTTCAGATGAAAATTCCTCAGACAAAAGCCGCAATCCACTCAGCCCCGGAAGATTTTACCCCCTTCCTGACCAGAGCACTTTTTACAATTTGGCACTGCGTCGCTTTAGCTGACAATTGCGCGGTCATTTGATGCTGTACCCAAACAAAATTTGTCTCCTTTTCCCACAAATAGAGATTTCTTTTGGTGGCATTTGATCACCTCTACGGTTATTATTTTTTGCGCTAAGTATAAACAATAATATGGGTCTTATATGGGTCTTTATTTCAGCTATGTGGTTGCTATTTTTAAAATAATTTCAGATGAAAATAATTGTGACTTTTTGAAAATAAAGATGTTTATCCTGGGTTTTTATCTTTGTGATCTTAAAAGCCATGCTCCCCAGGAGCAGAGGCATTACTACATTGATGTAGACACATAAGGCTGCCATGGTGTACTGTGGCAATGGGATTCATTCTGAGTATTACTAAATACCTCCTTTAGACCCGGTTCACATAGGGGCGACTCGTCAGGCGACTCAGTCGCCTGACAAGTCGCGTCCCGCTCTGTTCAATGGAACTGTTCTAATAGGAGCGACTCGAGTCGCTCCGACTTAGAAAAAGGTTCCTGTACTACTTTGGGGGCGACTCAGGGCGACTTGCATTGACTTCTATACAGAAGTCATTTTGCAAATCGCCTCTCAAGTCGTCTTGAGATCGCCTGCACGAGTCGCCCCCAAAGTCGTGCCGCCCCAGTGTGAACCGGGTCTTAGGCACAAAGTCCCTCTTTGTTGATCTAAGCTTATTTGTGTACATTCAATGTAGTCAGTATATCACGATTCGCAAATTTTGCCATTCACTTCCCTGCTTCTCCACCCTCCTGGTCATTTTACTATTTGCAGACAAGGGAAGGAAAATTGAGCATATCATAATGGGTCCCAACTCTGAAGATACTGTAGATTTCCATACATTTATCGAATTCTTGTTATCTCATGAAAGGTCTTTTGACTCTACCAGTCTCAAACAATATTGAGTAATTACAGGAATATGAAAATGAGCTTCCGCTTGATGTGATAAAAAAAAAAAATTAAATGAAATGTACCTTTGAATATCATGAGCATATAAGTCTAGTCCTTTAATATTAGGATTAGAGTTCATATTTAACTACTACTGTACTTTTACAAATATTACATTTGATAATATAGAAAGAGACAAAATTGTAACGGGAACGGAAAAGTGTTTTACAGTACACATAGTAGAGTCAAGGCACAATAATGTGTTTCTTACCTCCATGGGTGTAGTGTTTGCAGGGGACTGTTGGGGCTGCAGGGACTACAGGGACTTAGCAGAGTCGGACTTTGGCTGTTCGGAGATAAACTGTAAAGGAAGAGCAAGTTCAACACCTGGAGCTCTTCATACTGTACATTACAGTCGTATGGACAAAAATGCAAAGCTGAATACTACAATAATCTAAAAACATACAAGACAAACTCAATGGCATAGGAGTTCAAATAAGGTTGCTGATACACTTAAGACTACGTGTTAACTTACAAAGAGTATTGTCAGTTGCCATATGCATGAAATTTGTGAGGAACAGTAGACATTTAGCCAACATTTAAACCGATCTCAGTGAATACTGACTGTTCCATGATATTTGTACCTTATAGTCAAACAACAAAAATGTATTCACTCGAAGAATTAATACAAAATGAGCAGATTGGCAATGTTCCTTAGTACACTGAATTAATAAGCTGTATGTCATCTATGAGTCAGATCGGGACACATATGTTCATAGACAAAAACGAGCAGATTGAGTTAAAGTCCTTCAAATACTTGCAGAGAATAATGCTGACTCTCGTTTTAACATGGTAAAAGCGTATGTGTTTGTTGGCAGGTGGAACTTGATTACCACAGTTTAAAGCCTCGTACACACGGCCGGTTTTCTCGTCAAGAAACGACAAGAAAACAGCTGGGAGAGCTTTCTTGCCGAGAAAACCGGCCGTGTGTACGAAGCTTTCAGGTTTCTCGTCAAGAAAACTGGCCAGAATCTCGACGAGAAAAATAGAGAACCTGCTCTCTATTTTCTCGTCGAGATTCTCGTCGGCCTGTTTCCCGACGAGAAACCCGAGAGTGTGTACGCTTACCTGTCACCGCGTTCGACCCATTCAAAAGAACGGCGGTTCTTTTGAATCGAGCGTATGTACACTCGGCCGGGACAAAATTCTTGTCAAGAATCTCGTCAGGAAAAACAACAGGTTTTTTCCTGACGGGATTCTGGGCCATGTGTACGAGGTTTGAGAGTTAACGCTCCCCCTGCTTTTGGGTCATTTCCTGGAGTAGACGCCTTTTTTGGTCTATAAAAGGTTTGGGGGGAGTTTTCTCAAAGTCTTTTGCCAAGTAAAGCCAATGGGGAGGACTGTGGAGGCTTCTGGCCTATTTAGAACATGAGCAGCATGAGCAACATTGTCCTAAAACTGAGGTACACCACAGCACTCTTCTAGACTGTATGCAAGCGATGCAAAGTCTAAAGGACCACTCAGAATCTAGAAAGTGTGAGGCTTCTTGTTTATCCAAAAGTCTAGACTGTTTATCTATTTCTACACTTGATATGACTGCGGCCTCGGAATGGTGAAATACTGTGTTATTGGAGAGTTGAAACTCAGTTAAAGTGGTTTCACTGAGATTAAACAAAGTCTCCTACAGAAGTTGTACCTGTTTATTTGCATCCATTTGTTCTGTAAAACTTAGATAAAAATACATTTTCACAGACCCACAAAGCAGGGAGCTAAAGTTACAGTTTACAGCTCAGTAAGAAGAGCTTTGTGCCCTGATTGGAGGGAAAATACACCCTCTCCTCACAGCACATAATGCAGAACTAAGGATATGAATATCAGACTGTGTGCTGGAGCTCTCCTCCCTCTCAACTTTTTTATCTCTTGGTGTCGGGAAAAGTTGTAAGAAGTGACTCATGTGGATAGCAAATGGATGAGGCAGCAGAGAGAAATGACATTCAGTGCTTTCGATAGAGGATTGTAAACACTATAGAAATATGTGTTTTGTTTGGATTTCATGTTTATAATCACTGTGGAGGCGTGTATCTGTGAAGTGTTTTGTGCAAACATGGTCGGCCACAGAGCGGTGATGGTTAGGGGAACATATACACCCTCCACAGAGATGAGTCACATGAGAGATGACCCTCACAAGTAGCATGTGTAGCGGGTAGGTACCTTTCAGTATGCTGATTCGGGTGGAGACATCAGTGATGTTCAGTTCCCTGCGGCCCAGCAGGTGGTGCTGTCACTTTGGGCCGGGGTTGAACCATCACTGGAGTGCCGTACCTTTTTGGTCTCTCGCGGCTGTTGTGCGGCGGGGCGGGGAACCCGCCGTGCTGGCTGGGAGAGGCTATAAAAAGGGGCGGACATCTTCGCCACGAGGTCCGAGTCCCAGGCACCTTTAGCCTGAGGGCTGCTGTCCAGCGGTCGGTGTCCAGGCAGCCTAGGCCTGGACACGTGGAGTTCGGGAGTCACCCCAGACACCCTCAGTCTGGGGTGAGGTGCATCATTCAGGCCTGGGGAACAGCTTCTTCCACTGGGACCCGCCCGGGAGGAATCGTCCTAAGGCACCCACAGAATCGGGTGTCTGAATCCAGGCATAAGGGACCGCGCAGGTGACCTTCCCATAGATCTGGTGCAGCAGATTGCCAGTGCCGGGACAGGGCCTGCGGAGACCTTCGGGATGGATGTCCTCGCCAAACAGGGGCCATATTCACATGGAAGGTGGTCCATGTTCTAAGGTCGGTGGCAGAGACCGCTACTCTGGTCAGTGGCAAAGACCGTTACTCAGGCCTGTGGCAGGGGCCCCAACTAGTTCACTCGGTAGGTGGCAGCTACCAACTTCACGGTCGGTGGCAGAGACCGTGCGCCAGGCCTATCCGCACGAGAAAGGGATAGGAGAGTTCATTGTGCCTGGGCCTACTCGTATCCACACCCCTGTCTGTCTGTTATGGCAGTTCAACTGAGTATGTGCATTCTGGTATTGAAGAAATAAAGGAGTGTTGAACTTTTAAATGGTGTGGGGCTCTTACTGGCAGATACACCTCCACGGAAGAAGCGGAGGCTCCATATGCAGACCCGAAGGTAATCTAAAGAGACTTTGCTCAAACCTCATATACATGTAGGGTGAGAGCT
This sequence comes from Rana muscosa, assembly GCA_029206835.1. Taxonomy (NCBI): domain Eukaryota; kingdom Metazoa; phylum Chordata; class Amphibia; order Anura; family Ranidae; genus Rana; species Rana muscosa. Next base: position 471,015,369 of record CM055116.1, on the reverse strand, counting down.
GGGCGTATTGTCCTGCACTTTCTCCTCCAGAGTACCCCTAGACAACAGCCAAGAACAACCGATACAAGAGAGAGAGAGAGTGAGGCCGCTACACATGCATCAGGTGACTTGGGCCCCGAGTGTCTGTATTGACTTTAGGAGGACATTTTTTCCCCATGTGAGTGTTTTTTCTGTAGCGGGGTGTTGCCTATTGGTATGTTATGAGGACTATTTTATACACAAATGCACCCAGATCTCTCTGAAGCTCTATTGACTACTGTTTGACTTGAAAGGAAAGGTGCGCGGTGGGACTTGTAGTACAGAGAGAGATGGACTCCAACGCCTTGGATACTATATAGACTACTGTACCCACAGTGCAGCTATACACCCACAGTGCATTGTCCGGCGCAAGGTCTGCTGGGGAAGGGTTATTTAAGTGGAGGAGAAGCAACGCGCGGTCTCTTTGGACATCGCCCGCCCAGCAAGTCGGAGCCTGTGTTGGGGCCTGTTGTGCTTGTCTAGGCCGGAGAGTCTGGGTCTACCGAGTCCGGAAAGCCTGCTCGTCGCAGAGAGAGGGACCTCATCCGAAGAGCCTGCTGATATCTCGGAGCATCCAAGAGTCGACCCATCCATTGACTTTCATACGGTTGTCTGAGGGACCGGAGACTACGTGTGGTGGAGAGATCGTGTGCCGGAGCACCTGCAACAGAACCAGCGGAACGGACTGGGCCTGGTCGCACTTGCCCAGGACTTCTAACTGTAACTAGGCCCGACATCTTTTGACTAAGGCTGAGCATTTTATCACCCGTGACTTCACGTCTTAATTATAGCCGGAGTTCAGCTAACGATATTTGATATTCCTTGGATTACAAACATTAAGTGCACCAACGTTTGCTAGTGAAGATCCTTTTCATTGGAGTGACAGTGTTTGGAGGTAGTCAGGCCCGACTGGAACTCACGTTGACACTGTGTGGGCGCCATATTGCCCACGAGGGGAAATCTCGCGAGCATAGTTAGTTTAAAGACATTTAGTATTATAGTATTGCATTATATTTGGTAACATTATATGTTTATCACTTTGGCTTTGCAGGGCTCTGCATAAGCAAACGCATATTTGTTTAACCTGTCATCTCTTATTTAGTAAAAATACTTTTGTGGTTAAGCAAACACATTGTGTGGAGTGTTAACTGTTCCAGGGAGACGGCTAAACACAGGTAAACCAATCTTGAATTGTACTGTATGCTCTATTGCAGCATTGTGGTTCCTATAGCCAGTAGGTTCCACAATCCCATTTATTTGCAGCTGTGCCAGCGAAGGGTTAGAGCCAGTTTGGGGGTTGACAGCAGTACGGTACAGGCCCAAACAATACCAACAGCTCTTATAACTGGGGGTAGTGCTACATTTCTGTAGGAGTGTTCAGAAGTTTAACACAGCAGTTTAACTAAGCCAGGATAACTAAAGCAGCTAGAAGATACAACAAAGTACTTTTCTACACTCTGGACTGCCTGCAGGCAAACCAAGAGTTTCAAAAGCATCTTTTACAAGTCTGATTCCTACTCCCTCCACCCACGAATATGCCCCCTATACTCTTCCTTCTCATATTAGTATCCTCTGTTCATATATATTTTTTTTTCACCCTTCTTCTCCACCCCAAAGCTTGTAAATATCACCCTCGCTGTTACCCTCTCCCTACTACTGTTCTCATCACCTCTTGCAAATATTTAAAGTAGTTCTAAAGTCAGAAGGTTTTTTAAATCTTAATGCATTCTACGCTGCTGTCAAAGTCAGTAAGCCAATGAGGAGAGAGAGGGGGCAGGCCGAGTCGCAGCTTCGTGTCTGAATGGACACACAGAGCAGCGGCTCAGCTCAGGTGTCCCCATAGCAAGCTGCTTGGGGAGGGGCCAGGAGCACCGGAGAGGGACCTGCGAGGAGGAGGATCTAGGCTGCTCTGTGCAAAACCCCTGCACAGAGCAGGTGAATATCACATGTTTGTTATTTTTAAACGAAAAGACCCGAGACTTTAATCTCACTATAACCCACATGCTGACCCAAACCCCAGGACATAGAGGTATGTGCACTCATATACCTGTACATCCCACTCCCATCTGACTTTTCTCACCCTCCTAATCTCTGGGGATATTTCTCCTAATCCTGGTCCTCCAGTATCTCACCCCCACATACGGCACCCTTCTTCCTCAGGCCATAGCCGCAATCCACTCAGCCCCGGAAGATTTTACCCCCTTCCTGACCAGAGCACTTTTTACAATTTGGCACTGCGTCGCTTTGGCTGACAATTGCGCAGTCATTCGATGCTGTACCCAAACAAAATTTGCCTCCTTTTCCCACAAATCGAGATTTATTTTGGTGGCATTTGATTACCTCTACGGTTTTTATTCTTTGCGCTATAAACAAAAAAAGAGCGACAATTTTGAAAAAAAAAACAATTTTTTTTACTTTTTTCCCATAATAAATATCCCCAAATCAGTTTAGGCCAATATATATTCTTCTACATATTTTTGGTAAAAAAAAAAAAAAATCGCAATAAGCATATATTGATTGGTTTGCGCAAAAGTTATAGTGTCTACAAACTATGGGAAAAATTTAAGGCATTTTGTTTTTCTACTAGTAATGGCGGTGATCTGCAATTTTTAGCGGTACTGCGACATTGCGACAGACAGATCGGAGACTTTTGACACTTTTTTGGGACCACTGGCATTTATACAGCAATCGGTGCTATAAAAATGCACTGATTACTGTGTAAATGTCACTGGCAGGGAAGGGGTCAACACTAGGGGGCGATCAAGGGGTTAAATGTGTGTTCCCTCAGTGTGTTCTAACTGTATGGGGATAGGATTGAGTAGGAGAGGAGACACTTTGTTTTTCCTACTTAGTAGGAACAAACGATATGGCTCCTCTTCCCTGACAGCACAAGGATTTGTGTGTCTACACACACAAACCCCCCACTGGCACTTGTGCACGCGATCGCTAGTGGCTGCGGGCGATCGTGCCCGCCGGCCACGCACAATGGGTCCCCCGCCGTGCAGCCGGCACACGCACTGCGCTCTGGTGGCTGAAAAAGGGATTTCGTCCAGGGGAGCCACTCTGCCACAGTATATCTGTGTGAGACGGTCAGGAACCAGTTAATCTTAATCCCGATGCTTCCAAAACCCCCCCCCCCTTCTCATGTGCCCTCTGGAATGCCCGCTCTGTCTGCAACAAGCTCACCTCTTTCAAGACCTTTTTGTCTTCCACTCCCTTAACCTTCTTGCAATTACAAAAACCTGGCTGCAAGTGTCTGACTCTCCCTCTTCCACCACCCTCTCCACTGGACTCACTCGTCCAGACCTAGTGGTTGGAAAGGAGGTAGAGTTGGTTTGCTTCTGTCTCCACTAAGAACCCTTTCAAGTCCTTCCTACCTCTCCCTCTCTCGTTGCTTCTTTTGAGACTCGCTGTATTCAACTGTTTTCTCCAATTTATCTAAGGATTGCAGTGATCTATTGGCCTCCTGGACCAGTGTCATGCTTCCTTGATGACTTCTCTGCCTGGCTGCCCCTTTTTCTCTCCTCTGAAATAACCACCATCATGCTTGGTGATTTTACCATCCCTATTAATATTAACAATCTGGTTTCATCTAAAATCTTCATTTTAACCTCATCTTTTGACCCAACACAATGGACACATTATACAACTATCAGTCCCTCCCCTCATACCAGGGTACTAAATATAATCCTGGACTCTGACCTTTCCTTTCAGCCCCAAATCCAATCACTGTGCAAATCTTGTAGACTTCACCTCCATAACATCTCCAAACTACGCCCCTTTTTAATAGTTAAAACCACCGAGCAACTTATTCACTCCCTCATTATCTCTTGCCTTGATTATTGTAATTTTCTCCTCATAGGCCTTCCTCTTCACAGGCTATCCTCTCTTAAGTATATCATGAATGATAGACTCATCCACCTTACCAACCGTTTAGTGTTTGCCACCCCTCTCTACCAGTCCCTCCACTGGCTTCCCATTGCCCAACTAATAAAGTTCAAGACATTAACAATAACATACAAAGACATTTACAACTCTGCCCAGAGCTACATCACCAATCTTGTCTGAAAACATCACCCAAACCATCCTCTCCGCCCCTCCCAAGACTTTCTGCTCTTTAGCTCCCTTGTCTCCTCCTCCCATGCTGGTATCCAGGACTTCTCCGGAGCCTCGCACATCCTCGCTATCTTCTACTCTGTCCACTATTAGCCAATCACTGAAAACGTATCCCTTCAGGAAAGCCTATCTTGCTTTCAGCTAATAACCAAATTTCTTATTTTTTTCATCAGTTTATCCCTCACAGCCCTTATAACCCTCTTGTAGTGTATTATATTGTTGCTGTATTGTCTCCCTTTATATTGTAGGCCTATGGCCTACATCCATGCACGTGTTAGTGTGAGCTTGGTAGAGGAGGTGGTCACATGGCCAAAGCTCTGTACAATGGGTGGCATACCCTGCTGCACATGCCCCCATGTGCATGGTATGCAGGGTGGACCCGCCCACATGTTTGTGTGAAAGACATTCTTGCACACAAGAGACATACTGCACAATGCATTCAACATCTTCATCTTTAGACTAGTAAGAGACATGCACCAAATTTAATTTGGAAAATTATGTGATCAAACATGATGACGATGTTCAGAGATGAAACAATGGTCTAACTTAGAAAAGACTTGTGTCCTAAAATACAATATATTGCAATATATACTGCAATATATTAGATTTTTGTTCTTGGATTTAGATACTCTTTAAAGTTACCTGTTTCTTTAGTACAATATCAGATGTGCAAGTTTGCCAACTTAGATTCATGTCAATGTTGAATTGATCAATGGTTTATCAGTTCAAGGTGGGAATATGTTTTTTTTTTTTTTACTAGATGTTGCTAAGAAATAAAATTGTTTTCTCCCATGTTTGTCTGATACAAGGTTAGTAATCTCCAATGAGCTGACATAGCATTTATCACCTCAGCAGGGAAATCATGGCAAGAGTGTATAAAAGCAATGTGCAGATTTACCTATATGGTATTAACTTTAAACTGGGTATCAGCCATGTTTATTGCCCATGGTAGTTCATCCCATATTAGATACTAATAATATATTTTTTTTAACCAGTATGCCATTGTGGGTTTTAGAAGGTGATTTGCCCACTGTGTACTCAAAAAACTAATGTATGGCTCACTGTCTGCAACCTAAAGCCAATAGTTTGACTTACCTAAAACAAACAAAAAAAAACCCAAAAAAACACTTGCCCCTGTCCTGGCATATGTTTACTAAATCAGTACATTTAGGGGACTTGGCCACTTTAAAGCAAAAATGTAATGTGTTGCAGCTTACTAAATATTGAAAGTGGTGGCAGCATTTGTTTTTTTATGCTTCTCTCCTCTGTTTACACCTGGTGATCTAGCCAGTAACACACATCCTGTATTAGAGTGCCCCCATTTTGGATGAAGGAGCACAGAAGCAACATTGTCAGTCTTGGGGGGGGGGGGGGGGGAGTGTTAGATGCACTAGCAGATATAGATACACTAATGCATTCATTCCTCTTACTGTTCCATCTACAGGGCAGCTTGTTCCATTGAAACACAAAAGACTTGCTGGCTGGATGACCAGGTGAAAATAAAGGAAAGAAATCCTAATGCCTTGTACACACGACCGGTTTTCACGAAGAGAAAACTGCCATTTTTTATATGAAAACCAGTCGTGTGTATGCTCCCTAGCAGTTTTCTCTACAAAAAATCTGCCCGCAAAAAAATTAAAACCAGCTTGTTTCCCATCAGTCTTTTTCTCGTCGCAAAAAACGGTCGTGTGTATGCTTTTCTGAGGGGGAAAAAAACACGTATGCTCAGAATCAAGTATGAGATGGGAGCGCTCGTTCTGGTAAAACTAGCGTTCAGAATGGAGATAGCATATTCGTCACGCTGTAACGGACTGAAAAGCACGAGGCTGAAAAGCGTGAATCGTCTTCTTACCAAACTTTTACTAACACGAGGATCAGCAAAAGCAGCCCAAAAGGTGGCGCCATTTGAAAGGAACTTCCCCTTTATAGTCCCGTCGTACATGTTGTACGTCACCGCGCTTTGGTCGGATGGTTTTTTGCATGAACGTGTGTATGCAAGTCAGGCTGGAGAGGAATCACGTCGGGAAAAACTACGGCTTTTTGCACATCAGGAAAAAACGATGGTGTGTACAAGGCATGAGGAAGAAAACTAATGCAGTCAACACATTTAAGAATTGGTAAGCTGCAATATAATAAATGTTTTAAGTTTTCGTAAAACAACTAAATTACATTTGATTCAAAACCATTATTGTCTCCCTTTAAAGGGATTAACACACATTCCCAAAATTTGATAAGCCTTATGCTTTTTAAAGCCTAGTAGGTAAAAGTAATTGAATGTTCAACATCTATTTTTTATTTTAGCTCAATTATTAGAAAAAACTGTCAAAATAAAAGTAAACCAGACATTAGCACCCAGTGTATGTTGGTTTTACATTTTGGTTAATCACTTGGGTTGTTTCTAGAATTTAAATTATTCCTTATTAATAAATTAATGATAAAAGTTCCACTTCATCCAGCATTTTGGTTTCCATGTTCTTATTTATGGTAATAGAGAATACCACAATTTGATTGTGTTTCTTCTGCCAGTGATCAAAAGATTTCCCACAAGGCATTTTTGGATGGTAACTGATGACAATACAAATTAGAGCGTAAATGATTTCAAAAGCTACTAGTATAAACATTCAGTTTTGCACAGTTGGGGAAAAAATAGCAATCAGCTCTCCCTCCCAGAAGTGTAGGACAGGGAATGTCTGCCATAGTCATGTCTACACATACACACATGTTCTAATGCTTTGATCAGCCAAATATTTTTTTATGCCTGTAGGTACCTTAATTCAGCTATTATGTTGTTGGACTGTTATTCACTCAACACTAAAAAATATGGGAATTATTTACATTTGTTTTATATAAAAAACACTACATGGTTATCCCAAAGTCCCCTTTTATATAAAATGTTAAAATAGGAAGGGGGGGGGCTACATTTATTTTTAAAATTAATGGGAATGTACAGTAATTTTTATATATTTTGTTCATTTACAATAATCAGGACAACAATATTAATGCTAACGTTTTTATTGGTTAGGTAAATATGTAAAAATGCATTATAAAATGTTAGATTTACCAGCCTCTTTTCTGAACACAGATTTACTAATATTTTACAAATAGCTTGAATAGTCTATGTTGTAAATAGACCTAAACAGGGAGAAATCTAATTACAAACCTAGAAAATGACTCAAAGAGACATAGCCACCTCCCTCTCTTCTAGCATAATGTAATATCTGGATTTAAACAGTTAATAACGAAATAAAGGTTAACATGCAATCTTGTGCTTTTTGTGCTTGAAAGCCCCCACCTACATAAAAAAAATTGGTGTCTTGAAAACATCTTAAAATGTATATTTATTTGTAAAATAAAGATTTTATACAGACATTACATTATAAACAGTTTAAAAATCTTACAAATTCTTTATGGTTTCCATTTTGGGACAATTGAGTATCTGTTTGTTCTTTGCTAAAGAGACTTTTTTTTCCCCCTTTTTGTTTTTCCATGATTGTAGTGTAAAAAACGACTACATTTCTGTCCTGTACGCTTTTTTTAAATCATATATTACAGGATACAAAATAAAGTATTCTGTAAACATGGGGAATGCACCTGCCTTCAGGAGACTGGACAAAGGCAAAGAAAGCTGAAAGGACAGCACTGAATAGCCCCCTCCCACTCCCAGCAAGCTTCAAATTTTTGCTAGTGTCTTCAGAAGAATAAAGGTCTTCTCTCTGCCCTTAGAGAAGCAAACCATTTAAATTTTTCTCCTGCCCTGAGAGAAGCAAACCATTTTCACTTTTCTATTAGATTATTTTCTCAAAATTTGTCTATTAGCAATTTTCTTCAGCTGCAGCTAAGCTTGCCACTGTCATAGTTTTTTTTTTCCCATTCAGTCTGATCAAAAAAAAATCTAGCAGATTTCTACATCCATACTACATAATTCAGATGGATAAATATGCACCGGCTCTCACAGATTACTGGGACGTTATGTCCAAGGGGTCAGTCTACCATTTTGCTTTTTGGTTGCTGGGTTTACTGGCTTGGCTGTTGGAAGTCTAGGTCCAGAGGGATTTGGTCCTCTTTATGCTCGCAAAAAGCTATGAAATTTACTTTTCACAAGATCTACAATTGCTCTTGGAGGACATAGTTTCTTTGACGTGAGGCAAGGAAATTCCGCCCAAGAAAGTACTCCATGGGATGAATCCTATCTTTTCTCCAGTCTAGTCTGGGTCAACATTTAGCCTTAAAGTGGAGCTCCACCCTAAATAGCAACTTTTGCTATTTGGATTCCTCCCCCCCTCCGGTGTCACAATTGACACCTTTCAGGGGGGAGGGGGGTGAAGATACCTGTCTAAGACAGGTATTTTCACCCACATCCGGGAGTCCTCTCTCCGGGAATCTGCGGGAGTTACGTCACTTCCCGCAGACTTCCCTTGGTGTTCTGGGAGACACTCGGCTCCCAGAACACAGGAGCACCAATCAGAACGGCGCAGCGCGACTCGCGCATGCGCCGTAGGGAACCGGGCATGAAGCCGCAGGGCTTCACTTCCTGGTTCCCTCAGCGAGGATGGCGGAGGGAGCAGCAGAGCGACGAGCGATCGCTCGTCCTCTGCTGCGGACGTCGCTGGACTCCAGGACAGGTAAGTGTCCAAATATTAAAAGCCAGCAGCTGCTGTAGCTGTAGCTGCTGGCTTTTAATATTTTTTTTTCCGGCGGAGCTCCGCTTTAAGCACCATCAAGGGTCAATTCTCAGCAATGGCGGTTCTTTTTTCAGAGACCAGTTGCCTCTTACTCCCTAGTGAAGGCCTTTGTATAGGTTTTCTTTCTTATTGTTTCTCCTATACATTTTCCTGTTACTCGGGTGAAGACTGATCTGTTTCCCCAGTCACACAGTCCCCCATACAGTTAGAAAACACCTGCAGGGAACACATTTAACTCCTTGATCGCCCCTAGTGTTAACCCCTTTTCTGCCAGTGTCATTAGTACAATAACAGTGCATATTTTTGGCACTGATTACTGTAATAATGTCACTGGTTCCCAAAAAAAAGTGTCAAAAATGTCAGTTAGGTGTCCAATCTGTCCGCCGCAATGCTGCAGTCCCACTAAAAATCACTGATCGCCACCATTACTAGTAAAAAAATAATAATAAAAATGCCATGAATCTATCCCCTATTTTTTAGATGCAATAACTTTTGCACAAACCAATCAATTTAAGCTTATTGGGATTTTTTACCAAAAATATGTAGCAGAATACATATTAGCCTAAACTGATGAATATTTTTTTATTTTTATTTTTTTTAAATGTGGGAAATGTTTTATAGCAGAAAGTCTTTTTCCTTTCCCTCAGAGATTTTTTTTTTGTTTTGTTTTAACATTTTACCTTCTGCTAAAACTTTTGTGAATCAGTACTGCTTGGACCTTGAAGAAGGGGACACACCCCAAAAGCTTGGCCATGAAAAATTATATGTTAGCGCAAATAAAAAAAGTATCATGGACAATTTTCTCAATTTTCTCTATAGCAGAAAGTCAAATATTTTGGTTTTGTTTCAAAATTGTCGCTGTATTTTGGTTTTATAGCGCAAAAAATAAAACCTGCAGAGGTGATCAAATACCACCAAAAGAAAGCTCTATTTGTGGGGGAAAAAAAGAACATCAATTTGGTTTGGGTGCAGTGTGGCACGGCCACGGAATTGTCAGTTAAATCGATGTATTGCCATATCGCTAAAAATGGCCTGGTCAAGAAGTGGGTAAATCCTTCCCGGGCTGAAGTGGTTAAAAAATAGGGGAAGAAAACTATCCGTCTCAGGTGAAAAAATACAGTAAGAAGACAACAAAAAAATAACCAAACAGAAGAGAGGAGGCTGTGACTTCCAATTAACAATAGGATAAATGGATTTTTTGTAAAAAAACAAACAAACAAACAATTTTCTCCAGTGTTCATTGGAGGACATCATTTGGTTATATTCTTTTATCTGTATGACATTTAAAAGCACTCCCAAATGAGGAATGGGAAAGGCCACCTAACATAAAACAAGGGGCAAGCCCTTGTAACTCAAGAACATAAAGGTGGTCACACAGCCACCTGCAGGATGCCTGAAGCTAACAAGGCAATGCAGCCTAATCCACCCTATATAGCTTGCTAAAGGGCCAGTGGAATAGTCAACACTTTAAAAACACACTAGTATATGCGCTGGCCATACAGTTCATAGTGCCTGACAATTCAAACACTTGGCAGCTGCAGCTCTCAAAAACTCCACCGGGGGCAGGAACACTTCTAAGAAACAAAACAAGACAAAAGAGAGCGTGATTTCCCTAGTGTGAAACCATTTATTCATTGCTGGAGCTAGAGGAGATACCTGTGTGGTAATAAGGGTGAGCCACCACGCCATAGCAACCACGCTTCATGATTCTTTCCTCTCCTGCTCTCAGCTCCAGATTGTGTCTGTACGGTGTAAGTCCTGCAGGCTATGCTGAGTGGTAGTGACATACTTCCTAGTGGATGGAAGATCAGGGCTGCCTGGTAGCGGCTCACCTTTATTAACACACGGGTATCTCCTTCACAGACTGAGAGATGGACCATCTAGGAGAGGTGGCAAGGAACTTGTTGATGTGCCTGTCTTTTCTCATAACATGTGAGTGCATTGGAAGTTGGTTTTATATATGCGTTCAATAAATAGTTTTACACTAAGGAGATCACTCTCTCACTCTTGTTTTGTTTTGTTTCTTTAAAAGGGGCAGAATGAAGAGCAATTTTCAGTCTTTCATATTTGGAAAAAAAGAGGCCTGATGGCAAAAAATAAATAAAAAAAAAGTGCCCCCAGTCTTTTAGAATGAACAAAGTGATGTGACGTTGGGCAAAAGCTAAATTCTAAGCCTCTGGGCTAACTTGTCCATGTGAAGAGCAAGATAAAGGTACCTTGTAGGACAGAGCTGCCAGGACAACAGGAATGTCTACTGGATATTCTGAAGAATTCAGGGAAGCAAGTTCAGGAAAGGGTGTACTGAGACCAAAAGATGATCAGAGCATCTACCACATTTGCCAACAGATTCCTGGAACTCGGGATGAAACTGTATACCTTGCAATTCAGAATTCATGGCCCATGGAACCCAGAATCCCTTGGAGAGGTTGGGAAACTCTTGTTGCAGCTTCCCATGCACCTCCTATGTCTAAGTAACCCTGTGCCTATTAGGGGCACATGGTGACTGAGAAAATGATGGACAGCTATTTAATGGACACTGAGAATGTGGTTTGGATTACTTAAAATGGAACAGTAATATTTATCAACAATATCCCTCAAGAAATCTATGATACATTAATTCCACTGTATCAGAATGATGGAACATTGTAAGAGTTTTGCAGACTCTTGCCATGCCATGTGCAATCTCTGAATAATCAAAGCATTGCTTAGATATGGTTTTCATGGACTTCAATGTAGAAGAAGAACCACCACATTCTTACCCTGGGCCTCTGGAAATGCTGTGGGTGTGGAGCAGAGGTCTGTATGATGAAATCCACTTGTCAATTGTCAACTTCTGGAAAGGCCAGAACCTGACTTTTCAACCAACCAAGAATATGTTCCACTTCTCAGAGACTGTGTTGAGATTCCTTGATCTGCCCTGTTTGCTCTTGTATGCCAGTGCCAGCACTGTGGCATTGTTGAACTTGACTCCGACTAAATGGTTCTCCAGAAGACGTATACAATGTAAGAGGGATAGATAAAAATCTTGCAGTTCGAACCAATTACTGGGAAACTTGGATTCTGCTACAGACTCATGATCCTGCACTGAGGTTTTGTGGAATGCCTCCCAAGCTGGGGACACTCACAACCATGGTGAAAATCTTCCAACTAAAAAACAAGAAAAACTTGCCTGTTCATTCTGGTATAAAAACTGAGATAAATCTTCCTCTCCGGGCAAAGTGGGAATCTGTTGCATTTGGCTAGGGACTTCTTCTGCAATGTACTGGTGTGGAACTGAGTAAACAGAACTGCCTCAAATGCAGAAACCATAAGCCCTGGGACCCTCATTCAGCAGTCCATAGAGGACCTGTGCTGTGCTAAAAGCAGCAAAACCTAGACAGTCAACAGTTTGCTTTTCCCCTCAGTAAGAAATGGCTTGGCAGCACTTTAGATGTAAGGATGGCAATGAGAGGAGTTTTGGATGTTTCAAGAGATTCTCTTCAGAGTTTGTAGAGTGACTTAAACCTTGGATTTTCATTTTGAAGATGACTCCTGAGCAGGAGATTGCCTTGTTCCACAGCAGCACTAGAGTCAAGACAGTTTTAGAGCAGAAATTAGCCCAAAGGAAAGTGCCACAAATTGAAAAAAATGCTCAACTACTACTAAGAAAGCACTGGAAGGGCAGCAAATAATGGGGACGTGAAGACAAACCTTTCAGATGTGTATAGAGGCCAGGAAATATCCATGCACAGCTTTTAAACCTACATAATGGGGAAGACACTGCCCTTTTTGCTGTGATCAGGTTGGAGTAGAACCTAAACTGCACCTAATGAGATACAAGGGCCATCACCCCTTGTTCCAAGAAGTCCTAACAACCTGGGAAAGGTCAGACACTTCCTGGGATGAAACCTCGAGATTGGAAAGGCATCCATAAAGGATTACATCATTAAAAGTGCATCAAAAGTGAGGTTATACTTTAATTTGGCATAGCGATACATTGGTTTTATAGATGGAGTATTTTAAAAGCATGGTGTGAGTTTTTAGTAGACCTGTTATAATTATGCTTTCATACTCTTTTGTATGTATCTGGGTTGTTAACCCCAAAGTATATGTTGCTAAAAACAGAGGGTCTTTCTAAGTAGTCCTATTCTTGACTAGTAAATGAAAGGTCAATTTAAAACATGCAATTCATTTTAAATAATTGGGAAGATGATAAAATAAATAATCAATATTCAGGATCAACATAGACCAGAGAGGTCAAACTGGGAGAACAGTTAATAGGGCGATAAGGAAGTGGCAGATGTAGTGGCAAAAACTGGTTGAGGCTAAATAATTTAAGGGGTCTGGCTTAAAGATGGGACTTACAAATACACACAGTAAAAAAGGAGTTACTGAACAGACAAAATAATTTGTGCAGTGCACTCAGAAATGAGTGTAGATGCCAAAAATCCCTTTTAGGAAGTGGTACCATGCAGCGTCACTGTAGACATCGATAACAACAGAAACAATATTCGGCCAGGTTCACACATGTGTCTTGTGTCTGGTGAGCCCCTGTTCAACGGTTCAGGTGTGAATCAGGTCCAAATTTTTGCCTGAATTCACACCTAAATCGGACCCAAAGAAGCACAGGACCCTTTTTGAATGCAGACCGCGGCCACCCCAGACCTGTGTGAACCAGCTCCATTGAGAGCCGGTCACACTTGCCTGTCATGCGAATTGGATTCAAGGAAATCCACACCCAATTTGCATATGTGTGAATCCAGCCTTACAGTGTAGCATCCATGCAGACAGAAGTAGAACAGACACAGAGAAGGTACCCATACTCAGAATTAAGCTGGCCATAGATGGATTTTTTTTTCTCGATCAGCTGATAATAAAAAAAAATGGATTCCCTCATCTGCACAAGCGAGGTGGAGAGAGGGATCTTCCCCGCTGTGCTACTATATTCTGACAGAGGGGACTCCCATTCGGCAGAAGTTGAACATTCCCGTTCAAGATAAGCCATTATTAGATCGACTTCTCTTGAGCAGAGACAGCCATAGAAGGATTGAAATCTGGCCCTCCATGCTGACCTGGATGATTTTTGATGCAACAAATGACCAGCTTAACACCCAGCATACAGGTTAGGAGAGGTGTTACTGTGCAGTCTCCATCCATACAAGATAAGAATAGATACTGAGAATCACACCCAGCTGGACCAGGAAAGTGCTACTGTGCAGCATCCAGACATAACAATTAACCACAAGACACTAAAAATGACGCTCATAATACTGGACAAGAGAAGTTCTACTGTGCAGCATCCATTCATATAGAAGAACAAATACCAAGAATTCTATCCAGCATACAGGACAAGAGAAATGGTAGTATACAACATCTTTACATAGAGAGCAGGAAGAGATAAAAATTACAAACAGCAAACATACAAAAACAAAAAAACAGAGAATTACCGTATTTATCGGCGTATAACACGCACAGGTGTATAACACGCACCCTAACTTTAAGAGGGAAGTTTCAGGAAAAAAACTTTCTATAGCCCCCTGCGTATAACATGCAGGCACAGTTTACCTTCCTTTTTTTAGGGTAAAAAACAGAGTCTTATACGACAATAAATACAGTATATTCAGAAAAATATAGTAGTACTAGGAACGTTCCATTAGTAAATGTTGTCAACCTTTTAGAAACCATAATCAAAATGGCAAAATACACATTTATGCATTTTACGTGAGCATTTCATGGCTGTCCTGTAAAATACAGATCACCTGGCAGCTGTGGAGGGAAGAGGGGCTGCGTCAGATGTTTGGTGAAAGAGAGAAATCAAGGTAAACTTGTATGCCATGCAGGGTGACTCCCTGGATTATAGGGTTGACATGTCTGTATAAACTCCTGTGAAAATCAGTGTTAATGCTGATAGTCAAACAGAAAATTATTTTTTGGAAACCAAGCTCATTACACTCAATATAAGAATAAAATATAAAAAAAACAAAAAACATTTCAAACAATTCTAAGAGAGCAGAAAACATTAAATTGTCGGCAAAAATATGCTAGGGATTTTTAAAGATGATCAATGGAACCTGATAGCATGAGATTTTACTGTAAGACGGTGTGTGATATTTGTAAAGGTGATTGTATTAGGCTGAGATATAAATGGAAGGGTGTTTTCCAGGATGGAAGATTCTGTCTCCATGGTAACCCCATCTGTACCGCTGCAGTAAGATCCTCTTTCACTGCATGTTTTAAGATCCAATTTAGCTGTAACTATGCTTTTCTCTGCCCTGTTTACAGTCTTTACTGTTATAGACTAGAAGTAGAACGAAAATCAGACTCGTCCAAAATACAATGTGAACACATACACGGAAATGGAGGTTAAAAATACACATGCTGCCAAAGCTCTAGTAAACAAATATACACACATAAAATTTAAAACGTACAGATGTGCATACGCACTACATAGTTATTATTGCAAAAAACAATCCGTGCAAGCCCCATAGCAATTAATCAGTTCCTTTCTTGTCTTTTCAACTTGTCAACATCCAAAGAATATTGCTATGGGCCAACACAGCAGAACTTTTTTGGACACTGTTGACAGCAGTAGTAATCCAATACATATACAGGTGTCAAAAAATGGCTACTTTTCAAAAAATGGGGTAAGAAAAGTCCTTTGAGTTTCTCAAATGAAACCAATCAAATCTGACCTGTTACAATGGGTACTGTTGGTAAGTAATAACTACTGTATTTATTGGCATATAACACTCACTTTTTTACCCTGAAAATACAGTATAGGGTAAACTGTGCCTGCGTGTTATACGCAGGGGGCTGTGGAAAGATTTTTTCCGGAAACTTCCATCTTAAAGTTAGGGTGCGTGTTATACGCCGATAAATACGGTACCTAAAAAATTTGGGTAAGAACTTCCCTTATGAATATTACCTTGCTGTTATACAAATTGTGTATGCCATATATGCCTTTATTGTATTTTTTTCTCTGCCCTATCTCTTGCTTTTTTTTAAATTGTAACAAAACTTTAACCAGAAAGTACAAAAAAATTGGGTAAGCAGTTTAAATACGTGTTCTAAAAATGGCCAGTGAACATTATAGCAAAAACAGTTAAATGCATTAATGCCGGTATAGTTATGCTGATATATATTTTGGTGCTTTCCCAATCAACATTTTGGTAAGAAAACAAAATACACATTTTAAATAGCTTCCAAATATATATCTATATATCTATATATATATATATATATATATATATATATATATATATATATATATATATATATATATATATATATATAGGTATATCTAATATAATATAATATATATCACCTTTTAGGACCATCATGAAATTTGTAGGAATGTGTCTGTATAATTTGATAATGACAAACTTTGCCATAAGAAAATATTTGCAATTTTTTTAAAGTTTAAATGTATTTTTAAACAGAAGAGACCGACAGCCTTTTTAATCAAAGAAAGAAATTCTCCTGTAAATGTGTACAATTGAATGGTACAAATTGTACCCAAGGTAACCTGACAAGAGAACCTTATCCTAATTGATCTGACAGACCCATTTGTGACTTTGGGGGAATGCGCTTGTTTTTTTTTTCTTTTCAATCAAAAAAAAAAAAAAAACAGATCCATGTATGGCCAGCTTTAGTCCCAACATGTATTTATATCCGTGCAAATTTATAATGTTGCCATTTTTTTTTTTTTAAGAAGCTTTCCACCGTAATCCGTCTGTGTTACTTATCACATGTGATGTTGAGAACTATATTGTTTACTTGTCATCTGTCAAAAAAGGCTTACCCCTGTGAAGCAATTTTCAAGGTAACCCTCATCATAAAGGTCTGTCTCCATTGGTAAAATTAAAACCATCTACTTAATGAATGTCAAGGATTGACATACTCATTTGCCATATCTGATTGCTTTGCTTTAGCTGCTGTCAGTCAGAAGGAAAACACCTCGCTTCTTGTGGTTTAACATCTAAAATCATGTTTTAATAGAAAGACAAAAATCTCCATTTTACATGCTACCCAGTTTACAGTAAATAGCACCATTTGAATAAATGCTAGACTAGCCTGCAACAGCTGTTTGATTTCCTATACCCCAGCCAAAAAAACCATGAATCTATCTCCATGTATGCATTAATCCAATGTGCAGGAGTACCTCCCGGCTAGCCAAAGGAAATTCTAGACATATGTGGATACTCACTCTAACGTCAACGAGGGGATTTTCAGTCTGTCTCTTCTTGATTTCATGGCTGTTTTCAGATGATATTTTTTTTTTTCTTGCTTTCAGTCTCACTCCCTTTCCTGTTCTTTCGCTTATGTTATCAGCACAGCCAGCTATAATAAGTGTACTAGGCACAGCTGGTCATTGGGGAGGGAGAGAGAAGAGGGAGGGAGAATGTGTGTGTAAAGACTGAGTAATGCAAATATACAGAGTGATGTGTATGTGGGTTATCCAATCATTGGTTGTCTTATCTGTGTTGAGATGACCCCCTTTCCCTATGTAAATACCTAATTTGGCACTAATTATTAAGCAAACGAACATTGTTTTTTAGTCCAACCAGTGTGTTTATGGGGTACGTTCACCATGAAGTATGAAATTCCTGATCTTCTAAAAAATTAAGAAGCTGTATATAAACTGCATGTTTGAGAACAAATATTTTTTTATTTTAGGGTTTTGCAGGTCAGTGACAAGGCCCTGTTTGTTGCTCTTCTCAATGGTTTTCCCAATTAAAGCGATTGTAAACGATCAGCTTGTAAAACAACCAATTCTGTTTAAAATAGAAATGAAAGGCAAAACATTTTTGTATATATATATATATATATATATATATATATATATATATATATATATATATAGCGGGGTCTCCTTTAAGGCCCCGGGACTACGTTACCCAGAACCCCGTTCGGCACTCAGAGTGCAGTTAGCCACCGCAGAGACTCATGGGAGGGGTTATTTAAGGAGGAGGCGAGGCGGAGCTCGGCCTCTTTGGACACCGCGCTGCAAGCAAGACTTTCTTCCTGTGCGGATCTGCTGCAGTGCAAGGCCTGAAGCCTGGGCCTTGCGCAACTTCCAAAGAGCCTTCCACCCCACTGCGGAGCCTGGGTGGCACCGGACTTGTCGAGTGAGGACATCAGTTAGATCGGGGACCCGATCGTTGCAGACGCTGTGTGCGGAGACACAGCAGGTGGAAGTCCCGGACTGGGATCGCGTCCGGAGTGGTGAGCGAGCACTTGCTCAAACCAATAGACTGTACCGTGTTTCGGCCTATAGACTGCCTTGGCCCACCTATCGTTATTTGTTGTTCCATTAGGAGACCCGTAGCAGGACAGAGTTGAAGGGTCTCCAGTTTAGTGTTCCCTGAGGCTGCCTACTTGTGGATTACAAATATTATCTCATCAAGTGCACCACCGAAAGTTTGCATGCGAAGAAAGCATAGAGTGAAAAGACTGAGATTTATTCCATGTCAGGCCTGACTAGGGGGAAGATAGAATATTGTTTAGTGCGCCACAGGGCGCGCACACCATAATAGCTGCGCGCGGTGTGTTACCCTAATAGGAACCAACACGGATCTGGTCCGAAGACTTCTGGCCCCTCTGACAAGAAGGAAAGACCCCACAGTCACTGAGATCCACCCAATGTTGAAGACAGCCTACCAAAGGCTGATCTTGGAACAGAAGGCCCCGGAAGAGGGGGTAGGGAAGGTCTGGAGGCTGGAAAGAAGGGGAATAGTGCTGCAGCCCGGTGAAGTAACCTGCTTGAAAGCCACAGTGAAACTCACTTGGGAGCAGCCTGGCCCTTTTGTCATGTTGGAACCCGACCCAAGGGAAGAACATTCAGGCTTAGAAGTAGTCCCAGAAGTGGTCCCGGTGAGGGCCCTGAAGAAGGCTCATTGTAAAGTGCCTGTGAGCATTTCCCATGGAAATCCCAGCCAGGCTGTTACTGGGCCGGGTGAGCCCAGCTACCCCAGTTGCTTCCTCAGATGTGGAGAAGACAGATGGAGAAAGTAGTGTGTGGGAGAAACTTTCCATGGAGAATCCAAACCTGCCCAGGGCTTGGAAAGAGAGAGCCAAGGCCCAGTTGACCAGGTGGGAAAGGATCTTTTCCCAAGATGAATTCGATGTGGGGTGTGCTAGGAGTGCCACCCATCGAATCCGCCTCCAGAAAGACAAGCCCTTCAGGGAGAGGGTTAGGCGGGTTCCGTTAGCAGACCTCGAAGACTTGAGGGAGCAGCTCGCCGAGCTAAAGCGAACAGGGGTGATTCGAGAATCTAGAAGTCCCTATGCCTCCCCTATAGTGGTGGTCCGGAAGAAGAATGGGTCACTGAGGCTGTGCATAGACTATAAGACCCTCAATAGGAGAACCATACCGAACCAGTATACCACTCCGAGGATAGAGGATGCCCTACAGAGCTTGTCTGGAGCCAAGTGGTTCAGTGTTATGGACCTCAAGAGTGGGTACTATCAGATCCCGGGCCCACCACTGTGACAGAGCTCAGATCCTTTCTGGGGTTCTGTTCCTATTACAGGAGGTTTGTGGAGGGGTTTGCTCGGATAGCCAGGCCTCTGAATGAGCTGCTTAAGACAGAGGGGGAAGAGGACGACACAGGCCGCAGAAAGCCAGGGGAGTCAGTCAAGGATCAGTGGAACGAGAAGTGTGAGAATGCCTTCCAGATGTTGAAGAAGACATTAACCACTGCCCCTGTCCTGGCCTACGCAGACCCTAAGAAGCCTTATGAACTTCATGTAAATGCCAGTCATGATGGTTTGGGAGGAGTGCTGTACCAGGAGCATGAAGAGCAACTGAGGCCTGTTGCGTATGTGAGCAGAAGTCTGACTCCCTCCGAGAAGAACTACCCCACCCATAAGTTGGAGTTCCTGGCCCTTAAGTGGGCGGTAGTTGACAAACTCAGAGACTATTTGTATGGGGCGGAATTCACAGTGAAAACCGACAACAACCCCCTCACCTATCTTTTCACCACAGCAAAGTTGGATGCCACAGGACATAGATGGCTGGCGGCGCTGTCTGCCTTCAATTTCGGCCTGAAGTACAGACCTGGGGCTGGAAACCGAGATGCAGACGCTTTGTCTAGAAGATCTCACATCCCCACTTGCAGTACAGAAGACTGGACCCAAGTGGCACCCGACAGGGTGCGGGCCCTCTGTCAAGGGGCTGAACTCCAAGCCAGTGGCGGCTCAAGAGCAGAAAAGATAGGGGTTACCATAGTAGGAGTTACCAAGTAATACTGTGGAATAACCCAACTGGGGGAAGATAACTTGCCAAAAAAAGAGTTGAGATCTGACCAATTGGAAGACCCCATGGGGAGATTGGTCTTGGAGGCCCTAGAGAGTCAGGATCCGAATAGACTCTTACGCCACCCTTCAAAGGAGGCTCGCCTATTGAGGAAGGAGTGGGACAGGTTGCAGGTGCATCAGGGAGTGGTCTACCGAAGGGGCCCCTCTGATGACCTAGAAGACAAATGGCAATTGTTCTTGCCTGAGAAGCACCGAAAGACAGTCCTGGTTGCTCTGCACGACAACCATGGCCACCTAGGGGCGGAAAGGACCTTTCAACTCGTTAGGGACCGTTTCTATTGGCCCTGCATGAGGGCTGAAGTTGAAGAATACTGCCACTCATGTGCACGATGCATCCAGAGAAAGACTTTACCTCATCAAGCTGCCCCAATGGGCCATCTGCAAAGTCAAAGCCCACTTGATCTGGTGTGCATTGATTTTCTCTGCCTCGAACCCGTCCTGAGTGGACTAGGAAATGTTCTGGTAGTAACCGACCATTTCACCCGGTATGCCCAGGCCTTTCCAACCAAGGACCAGAAGGCTTCCACCGTGGCCAAAGTGCTGATGGAGAAATACTTCGTACACTATGGGCTACCACAACGGCTCCATTCAGATCAGGGAAGGGATTTTGAAAGTCGATTGATCCGGAAACTCCTGGATTCTTTGGGGATCAAGAAGACAAGAACTACCCCCTATCATCTACAAGCTGATGCTCAGCCGGAGAGGTTCAACCAAACCCTGCTCAACATGCTGGGGACCCTAAGCAGTGAAAAGAAGCAGCATTGGAGCAACCACATAGCGGCAGTTGTGCATGCATACAACAGCACCACCAGTGATGCTACAGGGTACTCACCCTATCGACTTATGTTCGGGAGAGAAGCAAGACTACCCGTAGATCTGGCCTTTGGCACTTCCATAGACCATTGTTCTGCTGCTTCCCACAAGGGATATGTCGATAGACTCAGACACAATTTGAAATTGGCCTATGAACAGGCCCAGGCAGCCTCGGAGCAAAGGGGGGCCCGCAACAAGAAGAATTTTGACCTGAAAGTTAGGATTCAGGATTTGCAACCAGGAGACAGAGTGTTGCTACGGAACTTGGGGGTCCCTGGAAAACACAAGCTTGCAGACAGATGGAGACCTGAACCTTATGTTGTTTGCAAAAGGCTACCGGGCCTGCCCGTTTACAGACTTAAACCAGAAGGGAAGGTGGGACCTTTGAAGACCTGGCATCGAAACCACCTACTCCCACTAGCCGAGGCAGTTCGGATACCCCCTGTGACGAGTTCCCCTGAGCCAACTTCCATCCTGGATACTCCCAGACCGAACACTCGGTCCCAGACCCCTCAGATTGGGGATACGGAGACCTCGGAGATAAGTGAAGATGAGGGAGAAGAACTCTACTGGCTTTGGCCTTCACAGGCCCCAGGAACCTCTGCTATTGATCTTCCACCTGAAGAAGACACCATCGATCAGACGCTGAATGCAAAAGCTACTGAGTTCATTCCGTCCAGTCCTTGGTCAGATTCTTGGGAGAGTGCCTGTGACTTACTCCCTGAGGAAGATCCAAGGGAGTCTCTGTACCTCCCTGCTTCAGAGTCCAGTGCTCCTGAACCAGAAGAAATCCCTAGGTCAGTTCCAGAGGAAGAGCCCGTTCTAACAGAAAGCCCAAGGGGACAGAGGAAGCGAAGAGCCATAAAACCCCCCAGAAGATTAACTTACCCACAGATGGGGCAGAGTGCGGAGGACACTGTGGTTACTGCTAGGAGGAGTGTGGAAGACCCTGATCCTCCCACTGTTCATTTAGTGGGGGGCAACCCCAACTCACTCTCTGGCACAGTTAGGCAGGACACTGATGATAGTGTGACCAGGGAAGTCCACCGCCTCGTTTTTGGAGGGAATTTCCTCTGCCAACATCATACGAAACTTTGATTGATGTTGTACGTTCTGTGATCTAGTGTTATGTTATCTTTGGGGACCAAAGAGTTTAGAGTGGGGGGAGTGTGTAGCGGGGTCTCCTTTAAGGCCCCAGGACTATGTTACCCAGAACCCCGTTCGGCACTCAGAGTGCAGTTAGCCACCGCAGAGACTCATGGGAGGGGTTATTTAAGGAGGAGGTGAGGCGGAGCTCGGCCTCTTTGGACACCGCGCTGCAAGCAAGACTTTCTTCCTGTGCGGATCTGCTGCAGTGCAAGGCCTGAAGCCTGGGCCTTGCGCAACTTCGAAAGAGCCTTCCACCCCACTGCGGAGCCTGGGTGGCACCGGACTTGTCGAGTGAGGACATCAGTTAGATCGGGGACCCGATCGTTGCAGACGCTGTGTGCGGAGACACAGCAGGTGGAAGTCCCGGACTGGGATCGCGTCCGGAGTGGTGAACGAGCACTTGCTCAAACCAATAGACTGTACCGTGTTTCGGCCTATAGACTGCCTTGGCCCACCTATCGTTATTTGTTGTTCCATTAGGAGACCCGTAGCAGGACAGAGTTGAAGGGTCTCCAGTTTAGTGTTCCTTGAGGCTGCCTACTTGAGGATTACAAATATTATCTCATCAAGTGCACCACCGAAAGTTTGCATGCGAAGAAAGCATAGAGTGAAAAGACAGATTTATTCCATGTCAGGCCTGACTAGGGGGAAGATAGAATATTGTTTAGTGCGCCACAGGGCGCGCACACCATAATAGCTGCGCGCGGTGTGTTACCGCGCTGGGCCATTGTTGTGTGCTATATCTATTGCTGCAGGGCTCTGTAAGCAAGTTGCATGTGTTCTGTTCTACCTATGCTTTTGATATAAAAGTAAAGCCGTTGCATTTAATCTCTTGCCTCAGTGTGTTGTCTTACTGAAAAAGAGATTGCCCCTTACAATATTATTGAATGTGATATAAGTTTAACCCTAGACTAACTGTGCCAGAGTGGGTCGAGTAAGATTGCCGGGGGTTGGCGGTGCTGTATGCAGGGCCTGAAATCAAACCAGCAGCTCTCTTAACTGGGGGTAGCGCTACATATATATATATATATATATATATATAAATATATAATATGTGTATGTAGCGGGGTCTCCTTTAAGGACTACGTTACCCAGAACCCCGTTCGGCACCCAGGGTGCATTTAGCCACCGCAGAGACTCATGGGAGGGGCTATATAAGAAGAGGGCGAGGCGGAGCTCGGCCTCTTTGGGACACCGCGCTGCAATCAACAGGTCTTCCTGTGCGGATCTGCTGCAGTGCAGGGCCTGAAGCCAGGGGCCTTGCACAAACTTCCAGAGAGCCTTCCACTCCACTGCGGAGCCTGGGTGGCACCTGACTTGTCGAGTTTGGACATCAGTTGGACCGGGGACCCGGCCGTTGCGGACACTGTGTGCGGGTGGAAGTCCCGGACTGGGATCGCGTCCGGAGTGGTGAGTGAGCACCTGCTCATTCATATAAACTGTACTTTAACCAGGCCTAGAGACTGCCTTGGCCCTCCTGGTTCTATTTACTGTCCCACAGGAGACTAGTGGCGGAACTGAGTTGAGTAGTCTCCTGTGAGTGGTTCATTCTCACTTTTAATTTTCCTACCCGTTGGATAACAAAGTACTGTTCCTGTTGTGCACCACCAGTCAAGTTGCATGCGAAGAAATTGATCTTCCAGAGACTGAGTCTAAAGCTGGGTCAGGCCTGATCCGTAGGTAGAACTTTTGTTGCTGCGCCATAAGGGCGCATAGATAGAGATAGCTGCACTTGGCGGGTAATCGCCTGTATTATACTTTCTGTCTGCAGGGCTCTGCCGACATATATGTGTTATGTGTTAACCTTGTGCCTTTTATCCAAAGTAAAGAAACGTTATATTTTATCACTTGCTATCAGTGTATTATCTTCATGCAAAGAGGTTACCCTTGCAATACAGATAGATTGTGTGCATATACTGTTAGATTGTGATACGAGAACAATCCCTAGACTAGCTGTGCCAGAGTGGGTCGAGTAGATTGCCGGGGGTTGGCGGTGCTGTACACAGGGCCCGAAACAAATCCAGCGGCTCTCTTAACTGGGGGTAGCGCTACATATACACATTATATATATATATATATATATATATATATATATATATATATATATATATATATATATATATATATATATATATAAAATCTTATTCCTGATTTTTTATAAGTGATCACATTCCCTCTGCTGCATAAGAGCTGGGAGAGGAGAAGCAGCAGCACACTGAGCTTCCCAGCGAATGGCTGTGCAGCGGGGAGCGTGTCAGGACAAGTCTGATCATTGGAGGAGAGCAGCCTGAGTTCCCAGCATAGCTAGAGAACTAACCACGGTGTGCTCTCCTGCTTAATGTGGTCAGTTTTTAATAGGAATGTAGTAGCACCAGGGATCTCACACAAAAGGAAGCAAAACAAAGAGAACAGGATACTTTTCATACAAGTACATGGTACAGCAGGCACGTATCAGGAATATGAAGTGTTGTGGGAACAAACGCTTACTTTGTCTGTCACCAGTGTCCCTGATCACCGCCACATCAATTACATGATGATGCTGTACTGCACTGGTGACAGAATGTAAAAAAAAAAAGTTAAAAAATATATTACATTTCTTAATTTTCAAAAAAAATTGTGCCAAAAAATACAACTTCAAAAAACTCGCCATGCCTCTTACTAAATGCCTCAGACTGTCTACCCCAAAAAGGGGTAATTTGGGGGTAATTTGTACCGTTCAAGCATTTAGGGCCTCCAGAAATCAGAAATTAGACTAATGTGACTAGTCACAACACAAGTGGCGAGCCAGCGGCGTGCGCACACGCCACCTACCTGGAAGAGCAGAATCACATATATATATATATATATATATATATATATATATATATATATATATATATATATATATATATATATGTAGCAATGCCCCCGAAGGGGCCGCTGGTTTAAGATTGGGGCCTGCCGTTACCTTACTGTTCACCACGTTTGTCCTAGGGGTCTTCCTTGAAGAGTTGTTAATAAATGTCTGCACCAAACACTTAAGCCCTGTACACACGATCGGTTTTACCGATGAAAACAGTCCGATGGACTTTTCATCGGACAAACCGATCGTGTATGGGACCCATCAGTCTTTTTTCACATCGGTTTTAAAAAAATAGAACATGTTTTAAATGTTTCCGATGGATCAAAAACCGATAGCAAATTCCGATCATCTATGGGCAAGTCCATCCGATAAAAAACACACGCATGCTCAGAATCAAGTCGACGCATGCTCAGAAGCATTAAACTTAATTTTGTGTTTTACGTCACTGCTTTTGGAACAGTCGGTTTTTTGACTGATGGTGTGTAGGCAAGACTGATGCAAGCCAGCTTCATCGGATTTCCGATGGACAAAACCATCGGATTAGAATCCATAGGATATCCGATCGTGTGTACGAGGCTTGAGTCTCTTTTTCTCAAGGGTTTATTTCAAGAACTTCAGACAGAGGGATGGAGGGTTGGGGAGATTCAGGTACCTTAGATTTTACAGATCACGGCAGGGGCGTAACTAGAAATCACAGGGCCCCATAGCAAAATGTTGTATGGGCCCCCCCCTGCAAACAGCCCCCCCCACCAAAAAAATTAACTAGTGCCATTGAACAACAGATTACCACACTCACGTGGCACAGTACCCAGGCAACAGCTTTTATTAATTTCGAATAACAAAGTATGCAGTATACTGTATGCAGCCCCTGAAGGACACAGATTGCTGATCTCCATGGATTTTTTTGCGGGCAATTTATTTAGGAAATTACTTCAATCATCACGGCACCATGGTTGTTATGGTGTCAGGATGATTGTAGCACATTATTTATATTATTACATTGTTATATAAAATGAAATAGTTCAACTCACCATAATGCCGAATCAGTGGGAGCCCCGAGTTTGTCACTCGCCACCGTCGCCTGCCACCAGATGCAGATTGTCACTTGTCACACATTGCAGATTGTCACTTGCCACGTGACCTGCCACAAGTTGCGGATTGTCACTTGCCACAAGTTGCGGATTGTCCACTTGCCACGTCACCTGCCACAAGTTGCGGATTGTCTACTTGCCACAAGTTGCGGATTGTCCACTTGCCAAGTCACCTGCCACAAGTTGCGGATTGTCCACTTGCCAAGTCACCTGCCACAAGTTGCGGATTGTCCACTCGCCACGTCACCTGCCACACATTGCGGATTGTCACTTGCCACAAGTTGCGGATTGTCCACTTGCCACGTCACCTGCCACAAGTTGCGAATTGTCTACTTGCCACGTCACCTGCCACAAGTTGCGGATTGTCCACTTGCCAAGTCACCTGCCACACATTGCGGATTGTCACTCGCCACAAGTTGCGGATTGTCCACTTGCCACTTCACCTGCCACAAGTTGCGGATTGTCTACTTGCCACGTCACCTGCCACAAGTTGCGGATTGTCCACTTGCCAAGTCACCTGACACACATTGCGGATTGTCCACTCGCCACGTCACCTGCCACACATTGCGGATTGTCACTTGCCACAAGTTGCGGATTGTCCACTTGCCACGACACCTGCCACACGTTGCAAATTGTCCACTTGCCACATCACCTGCCACAAGTTGCGGATTGTCACTTGCCACAAGTTGCAGATTGTCACTTTCCTGCTAAGGTGGGGAATGGGGATTGTCACTTCCTATGTCCCAGTCTGAGTCAGGCAGCAGAGAGATGATGTAATCTCTCTGCTGCCTGCACAGTGAGTGAGGGCGGAACTGCCGGGATGCAGGGCGGGCGCCAGGCGGTGAGAGATGATGTCATCTTTCTGCTCCGCCACCCGCTGATTGGCCAGTCTACCCACCGAGCCTTCCAGCTGGCAGTTCCCCCGTCCGCTCTCTCTGCCCAGCTGCATCCGCTCGCACAGTCAGTGTGACTGTTCGAACGCAGAGCGGACGGGCAGCTCGGCGGCTCACCCGCCGCCCACACAGTCACTTGCACGCCGACTCACAGGGCCCCCCTCGGCTGCGGGCCCCATAGCGCCCGCGTGGGTCGCTATGGCGGTAGTTTCGCCACTGGATCACGGGTACTTTCCTTTACCCAGAGGACCAATAACTTCCACACTGGATGTAGCATCCACAGGATAGGCCTCTCTCACTGACCTAGCAGCCGGTGCGAGCTCGTTCAAAAAGTCTCTGCCACAGACTTGTGTAACCACACAATTGGTAAAGCTCCAAAACACAACACACAGCGCCAGGATCTTTCAGCCAGGCCGGCAGCACTGTGAGGTAGACTTTTGATCCGGATGCGTCCTCCAATTGAGTCCTCAATTGCTCGGTTCCTTCCCGCAGGCAAGGCGAAACAGGACCATCTCTGGATCAGTAAGCCCCAGCAACTTCTGGGCCTACTCTCAGTAACGGAGCCTCGGTGGGTCCGCATGCCCCGAGGCATAAAACTGCTAACACATCCCTGAGGCCAGGAGGGCTATCAGGTCAGGATTGGAAGACCCCGCAAAAACGGTGTCTGCCCCTTAAGTACCCTCTCCCAGAATGCACAGCCGGGTGACCAATCCCACTGAGCCGCCTCTGAAAGCAATGGGAAACCGCGGTAATACCACCCGCAATGCGCCTCTACAGAGGCGCATTGCGGGCGGTATTAACCCTTTTTCGGCCGCTAGCGGCCAAATACCTCTGCAATTCCGACGGTTTAGTACCGCTAAAAATAGCGGCGCTATACTGCCACCGCACCCACCGCCCCAGTGTGAAACCAGCCTCAGTGTTTCACTGAGGCTGGTTTCACACTGGGGCGGTGGGTGCGGTGGTGGTATAGCGCCGCTATTTTTAGCAGCGCTATACCGTCGAAATTGCGGAGGTATTCAGCAGCTAGCGGTGCGGTTTTAACCCCCGCTAGCGGCCAAAAAAGGGTTAATACCGCCGGCAATGCGCCTCTGTAGAGCCGCAAAGCGGGCGGTATTACTGCGGTTTCCCATTGCTTTCAATGGAAAGGAGCGGTGTATGAGCGGTAAACACACCGCTCCTCTCACCACTCCAAAGATGCGGCTAGCAGGACTTTTTTTCACATCCTGTTAGCGCACCGCTCCAGTGTGAAAGCCCTCGGGCTTTCACATTGGAGAGACAGCAGCCGCTGTTTAGGCTCGGTTTGCAGGCGCTATTTTTAGCACAACAGCGCCTGCAAACCGCCCCAGTGTGAAAGGGGCCTTAGTGTACTACTGTGTCCTTTGCATAGCGATCACCTAAAGCTCACCTGGATACAGTTATTCTCTATACTGTGACTGGCAGGCCGGTGATCGTGCTAGCTGCAGACAGTCAGTGTTTCACTTAGTGGACTACTGTGTGCTTTGCATAGCATTCACCTAAAGCCTAAATTTTTGATGCAATACTTTGCAACAGGGCTCATTGCTGCGCTCTAAGTACAGTATCTGTGAGGGGTTGCAGTTTTGTGGCACCAGCACCAGTGCCTGAGGCCCAATTTTTCAGCCCCTGTTTAACAGGGGCATGCAATTGCAACTCTTGATCTAATATTTCACAGCAGGGCCCATTCCTGTGCCCACCAAGAGTAACTGTGAGGGCTTACAGTGTTGTGACACCAGCACCACCACCAAAGGCCCAGTTTTTCCTACCACTGTTCAACAGTGGCATGTAAATACAATTCCTGATATAATAGTTGACAGCAGGGCGTTCCAGCGCCCACCAAGAGTAACTGTGAGGGCTTACAGTGTTGTGCCAACACCGACACCTAAGGGCCAAATTTCTGCAGAGTATATAGGGCAGGCCCCTACTTTCAAACATCCAACTTACAAACGACTCCTACTTGTCATACGGAAGAAGACAACAGGAAGTGAGAGGAAATCTACCCCTAGGAAGGCAAATTCTCTCCTGAAAGAGTTAATATGTGAAAAAGGTGTCTCCTCACCACTGATGCTTTATCACCAATCCTTGTTTCAAAAAACAAAAAAAACATTTTCCAAAAACATTTGTCATTGGGACGGAAAGTGAGGTGAAATGTTCTGAACAGGGGCACAGACAGCAAAACAAATGTTACAGGGGTGATAACCCTTACCTATGTTTTCCAAAAAGCTTAAAAATAGATTTTTTTGGCTGGAGCTACACTTAAAAAATTTACCTGTTCCAAATTACAAATAGATTGTACTTAAGAACAAACCTACAGTCCCCGTCTTGTTTGCACCGCCTGTATACGGCTGTTCAGAGTATATAGGGCCTTTTTTTATTTTGGGTGCGGGGTTCCCGTTAATATCCATACAAGACCCAAAGGGGCTGGTAATGGGCTGGGGTAGGGTGGGGGGGGTGATGGGGTAGCCCTGCCATTTTTCTCAATAATTTTCATCCATATTACCGGGACCAGATATTACATTAAAGCCGCAAGCAGTTTTAAATGGCTTTTTTTCCTTTAGAAATGTCATTTTGTGCAGGGACAGTTCTAAACACGGGAAACACGTGGCACTTCACAGGCATACTTTAGACACCCCCCAGGTACGATATTTAAAGGAATATTTTTTTTTCACTTTATGCATCATTAAAATCACTGCTCCCGAAAAAACAACCGTTTTAAAAGATTATTTTTACATTGATACATGTCCCCTCGGGCAGGACCCAGTCCCCAAACCCTTTTTAGGACAATAACATGCATATTAGGCGTTATAATTAGCACTTTAGATTTCAAACGTTCGCGTCCATTGTATTTAATATGGTTCTAAAGTTCGTGCGAACCGAACGGGGGGGGGGGGGGGGTGGTTGTTCGGCTTGTCCCTAATCCTAATCCTAATGGGCACTACCTAGCAACTTAAAGAAAAAAAAAATCATGGCATTCCAAACAAAGAACATAAAATAAACAAAGATGAAACTAACAGCTACACATACATCAGCCTAGAAATTAATCAGGAAGTTTTAAGCCAATCATAGAGGCCCTAAAATACAAGGCATGCAGAGCCTTCTATGACATCAGGAGACAGCTGTACCACCTAAAACCACCGGTAAGAGTCTGGCTTAGAATCTTTGATTGCCTCATTAACCCAATCCTTCTTTATGGCAGTGAAGATTGGGGTCATGTCACCTACCCAGACCAATCAAAATGGGACTCCAGCCCAACAGAAATATTTAATCTGTAATTCTGCAAGCACCTCCTCTAATGCCGCATACACACGACCGTTTTTCACGACGTTAAAAATGACATTTTTTAAAATTGGGCATTAAAAACGATCGTGTGTAGGCTCCAGAGCTTTTTTAACGACGTGAAAAATGGCCTAAAAAAAAATGAGAACCTGCTCCATTTTTTCACGTCGTTTTTCACATCGTTTTTTTTAACGACGTGAAAAACGGTAGTGTGTATGCTTTTACGAGGGGAAAAAAAACCCGCGCATGCTCAGAATCAAGTATGAGACGAGAGCGCTCGTTCTGGTAAAACTAGCGTTCGTAATGGAGATAGCACATTCGTCACGCTGTAACGGACTGAAAAGCACGAGGCTGAAAAGCGCGAATCGTCGCTCAACAAACTTTACTAACATGAAGGGTGGCGCCATTCGAACGGAACTTCCCCTTTATAGTGCCGTCGTACATGTTCTACGTCACTGCGCTTTGCTCGAGCGTTTTTTTTAATGAACGTGTGTATGCAAGACAGGCTTGAGAGGAAACAAGAAAAATCACGTCGAGAAAAACGTTGTTTTTGAAAATGACCTTAAAAACGATTGTGTGTACGCGGCATAATGCCGCGTACACGCGATCATTTTTCCCGTCGGGAAAAATTAAATTTTTTCCTTTGGACGAGAAAAACGATCGTCTGTGGGCTTTTTGCCGTTTTCCCGATGGGAAAAACGGCATTAATCACGACGAGAAAAATTAGAACATGCTCTAATTTTTCTCGTCGTGATTCCTGTCATTTTTTTCTGCGGCAGTTTTCCCATAGGGAAACACTGCCGCGGAGTCTACACACGGTCGTTTTTCTCGCCAGGGGAAAAAATGACGGGAAAAAAACGGCCGTGTGTGGGGGAACAAGCCGTTCCCTTGTTTTTCCTGTCGTGATTCACGGCGGTGTTTTCACCGCCGTGAATCACGATCGTGTGTACGCGGCATAAAAGTCTATCGGAGCACCTCCAACAGTGCTTTCCGGCTGAAGCTGGGCTGATTTCCCCTACTTCTTACAGTACAGAAGAGGGTGATATCATCATACTGGGACTCTGCTCTAATCCCAGATGTCAATTCTATAGAAGAGAGAAGGAAACTTCACATTTTTTTTTTTTTTAAATCAGAAGTATGGTTTGTTGATGTTTAAGGCATACAACATTTGGTACATACAACCAAAAGAGAAACAAGAGGAAAGGGGGAAAAAAACAAAAACACGGTGTTACCAGTCATCTAGTGTACAAAATAGGAGTAGTGATATAAGGCAGCAAAGTCAAGTACAAAAATAAAAAAATCCCATATGAAAGACAGTAGCACTCCCACTCTAGCGTTAATGCTGTAAAAGATTATAGTGCGCAAACCACCTTGTAATACAATTCATAAACATGTGCAATTAATTTTGGCTTATTGGAAGCTGGAAGCCCCCTTTAACAAGGTGGCCCCCATGTCCTGCCCCCCCCATGTGGATGAGTATGGGGTACATAGTACCCCTACCCATTCACCAAACAAGTGTAAGAAAAGTGAACACAACAAAAGTTTTTAAAAATGTCTTTATTAAAAAAAATAAAAGTGTATAGGTGTAGATCCCTTATCAAGCACGACTCCTGCCGCCACCGCCGGACCCGAAAAAAAGGAAGAAAAGAACAAAAATAAAATCTCTGTCTCATCAAATTTTTCAGCTATCTGCCTGCCCTGCCTTTTAACATTTCTTAAATAGCTAAGTGGCTCGATGACATCAGCGGGGGACCCCACCCCCTTGTGATGTCACCGGCCGGGACATGCTGGGTCGATGACGTCACAAGGGGGCGGGGTCGCGATTGACAATGGATGTACACCGGGGAACATTTTTTTTTCTTAACCACTTCAATACCATGCACTTATACAGCTTCCTGCCCAAGCCAATTTTGAGCTTTCAGCGCTGTCGCAATTTGAATGACAATTGCGCGGTCATGCTACACTGTACCCAAACAAATTTATCATTTTGTTCCCACAAATAGAGCTTTCTTTCGGTGGTATTTGATCGCCTCTGCGATTTTTATTTTTTGCACAACAAATTAAAAAAAAAACGAAAATTTTGAAAAAAACTATGTTTTTCTTTGTTTCTGTAAATTTTTTTTGTAAATAAGTACCTTTTCTACTTCAATGACGGGCACTGATAAGGCGGCACTGAAGGGCACTGATAAGGCGACACTGATGTGCACCGATGAGGTGGCACCAATGAGGTGGCACTGATGAGGGGCACTGATGAGGGGCACTGATGATGGGCACTGATGATGGGCACTGATGATGGGCACTGGTATGTGGCACTGATTGGCACTCATAGGCGGCACTGATTGGCACTCATAGGCGGCACTGATTGGCACTCATAGGCGGCACTGATTGGCGGCACTGATAGGTGGGCAATTATGGGCACGGATGGGCCCTGATAGGTGGCGCTGATGGACACTAGTAGGTGGCACTGATGGACACTGATGCCCAGCAATGCCAGCCACCACACATTGTGGTTGTGCCATCATAGTGCCAGTCAGTGCCCATTTGTGGGCACTGCTTGGCATATTCTTTTTAAATTTTTTTTATTTTACTACATGTGGATGGCCATGGGGGCCATCCACATGCTTGGGGCTTCCCTGTGGTCATGGGGGGCTTCCCTGGTAGTCCAGTGTGGGTATCCGAGGGGGGGCTGCGCTGATAAACAATCAGCACGAACCCCCCCTGTCAGGAGAGCCGCCGATCGCCTCTCCTCTACTCGCGTCTGTCAGACGCGAGTGAGGAAGAGCCGATCAACGGCTCTTCCTGTTTACATCGTGATCAGCCGTGATTGGACACGGCTGATCACGTGGTAAAAAGCCTCCGCCGGTGGCTTTTTACCGAGATCAGTGTAGCGGTGGGTCAGACTGACCTACCGCTCCACCGATCGCCACGATGCGCGCCCCCCCGGGCGCGCAGCGGCTGTTATCCTGCAGGACGTCATATGACGTCCAGTGTGGATAACAGAACCACTTCCCGGACGTCAATATGCTATTGACTGGGCGGGAAGTGGTTAATAAAGGAATTGTCATAAACTTGTGTTGTGTCTTTATTCACCTTTTACACTTTTTTGGTGAATAAGTAGGGGTACTATATACTCATTCACATAGAGGGGGGCCGGGATCTGGGGGCCCCCTTAAAAGGGGACTTCCAGATTCCGATAAGCCACCTGCCTGCAGACCTCCACAACCACTGCCCCGGGTTGTGGGGAAGAGGCCCTTGTCCCCATCAACAAGTGGACAAGGTGCTTTGCCATGTTGAGGGCATGTGGCCTGGTATTGTTCGGGGGGCACTCGCTCACCCCCCTTTACTGGCCTGCCGGACTGCATGCTCAGATAAGGGTCTGGTATGGATTTTGGGGGAGACCCTACACTTTTTTTTGTACATTTTGGTGTGGGATTCCCTTTAAAATCCATACCAGACTTGAAGACCTCATGCTGTTTTTTTTCTGAATTTACTATTGCCTGCATTCTATATATACATTGTGAACTTTTGGGGATTATAGCTCCACGGGACTAAGTGCATAAACCGTTGACTTTTAAACAGAAAGGCTTTTATTTGTGAATAAAGCAAAAATAACGCTTAATTCAGCACACAGAAAAGTATAAACTAAAGTCCACTTATCTTCCAGCATAAATCAAAAGTCCTGCTTGTCTTCAGCACAAAAATAAACCAAAGGAAAGACACATACAGTTTTGTAGGGGAACTTCCAGAGCCCTTGCTGAATCTTTCCAAGCTCCCAGCAAACAGACAGCTCCTCTCCACAGGTGCAATCCTCATACTCCTTCCACACACCTCTAGCATCACTTCCTGTTTTATGAGCTGTCTTCCTGGAAGCCCTTAACCCCCTGTGTGCTGACTCCCAGTGGTCAGGAGTGGAGGCTCTATCCCACCCGAATGTCACTTTAGAGCCTCCGAAATTCCGGGCCCCAAATACCTCTCTATTAAGACAAAGAGGACTGCGAGCCAGTCCTCTCTGGACTATTTATTTTGCCAGAAATTCCTCACCCATTGGGTGACCTCCTGAACACTATTACCACTCGTTAAAGGGACCATAACCCAAATATTGGTGCTACATAGCACCCGTCCAGGACCCAACCTTGGCGTCCTGTACAATATACACATACACATACACATACACACACACACACAGTATCTCACAAAAGTGAGTACACCCCCACATTTTAGTAATTTTTTTATTATATCTTTTCATGTGACAACACGGAAGAAAGGACTCTTTGCTACAATGTAGTGAATTTACAGCTTGTATAACAGTGTAAATTTGCTGTCCCCTCAAAATAACTTACCACACAGCCAATAGTGTCTAAACCGTTGTGGGTGGCTGGCCACCTGGCACGGTGCACTCTGCTGTGGGTGGCTGGCCTGGCTCCCTGATGTGGGTCAGTGGGTGGCTGGCCGGCTGGCACTGTGCACTCTGCTGTGGGTGGCTGGCCGGCTGGCACGGTGCACTCTGCTACAGGTGGCTGGCCTGGCTCCCTACTGTGAGTCAGTGAGTGGGTGACTGGCTGGCACAGTGCACCTTGCTGTGGCTGACGGGGGGGGGCACTGACAGGAGGTGGAGGGGCTGACAGAGAGCGGTGGGCTGATAGAGGGGGTGGGGGGCTGACAGAGAGAGGTGGGCTGATAGAGAGCGGTAGGCTGATAGAGAGGGGGCACTGACAGAGAGGGTGGGGGGGCTGACAGAGAGGGGTGGGCTGATAGAGGGCGCTGACAGAGGGGATGGAGGGGGCTGACAGAGAGAGGTGGGCTGACTGACAAAGGGGGAGGGGGGCTGACAGAGGGAGGTGCTGACAGAGAGGGGTGGGCAGACAGAGGGGGCTGACAGAGGGGGAGGGGCGCTGACACAGAGGGGGCTGACAGATGGGGTGCTGACAGAGAGGGAGGAGGCACTGACAGAGAGGGAGGAGGCACTGACAGAAGGGGAGGGG
This sequence comes from Rana muscosa, assembly GCA_029206835.1. NCBI lineage: Eukaryota > Metazoa > Chordata > Amphibia > Anura > Ranidae > Rana > Rana muscosa. The sequence goes on along the minus strand of CM055116.1, from coordinate 470,980,194 downwards.
GGCTGACAGAGAGGGAGTGAGGGGGCAGATGAGAGAGAGACCTCAGGAGACGCACAGCGTGCCAGGCAGAGAGGGGGGACTCACGCGTGCCACTGTTCCGGTCGCCATATCTGACGGAACACTGTGATCACTCACAGACCAGCCCCGCCTCCACACGTGACCAGCTCCCCCGGGGGGCCAATCGCAGAGGTCCATGTCGGCCGCCCGCACATGACCCCAATTGGTGGCCAATCACGGGGCGCTCGTTGCCCATTGCTAAGCTGGGCTCAGATCATTGTGAAACATTTAAAATAGATCAGGTGCTCTGTCAATACCGGTCAGTCCGCCCCTGCAAGTGCCGATACATCAAGCTGGCCACCGGGAGCTGCATTTGTGCGCGAGGTGGCCGTGGGAAGATGGGTCGGGGGGCTTGGATTTTTCTCGTGCGGGGGGCCACTTTTTTGTCGTCCCCCTGCAAAGTGCTGCCCTAGGCCTAGGCCTTGTCGGCCTAGGCTAAAACATAGCACTGCCCACATGGCTTCTCGCAAACTGCAAACGGGACTTCTTATGGCTTTCTTTTAACAATGGCTTTCTTCTTGCCACTTTTCCATAAGGGCCAGATTTGTGGGATGCACGACTAATAGTTGTCCTGTGGACAGATTCTACCACCTGAGCTGTGGATCTCTGCAGCTCCTCCAGAGTTACCATGGGCCTCTTGGCTGCTTCTCTGATTAATGCTCTCCTTGCCCGGCCTGTCAGTTTAGGTGGACGCCATGTCTTGGTCGGTTTGCAGTTGTGCCATACTCTTTTACTTTCAGATGATGGATTGAATAGTGCTCCATGACATGTTCAAAGCTTGGGATATTTTTTTTAGAACCTAACCCTGCTTTTAACTTTTCCACAACTTTATTCCTGACCTGTCTGGTGTGTTCCTTAGCCTTCATGATGCTGTTAGTTCACTAAGGGTCTCTAACAAATCTCTGAGGGCTTCACAGAACAGCTGTATTTATACTGAGATTAAATTACACACAGGTGGACTCTATTTACTAATTAGGTGACTTCTGACGGCAATTGGTTCCACTAGATTTTAGTTAGGGGTATCAGAGTAAAGGGGGCTGAATACAAATGCACACCATACTTTTCAGATATTTATTTGTAAAAAATGTTGAAAACCATTTATCATTTTTCTTCCACTTTACAATTATGTGCCACTTTGTGTTGGTCTATCACATTTAAATCCCAATAAAATACATTTACGTTTTTGGTTGTAACATGACTAAATGTGGAAAATTTCAAAGGGCATGAATACTTTTTCAAGGCATTATAAGTCATACGCATATATCAAAATACATTTTTTTCACTGAAGGATATGTTTTTGATAACACTGGTCCCAATATTTTGTCACTAGTCAATATAAACCAATATTATTTTAAGGTCAAATTGGGGAAATATCTAAATAAAAATAAAATTAGCCCCCATTAAGGTTTATAAATAAAAAAAATCATATTAAGATACAATACTCACCTATAACCTATAGCTGTCATCGTAGTACTTATTTTTGGCCACAAGATTTTTGCCTACCATCAAGTCTAATGCCCCATACACACAATCGTTTTTCTTGCCATTTTTTTTCTTGCCGTTTTTCACGTCGTTTTTTTTCATGTTTCCTCTCAAGCCTGTCTTGCGTACACACGATCATTTTAAAAAACGATCAAGCAAAGCACAGTGACGTATACCACGTACGACGGCACTATAAAGGGGAAGTTCCGCTCGAATGGCGCCACCCTTCATGTTAGTAAAGTTTGTTGAGCAACGATTCGCGCTTTTCAGCCTCGTGCTTTTCAGTCCGTTACTGCGTGACGAATGTGCTATCTCCTTTACGAACGCTAGTTTTACCAGAACGAGCGCTCCCGTCTCATACTTGATTCTGAGCATGCGCGTTTTTTTTCACGTCGTTAAAGCATACACACTATCGTTTTTCACGTCGTTAAAAAAAACGACATGAAAAACGACGTGAAAAAAGAGAGCATGTTCGAAATTTTTAATGCCCATTTTTTACGTCGTTAAAAATGCTCTGGAGCATACACACGATCATTTTTAATGGCCATTTTTTAAAATGGCATTTTTAACGGCATGAAAAACGATCGTGTGTATGGGGCATTAAGAAGATGTTGTGACTGTAGGACGTCATGAGCCTGTCCCTCTAAGGAGGCATCACCACACAGCCATTTAGTCACTATATATTCACGCAGAGAGTTACGCTGATGAGAAGCTTAAAGTGGTTGTAAACCCACTTATGCAACTTGCACCTACAGGTAAGCCTAGATTAAGGCTTACCTGTAGGTGCAAGAAATATCTTCTAAACCTACACGGTTTAGGAGATATTTGAAAAAAAAATGACATGCACCGATGTCTACGGCGCATGCACGCCGTAGACAGCGGTGCATTTACAGGGTTAATCCCCATTCACAAATCCGGCTCCCGCGTGCATGTGCAGAGTGACGTCTTCGCCGCTCCGGCCAATCGCAGTGCCGGAGCGGCGATACCCGAAAGTAACCTTCCGGGTATCTTAATAATGACTAAAAAAAATGTAAAAAGTTGTCACTAAATGATATATGCGATTTTTTTTTTGCGATATAAATGGAAAAAGACTGAAAATTTTGAAAAAAATTAAATTTTCTACTTTTTGTTATAAGAAAAATCGAATAAGCTCAATTTTAGTCATACATTTAGGCCAAAATGTATTCAGCCACATGTCTTTAGTAAAAAAAATGTCAATAAGCGTATATTTATTGGTTTGCGCAAAAGTTATAGCGTCTACAAACTAGGGTACATCTTCTGGAATTTACACAGCTTTTAATTTATGACTGCCTATTTTATTTCTTGAGGTGCTAAAATGGCAGGGCAGTACAAAACCCCCCCAAATGACCCCATTTTGGAAAGTAGACACCCCAAGCAAATTGCTGAGAGGCATGTTGAGCCCATTGAATATTTTTTTTTTGTCCCAAGTGATTGAATAATGATAAAAAAAAAAAAAAAAAAAAATTACAAAAAGTTGTCACTAAATGATATATTACTCACACATGCCATGGTTATATGTGGAATTGCACCCCAAAATACATTTTGCTGCTTCTCCTGAGTACGGGGATACCACATGTGTGGGACTTGTTAGGAGCCTAGCCGCGTACGGGCCCCCGAAAACCAAGCACCGCCTTTAGGATTTCTAAGGGTGCAAATTCTTGATTTCACTCCTCACTACCTATCACAGTTTCGAAGGCCATAAAATGCCAAAATAGCACAAAACCCCCCCAAATGACCCCATTTTGGAAAGTAGACTCCCCAAACTATTTGCTGAGAGGAATGGTGAGTATTTTACAGCTCTCATTTGTTTTTGAAAATGAAGAAAAAAAATAATTATTATTATTTTTATTTTTTTTCAATTTTCAAAACTTTGACAAAAAGCGAGATCTGCAAAATGCTCACCATACCTCTCAGCAAATAGCTCGGGGTGTCTACTTTCCAAAATGGGGTCATTTGGGGGGGGGGGGGGTTTGTGCCATCTGGGCATTCCAGGGCCTCTGAAACTGTGATAGGCAGTCAGGAGTGAAATCCAAAATTTACACCCTTAGAAAGCCTGAAGGCGGTGCTTGGTTTTTGGGGTCCCGTACGCGGCTAGGCTCCCAAAAAGTCTCACACGTATGGTATCCCTGTACTCAGGAGAAGCAACAGAATGTATTTTGGGGTGTAATTCCACATATAACCATGGCATGTTTGAGCAATATATCATTTAGTGACAACTTTGTGCAAAAAAAAAAAAAAAAAATTGTCTATTTTCCGCAACTTGTGTCAACATATTAAATATTCCATGGACTCGACATGCCTCTCAGTATATAGCTTGGGGTGTCTACTTTCCAAAATGGGGTCATTTGGGGGGTTTTGAACTATTCTGGCATTTTATACACAACATTAGGAAGCTTACATCCACTCTTCTAACCACTTGAAGACAAAGCCCTTTCTGACACTTTTTGTTTACATGAAAACATTTTTTTTTTTGCAAGAAAATTATGTTGAACCCCCAAACATTATATATTTTTTTAAAGCAAAGGCCCTACAGATTAAAATGGTGGGTGTTGCATTTTTTTTCCACACAGTATTTGCGCAGCGATTTTTCAAATGCATTTTTTTGGGAAAAAATACACTTTTTTTATTTTTAATGCACTAAAACACACTATATTGCCCAAATGTTTGATGAAATAAAAAAGATGATCTTAGGCCGAGTACATAGATACCAAACACGACATGCTTTAAAATTTTGCAGAAACGCGCAGTGGCGACAAACTACATACATTTTTAAAAGCCTTTAAAAGCCTTTACAGGTTACCACGTTAGATTTACAGAAGGAGGTCTACTGCTAAAATTACTGCCCTCGATCTGACCTTCGCGGTGATACCTCACATGCATGATGCAATTTCTGTTTACATATGACGCCAGACCGACGCTTGCGTTCGCCATTGCGCAAGAGCAGGGCGGGACAGGGGTGCTTTTTTTTATTATTAATTTTGCTTTTTTATTTTATTTTTAAACTGTTCCTTCCATATTTTTTTTTTATCATTTTTATTGTTATCTCAGGGAATGTAAATATCCCCTACGATAGCAATAGGTAGTGACAGGTACTCTTTTTTTGAAAAAACTGGGGTCTATTAGACCCTAGATCTTTCCCCTGCCCTCAAAGCATCTGACCACACCAAGATCGGTGTGATAAAATGCTTTCCCAATTTCCCAATGGCGCTTTTTATATCCGGGGGGGGTCATTCCCTCCCACTGCTTGTAAAAGCAGTCCAGAGGCTAATTAGCTGCTAGGAATGCTTTTACATGAAAGCCGGCCGCTGGCTGAAAAGAATGATACCAAGATGATACCTAAACCCACAGGCATCAATCTGGTATAACCATTCAAAGTCCAGCAACATACCAGTACGTTGCTGGTCCTTGTTGGACATGTATTGTAATCTTTTTTTTCATGCAGCCTGTTGGCTGAACGAAAAAAAGAGATTGATCGGTGGGTATGCCCACCATTAGAATACCTCCCTTCATCCACCCACTTCTAATGATGGGCATTAGTGATGAGCCGAACACCCCCGGGTTCGGTTCGCACCAGAACCCGCGAACGGACCGAAAGTTCGAACGAACATTAGAACCCTATTAAATACAATGGATGCAAACGTTCGAATTCTAAAGTGCTAATTATAACAACTATTATGCATGTTATTGTCCTAAAAAGGGTTTGGGAACCCGGGTTCTGCACCAGGGGACATGTATCAATGCAAAAAGAAGTTTTAAAAACGGCCGCTTTTCGGGAGCAGTCATTTTAATGATGCATAAAGTGAAAAAAAAAGTCAAATATTCCTTTAAATATCGTACCTGGGGGGTGTCTAAAGTATGCCTGTGAAGTGCCACGTGTTTCCCGTGTTTAGAACTGTCCCTGCACAAAATAAAATTTCTAAAGGGAAAAAAGTCATTTAAAACTGCTTGCGGCTTTAATGCAATGTCTGGTCCCGGTAATATGGATGAAAATCTTTAGGAAAAATGGCATAGCTACCCCATCAACACCCCCCCCCCTACCCCAGCCCATTACCAGCCCCTTTGGGTCTTGTATGGATATTAAGGGGAACCCCGCACATAAAATAAAAAAGGCCCTATATACTCTGAACAGCCGTATACAGGCGGTGCATACAAGACAGGGACTGTAGGTTTGTTCTTATGTAGAATGTGTTTGTAATTTTGAACAGGTACATTGTTGAAGTGTAGCTCCAGCCCAAAAATCTATTTTTAAACTTTTTGGGAAACATAGGTAAGGGTTATCACCCCTGTAACATTTGTTTTGCTGTCTGTGCCCCTGTTCAGAACATTTCACCTCACTTTCCGTCCCAATGACAACTGTTTTTGAAATGTGGTGTTTTTCTTGAAACAAGGATTGCTGATAAAGCATCAGTACAGATGAGACCCCTTTCTCCCATATTTATTCTTACAGGAGAGAATTTTCCTTTCTAGGGGTAGATTTCCTCTCACTTCCTGTTGTCTTCTTTCGTTTGCAAGTAGGAGTCGTTTGTAAGTTGGATGTTTGAAAGTAGGGACCTGCCGTATATACTCTGCAGAAATAGGCCCCTTAGTTGTTGGTGTTGGCACAACACTGTAAGCACTCAGTTACTCTTGGTTGGTGCTGGAACGCCCTGCTGTCAACTATTATATCAGGAATTTTAATTACATATAATTGTTGAACAGTGGTAGTAAAAATTGGGGCTTTGATGGTGGTGCTGGTGCCACAACACTGTAAGCCCTGACAGTTACTCTTGGTGGGTGCAGCAATGGGCCCTGCTGTGAATTATTAGATCAAGAATTGTAATTACATGCCCCTTTTGAACAGGGGCTGAAAAATTGGGCCTTTCGTGGTGGTGGTGGTGGTGGCGTTGCCACAAGACTGTAAGCCCTCAGAGTTACTCTTGGTGGGTGCAGCAATGGACCCTGCTGTGAATTATTAGATCAAGAATTGTAATTGCATGCCCCTGTTGAACAGGGGCTGAAAAATTGGGCCTTAGGCACTGGTGGCACAACACTACAACCCCTCACAGATACTGTACTTGGAGCACAGCAATGAGCCCTGTTGCAAAGTATTGCTTCAAAAATTGTAATGACACGCCCCTGTTAAACAGGGGCTGAAAAATTGGGCCTTAGGCACTGGTGCCACAACACTCCAACCCCTCACAGATACTGTACTTGGAGCACAGCAATGAGCCCTATGGCAAATTATTGCTAAAAATTTTTTAATTACACGCCCCTGTAAAACAGGGGCTGAAAAATTGGGCCTTAGCCACTGGTGGCGGCACCCATAAACAAAAATGATCTTCCAAGCTATCATCATCAATCGTATCATTGAGGACTCGGAGGAGGAGGATAGCCAGTCAACATAACAGCACAGGCACTCAGCATCAGCATCAGTCTTGAAGGGATGTGACATGTTAAAATCAATTAGTCTGTTATATCAGCATCAGGTGTGTGGTAGCTGGTGGTGATCCAAGACTGGTTCATCTTGATGAAAGTCAGTCGATCAACCGAGTCGGTGGACAGGCGCACCCTGTGATCCGTGACAAATCCTCCAGCAGCACTGAATGTGCGTTCCGAAAGAACGCTGGATGCAGGACAGGCCAGTAGCTCAATTGCATACTGTGCAAGCTCTGGCCAGTGATCCATCCTCAAGACCCAGTAAGCCAGAGGATTTTCGGTGGGGAAGGTGTCCAAGTCTGACCTTGCCCCTAGATATTCCTGCACCATGTTTATCAGACGCTGGCGATGGTTGCTGGAACCGATCATACTTTGGGGCTGCGGACTAAAGAATTGTCTGAACGCATCGGTCAGACGGCCACCTTCCCCACCGCTCCTTCTTTGACTGGCCGAAGCCTCAGCAACTCGTTGTCCAGGACCAGGAGTTTGTAACCTCCCAGTCTCTGGGAACGCGTTGCACAGACCTTTCTGCAAGGCCTCCCGGAGTTGTCTCATCCTCTGCTCCCTCTGCGACGGTAACATAAGGTCCGCAACCTTACCCTTGTACCGTGGATCAAGGAGAGTGGCCAGCCAGTAATGGTCCCTCTCCTTGATCCGAAGAATACGAGGATCCTTCCGCAGACTTTGCAGGATCAGGGAGGCCATGCAGCGTAGGTTTGCTGAGGCATTCGCTCCGGAGTCCTCTGGGTCACTAAGGACGACATGATCCGCAGCCACCTCCTCCCAGCCACGTACAAGTCCACTGGTTTCTTGGGACTGTAAATCATCCCTAAAAGACTGCTGCTGATGATGCTGAGTGCCAGCCTCCACCTCCATGCTGACACAATCCTCCTCCTCCTCCTCCTCCTCCTCCTCCTCCTCTTCCTGTGCGATGGGTGGGACAGAAGGAACACTGTCTGGGTAAAGGGGGCCTTGAGAGGCAAGGAAGTCCTCCTCTTCCTGCCTCTGTTCTGCCTCAAGTGCCCTGTCCATTATTCCACGCAGCGTGTGCTCCAACAGGTGGACAAGAGGTACAGTGTCACTGATGCATGCACTGTCACTGCTCACCATCCTCGTGGCCTCCTCAAATGGTGCCAGGACAGTGCATGCATCCCTGATCATGCCCCACTGGCGTGGAGAAAAAAAACCAAGCTCCCCTGACCCTGTCCTGGTGCCGTAGTCGCACAGGTACTCATTGATGGCCCTCTGCTGCGTGTGCAGCCGCTGCAGCATGGCCAACGTTGAGTTCCACCTGGTGGGCATGTCACATATAAGGCGGTTCTTGGGCAGGTTCAACTCCTTTTGCAGCTCAGCCAGGCGAGCACTGGCATTATAAGATCTGCGGAAATGCACACAGACTTTCCTGGCCTGCCTCAGGACATCCTGTAAGCCCGGGTACCTGCCCAAGAACCGCTGCACCACCAGGTTAAGGACGTGAGCCACACAGGGCACATGGGTCAGTTGTCCCTGTCGGAGGGCGGAGAGGAGGTTGGTGCCATTGTCGCAAACCACCATTCCTGGCTTAAGCTGGCGTGGCGTCAACCACCTCTCGGCCTGGCCCTGCAGAGCAGACAGGACCTCTGCCCCAGTGTGGCTTCTGTCCCCCAAACACACCAGCGCAAGCACGGCATGGCATCTTTTTGCCTGCGTACTTGCGTAGCCCCGTGAACGGCTACGGAGCACCGCTGGTTCATAGGACAAACCACAGGAAGAGGCCATGGAGGAAGAAGAAGAGGAGGGGGTGGAGGAGAGAGGTGTGTCACAACCAGTAGTAGCATTTTGGAGGCGTGGCGGTGGGACAACCTCCAACACTACTGCACCTTGTCCTGCATCCTTCCCAGCTGCCAAAAGAGTGACCCAATGGGCCGTGAAAGAAAGGTAACGTCCCTGTCCATGCCTGCTGGACCATGAGTCAGCGGTAATATGCACCTTACCGCTGACCGCCCTGTCCAGCGAGGCCAAGACATTGCCTTCCACATGCCGGTAGAGAGCCGGAATAGCCTTCCGTGAGAAAAAGTGGCGTTTGGGAACCTGCCACTGAGGAACCGCACATTGCACAAACTCACGGAAGGGGGCCGAGTCTACCAACTGAAAAGGCAGCAGTTGAAGCGCTAGCAATTTAGCCAAGCTAGCATTCAACCGCTGGGCATGTGGATGGCTGGGAGTGAACTTCTTTCGACGGTCCAGCAGCTGGGGCAGGGAAATTTGCCTGCTAGAATCGGACGTCGGTGTACTGCTAGCAGAGTGGCCGCAAGTACTTGGCTGTGACACACCTAATTCTACACCTTCATTCCTCTCAGTGCATGTTTCAGAGAGGACTGAAGTTATAGTGGGGTTGGAGATCCCAGCTGATGCGGTGCAAGGAGAGGTCCGCTTTGTTCTTTGGTGTGGGTCTTTGAGGTAGGCTTGCCAACGAGCTGCATGGCAGGTCAACATATGTCTGGTCAGGCATGTGGTACCCAAGCGGCTGATGTTTTGGCCACGCGATATACGCTTGAGACATATGTTGCAAACAGCAGCTGTGCGATCTGATGCACTAGCCTCAAAAAAGGCCCACACCAAAGAACTTTTTGAATGACGGGCAGAGGCAGCGCCCTGCACAGGCGGAGCTCTGCGGTGTGATTCCGTCGGTGTACTGCCCTTACGCTGGCCACCAAAGGGCATCCTGCCTCGTTGGAGATGTGCCTCCTCCTCATCCTCCTCCTCCTCCTCTCTCCTATTAGGCACCCACGTGGAGTCAGTGACCTCATCATCACCTCCCTCCTCATCACTGGAGCCAATCTGGCAGTATGCTGCAGCTGCTGGAACATGACTGCCAGATTGGTGTCCTTCTTGAGCATCCCCTCTGTCTGCTCTCACGCTACTGCCTTCCTCTAGCTGGGTTTCATCATCAGACCCTTCGAAACGCTGGGCATCCTCCTGGAGCATGTACCCAACACTGTGCTGAAACAGTTCGGGGGACTCCTCAGGAGGAGGACATGGTGGGTCTAGGGAAGGAGTGACTGATGATGAGTCTGACATTGATACCAGGGAAGAGGACGCTTTGGCAGCTGCTTTTCCAGTACCCTGAGCCTGGGTGAGAGAGGATGAGGAGGAGGAGGAGGGCTTGGTCATCCACTCTACCAAGTCTTCGGCATGATGTGGCTCAACATGTCCAGATGCCGAAAAGAAGGACAAGCGTGTCCCATGGCCATGTGCTGATGACAATGCACCGCGTCCACGACCAGCACTGTTGCCCCCAGACACAGAGCCTGCTTGCCTTCTTTTATTGCCTCCTGACTGTCTGCCTCTCCTTGTTTGCCTTCCAGACATTCTAATAGATGGCCTGCAGGGAGATGGGAAAAAAGCAATAAGGGCTACCTTCAGGTGTCCTTCTCTGTCCCTTGAAACAAGGACTTGCACAGTGAAAGAAACTGACACTCTCCCTACCTACAGTTTTCTGTCCCTAGAAAAAATGTTTTTTTTAAGCACAATTTAGCACAAGGAGAATTCACTCACTGTCCTTCCAGGTCCCTGGAAACAAGGACTTTGACAGTGAAAGAAACTGACACTCTCCCTACCTACAGTTTTCTGTCCCTAGAAAAAATGTTTTTTTTAAGCACAATTTAGCACAAGGAGAATTCACTCACTGTCCTTCCAGGTCCCTGGAAACAAGGACTTTCACAGTGAAAGAAACTGACACTCTCCCTACCTACAGTTTTCTGTCCCTAGAAAAAATGTTTTTTTTAAGCACAATTTAGCACAAGGAGAATTCACTCACTGTCCTTCCAGGTCCCTGGAAACAAGGACTTTCACAGTGAAAGAAACTGACACTCTCCCTACCTACAGTTTTCTGTCCCTAGAAAAAATGTTTTTTTTAAGCACAATTTAGCACAAGGAGAATTCACTCACTGTCCTTCCAGGTCCCTGGAAACAAGGACTTTGACAGTGAAAGAAACTGACACTCTCCCTACCTACAGTTTTCTGTCCCTAGAAAAAATGTTTTTTTTAAGCACAATTTAGCACAAGGAGAATTCACTCACTGTCCTTCCAGGTCCCTGGAAACAAGGACTTTGACAGTGAAAGAAACTGACACTCTCCCTACCTACAGTTTTCTGTCCCTAGAAAAAATGTTTTTTTTAAGCACAATTTAGCACAAGGAGAATTCACTCACTGTCCTTCCAGGTCCCTGGAAACAAGGACTTTCACAGTGAAAGAAACTGACACTCTCCCTACCTACAGTTTTCTGTCCCTAGAAAAAATGTTTTTTTTAAGCACAATTTAGCACAAGGAGAATTCACTCACTGTCCTTCCAGGTCCCTGGAAACAAGGACTTTCACAGTGAAAGAAACTGACACTCTCCCTACCTACAGTTTTCTGTCCCTAGAAAAAATGTTTTTTTTAAGCACAATTTAGCACAAGGAGAATTCACTCACTGTCCTTCCAGGTCCCTGGAAACAAGGACTTTGACAGTGAAAGAAACTGACACTCTCCCTACCTACAGTTTTCTGTCCCTAGAAAAAATGTTTTTTTTAAGCACAATTTAGCACAAGGAGAATTCACTCACTGTCCTTCCAGGTCCCTGGAAACAAGGACTTTGACAGTGAAAGAAACTGACACACTCTCCCTACCTACAGTTTTCTGTCCCTAGAAAAAATGTTTTTTTTAAGCACAATTTAGCACAAGGAGAATTCACTCACTGTCCTTCCAGGTCCCTGGAAACAAGGACTTTCACAGTGAAAGAAACTGACACTCTCCCTACCTACAGTTTTCTGTCCCTAGAAAAAATGTTTTTTTTAAGCACAATTTAGCACAAGGAGAATTCACTCACTGTCCTTCCAGGTCCCTGGAAACAAGGACTTTGACAGTGAAAGAAACTGACACTCTCCCTACCTACAGTTTTCTGTCCCTAGAAAAAATGTTTTTTTTAAGCACAATTTAGCACAAGGAGAATTCACTCACTGTCCTTCCAGGTCCCTGGAAACAAGGACTTTCACAGTGAAAGAAACTGACACTCTCCCTACCTACAGTTTTCTGTCCCTAGAAAAAATGTTTTTTTTAAGCACAATTTAGCACAAGGAGAATTCACTCACTGTCCTTCCAGGTCCCTGGAAACAAGGACTTTGACAGTGAAAGAAACTGACACTCTCCCTACCTACAGTTTTCTGTCCCTAGAAAAAATGTTTTTTTTAAGCACAATTTAGCACAAGGAGAATTCACTCACTGTCCTTCCAGGTCCCTGGAAACAAGGACTTTGACAGTGAAAGAAACTGACACTCTCCCTACCTACAGTTTTCTGTCCCTAGAAAAAATGTTTTTTTTAAGCACAATTTAGCACAAGGAGAATTCACTCACTGTCCTTCCAGGTCCCTGGAAACAATGACTTTGACAGTGAAAGAAACTGACACTCTCCCTACCTACAGTTTTCTGTCCCTAGAAAAAATGTTTTTTTTAAGCACAATTTAGCACAAGGAGAATTCACTCACTGTCCTTCCAGGTCCCTGGAAACAAGGACTTTGACAGTGAAAGAAACTGACACTCTCCCTACCTACAGTTTTCTGTCCCTAGAAAAAATGTTTTTTTTAAGCACAATTTAGCACAAGGAGAATTCACTCACTGTCCTTCCAGGTCCCTGGAAACAAGGACTTTCACAGTGAAAGAAACTGACACTCTCCCTACCTACAGTTTTCTGTCCCTAGAAAAAATGTTTTTTTTAAGCACAATTTAGCACAAGGAGAATTCACTCACTGTCCTTCCAGGTCCCTGGAAACAAGGACTTTGACAGTGAAAGAAACTGACACTCTCCCTACCTACAGTTTTCTGTCCCTAGAAAAAATGTTTTTTTTAAGCACAATTTAGCACAAGGAGAATTCACTCACTGTCCTTCCAGGTCCCTGGAAACAAGGACTTTGACAGTGAAAGAAACTGACACTCTCCCTACCTACAGTTTTCTGTCCCTAGAAAAAATGTTTTTTTTAAGCACAATTTAGCACAAGGAGAATTCACTCACTGTCCTTCCAGGTCCCTGGAAACAAGGACTTTCACAGTGAAAGAAACTGACACTCTCCCTACCTACAGTTTTCTGTCCCTAGAAAAAATGTTTTTTTTAAGCACAATTTAGCACAAGGAGAATTCACTCACTGTCCTTCCAGGTCCCTGGAAACAAGGACTTTCACAGTGAAAGAAACTGACACTCTCCCTACCTACAGTTTTCTGTCCCTAGAAAAAATGTTTTTTTTAAGCACAATATAGCACAAGCACAAAACACACTGACACTCTCCCTACCTATCCTTCTCTTTCCCTAAACTAAAGGAATCCAGGTTAAGCAAGAAAGAAATAAAAGTCACTGTCCCTGCCTATGCTGCTCTATCCCTGCTCCGGAACACACTACACTAGGCCGCCGTGCTGGCGGCCTTTTATAGTGTGGGGCGTGTACTAAACACCCTCAGCAATAATTGGCCACAGGCATCCTGCCTGTGGCCAATCATTGCTCTCCTCGCTGCCGGCGCTGTGATTGGCCAAGCATGCGGGGTCACAGTGCATGCTTGGCCAATCACAGCGCCTGGATGACACTGCGATGGCGTAGTGCATTGTGGGCCGTTCGCGTCACTCGAATTTGGCGCGAACGGCCCAAATCGTTCGATCTTCGTCGAACGATCGAACAGCCGATGTTCGAGTCGAACGTAGGTTCGACTCGAACACGAAGCTCATCCCTAATGGGCATACATGCACCATTTATATATGCCGAAGCATGGGGGCATCCTCCCGCAAAAGTTATGCCGCACACACATGGTCGGACTTTTCCACGGGCAAGTCTCCATCGGAATTTCGACCATATGTACGCGGCATTAGGAGCAAAATCCCTCCTCCGCCCATCCGCCCCTGCTGCCCCCATGCTTCGGCATATATGCTTTTTTTTTTAAACTGTGGTGGTGAAATCACCTCCTACAGCACCGGAGTCGCAGGGATCAGGCCTGTCTCTGTGAACGCTGCAGTTATGTGTGTTGTGTTTTGTAAGTGACAGTGATCGATCGATACTGCACTTGGGTGGCCTGGGCTGGACGGAGGGGCAAAACGTAGGTGCTAGCAGGTATCTGGGCTGATCCCGCTAACACTGCGTTTTTGGGAACCCTAAACTGCTGGGGACGCTAGTATAGATCTGATCAGATCAGAAATTGATACCACTAAGGGAGGTGTATGCTTCACGCGTGGGTATTAGCGTTACTGGCACTAACCTGACGCTGCCTGGGCCGACGCAGACCCTCTCTGATGCTAAAACCTAATTGATATCACCCGCCGGGCGATCAGGGGGTTAAACCTTTATTGGGTTATATACGGCGGGTGCCCTGACACTATAAAAAGCAAACTAACTAACCAGCGTCACCTGTAACACTTATATGGTGATCACTGGTGAAAGGGTTAACTAGGGGCAATCAGGGGGTTAAACCTTTATTAGGTAATATATGGGGGTACCTGACGCTATATAAAAACCTGACGGGGAACCTAAATAAGAAAATAACTAACTGGCTAATAGGGATGAGCTTCGTGTTCGAGTCGAACATACGTTCGACTCGAACATCGGCTGTTCGATCGTTCGACGAAGATCGAACGATTTGGGCCGTTCGCGCCAAATTCGAGTGACGCGAACGGCCCACAATGCACTACGCCATCGCAGTGTCATCAAGGCGCTGTGATTGGCCAAGCATGCACTGTGACCCCGCATGCTTGGCCAATCACAGCGCCGGCAGCGAGGAGAGCAATGATTGGCCACAGGCAGGATGCCTGTGGCCAATTATTGCTGAGGGTGTTTAGTACACGCCCCACACTATAAAAGGCCGCCAGCACGGCGGCCTAGTGTAGTGTGTTCCGGAGCAGGGAAAGAGAAGCATAGGCAGGGACAGTGACATTTATTTTTTCTTGCTTAACCTGGATTCCTTTAGTTTAGGGAAAGAGAAGGATAGGTAGGGAGAGTGTCAGTGTGTTTTACTGTGCGAATCCTTGTTTCTAGGGACAGGGAAGGACAGTGAGGGAATTCTCCTTGTGCTATAGTGTGCTTTAAAAAAACATTTTTTCTAGGGACAGAAAACTATAGGTAGTGTGAGGGGGTTAGCTCGGTAGCGGGTGTGTGTGACCCCCTGGATGGGCTCCCCACACAAAAACAGGCCCAGCAGACGGAGGTTGTGGTTTTCAAGATCAAAAGGTGCGGTTTATTTCTCTATTTACAGTGACAAAAACACAGCAAAGCAAAAAGAAACATAAACAAAATAAATCCTGGTCAGCTTGACCTCTGACTAAACATGCAGATTTCCCTAACTAACAACTGGGATCAGCCTGGTGCTGTCCTAGTCCCTAAGTCCCTGGTTTAGTAAATGTCCAAACAAATAGCCACACAGGCTTTGTCTCACCGCACAGGGGTTCACTCTCCCTAGACAGTCCACACAGGTCTGGGTCCAGGCATGAGCTAACACCTAATGAAGCTGGGAGTTTTTATAGAGGCCTTAAACGAGCTGACAAGCTTCAGCTGGTCTCATCAACTCCCTGCCTGCACGACTCCCAGCACTCTCCCTAGAGGTATGAATCATCCATGAGCCCACTAGCCTCAGCTGGGCTTCATCAACTCTCTCCCTAGTTGTATAAGTCGGCATAAAGCCTGAATCTGGGAGAAATATACCTACCCCCCTGGATGCAACCAGGTGACTTTACCTTCCTGCTGTCACATACCCCCCCCTCTTGTTTTAACCTTGGGGTTGGAACACCAGCAATCAGGCATTCATGTACTCGAGACAAAGCATCCACATTCCCCATTTGAACGCCAGGGCGATGCTTTACTGTGAAGTTGAATTCCTGTAGGGCCAGGAACCACCTATTTACTCTTCTATTTGTCTCCTTGTTTTGAGCCATCCACTTTAACGGAGCGTGATCCGTAACCATGTCAAAGTGCCTACCTAGCAGATAGTACCGAAGGGAATCTAGAGCCCACTTCACCGCTAAACACTCCTTTTCAACCGTGGCGTAATTTACCTCATGGGACTTCAACTTCCTGCTGAGGTAAATGACTGGGTGCTCTTCCCCGTTCCAGACCTGGGACAATACTGCTCCTAACCCCACATATGACGCATCACTTTGTACGACAAAGTCTTTAGAGAAGTCGGGTGAGTACAACACTGGCTGGCTACATAAGGCTTGTTTCAAGAATTGGAATGCTGCCTCAGCCTCGGGGGTCCATTTAATCATGACCGTCCCTTTCCCTTTCGTCAGGTTGGTTAGGGGCACAGCCTTAGAAGCAAAGTGGGGAATGAAGCGCCGATAATAACCCGCGATTCCCAGAAAGGCTCGTACCTGCTTCTTGCTGTTGGGACGTGGCCAACTCTGGATGGCCTCGACTTTGTTGAGTTGGGGTTTTATTACTCCCCTGCCAATGGTGTACCCAAGATATTTGGCCTCCTCCTGCCCAATGGTACACTTCTTGGGGTTAGCCGTAAACCCCGCTTCCCGGATAGAGTCTAGGACTGCTTGCACTTTTGGCAGATGTGAGGCCCAATCTGTGCTATGGACAATTACGTCATCCAGGTAAGCCGCAGCATACTTCCGATGGGGCCTCAGTATCTGGTCCATTTTCCGCTGGAATGTGGCCGGCGCATTCTGTAACCCGAACGGCATTCTCTTATATTGGAACGCCCCGTCTGGGGTTACAAATGCGGTTTTCTCTTTGGCCGACTTGGCCAGGGGAATTTGCCAATACCCTTTTGTGAGGTCAAGAGTCGTCATGTATCGGGCTGTTCCCAGCCGGTCGATCAACTCATCTATACGTGGCATGGGGTAGGTGTCAAATTTTGTAACTTTGTTCAACTGACGAAAATCGTTACAAAATCGCCAGCTCCCATCCGGTTTAGGCACCAACACAATGGGACTAGACCAATCACTTTGGGACTCCTCTATCACCCCTAAGTTCAGCATTTTCTGTACTTCCTCCCGTATTGCCTCCCGTCGGGCCTCTGGGATCCGATAGGGTTTTAACTTCACCCTTTCACCGGGCGGGGTAATGATGTCATGCTCTACCCCAAATGTTTGTCCCGGCAGCTCAGAGAATACCTCCTTGTTGCGAAGCACAAACTCCTTAACCTCCTGTTGTTGGGGTTGTGACAAGGTGGCTGCTATTCCAACCTCCGGAATCACGCAACCAGTTTGAGCTGGTGACCAAGTTTCTGCGACTAGGGACTCTCTATCCCTCCAGGCTTTCAACAGATTAACGTGATAGATCTGTTCGGGCTTTCGCCTTCCTGGTTGTCTGACCTTGTAATTCACTTCGCTCACTTTTTCCATTATCTCGTAGGGGCCTTGCCATTTGGCAAGGAATTTACTTTCAACCGTAGGGACAAGTACCAATATCCTATCCCCCGGGGAAAAGGTACGGGTCTTGGCTCCACGGTTGTACACTCTCTGCTGTGCCAACTGCGCTTGGGCCAAATGTTCCTTCACGATGGGCATTACCTGTGCAATTCGATCTTGCATCAGGGCGACATGCTCAATCACACTCCTGTGGGGAGAACTCTCACTTTCCCAAGTTTCCTTGGCAATATCCAACAGCCCTCTTGGGTGTCTCCCATACAGTAACTCAAAGGGGGAGAATCCCGTAGAGGATTGGGGCACCTCCCTAATAGCAAACATCAAATAAGGAAGTAGACAGTCCCAATCCTTTCCATCTCTATCCACCACTTTCTTCAACATTTGTTTTAGGGTTTTGTTGAATCTTTCAACCAGCCCATCGGTTTGGGGGTGATACACAGACGTACGCAATTGCGTCACTTTGAACAATTTACACAGCTCTTTCATAACCCGGAACATAATGGGTGTACCTTGGTCCGTAAGCAGTTCTTTACAAATACCCACCCGGCTAAAAACAAGAGATAGCTCTTTGGCTATGGTTTTGGCCGAGGTATTTCAGAGAGGGATCGCTTCTGGATAACGGGTGGCATAGTCCATTATAACTAATATGTACTGGTGCCCCCTAGCGGACTTGATTATAGGACCTACCAAATCCATTGCGATCCTCTCAAACGGGACCTCAATGATGGGTAGAGGGACTAGCGGGCTACGGAAATGTGGCATCGGGGCCAACCTCTGACACACAGGGCAGGAGGAACAATAATTTTCTATGTCCTTCATCACCCCAGGCCAATAGAATCTCTGTAATACCCTCTCTCGGGTTTTCTCTGTCCCCAGATGACCTCCAAGAATGTGCCCATGGGCCAACTCCAACACCAACTTCCTGTAAGGTTTGGGCACTACAAGCTGCTCAACGGTTTCTTCTGCCCTTTTTGCCACCCGATACAGTAGGTCCTTCTCTACGCTGAAGTATGGGTAAGTGCAGGTATTATCTGGGTTCACTAACTCGCCATCTATTTCCACTACGTTTTCCCGTGCCTTTATTAGGGCGGGGTCTTTTAACTGTTCTGTGGCAAAATTTTCCCTGTGAACCTCAAGATCAGAAAACTCCACAGACGGTAGGTTTTCGTCTGAGGAGGTGGGCTCCTCTCCAGTTTCTTGAGTCTCGCCTGCCAATACTGACAAGGGAAATTCTGGAGAGTCCTCACCACTCTCAGAGGAGTTCTGGCTATCACCTTCCTGGTACATAGGGGCACCAGTGGGGGGCTCAGGATCATCCCACAGTTCCCAGAACTTCGGAAAATCCCTTCCCACAATGGCATCATGCGGTAATTGAGATACTAACCCCACTGGATGAGAGAGGGTACCTTTGGGGGTCTTGAAACACACTGTAGTCACTGGATACTCTCGGGTGTCCCCATGCACACAAATAACAGCTACCTTGCTATTCCCAGAGACCTCTGTTTTAACTAATTCAGCCTTTATCAGGGTCACAAGGCTACCTGAATCCAGTAATACCACAACATTTCTACCATTAATACACATTTTGCATAAATGTTTCTCAGTTCCCCGAATGGCAGTGCATGCGACTGTCGCACACAGCGACTGACGTCTGTCCGTCAGAAAGTCACATTGCATGGGTTCCTCCACAACCGGGCAATTTGCTGCAATATGTCCCGCTTGCCGGCAGCGGTAGCAAACAATCCTTTTGGCTGCCTCTTGAGCCCCCGACTTCCCAGGCTGTTCTCGCCAAACCCTGGGCAGAGCTCCCACCCTCTCACTCTCTCCACCCTTACCCCTTGGAATCATCTTATCCGCCCCTGGGGATGGTCTGGTCTTAGGGTGGAAAGTCCGAGAGTCTCTGGAAGAGGCCGTCAGGTTCTCTGCAGCCAAGTATCTCTCTACACGATCCACAAGTTTACCGGCCGTTTCTGGGTCTCCATGGCTTACCCACTTTTGAATGGCGGTAGGAAGAGCTCTTAAGAAACGATCCATCACAACACGTTCCACAATCTCCGGTGCGGACAAAGTCTCTGGCTGTAGCCACTTCCTGCTCAGGTGAATGAGATCATACATTTGAGACCTGGGGGGTTTTCCAAGCTGGAAAGTCCAGTTATGCACACGCTGAGCCCGGACAGCCAGGGTGACACCCAGCCTTGCCAATATTTCAGCTTTTAGCATCACATAGTCTTTTGCTTGGTCAGGCTCTAGGTCATAGTAAGCTTTCTGCGATTCACCAGTTAACAGAGGAGCCAGCAGTCCAGCCCACTGCTCCTCAGGCCACTTTTCTCTTTCAGCAGTCCTTTCAAATGTGGTCAAAAATACCTCTGGATCATCCTCTCCAGTCATTTTTGTCAATAAACGACTCACCCCAAAGGACGCGGTATTAGTGGGACGGCTTTCCTCACTGGTCTGCGGACGTTGCTGCATTACTGCTTCCATCTGTTGTTGTAGTCTCTGCTCTTGCTTCTGCAACAGGTCTATGAAGCGGGCCTCAGATTGCTGCTGGGCTTGTTGCTGGGCTGCGAAGCTCTGTTGTTGAGCTGCAAGGCTCTTTTGCAAACCTGCATTTGTCTGCTGTTGATTGGCATTTGCTAGAGCCAGCTGTTTCAGTATCTCCTCCATGCTGGCTTAAAAAAAAACTGCCACTGGTTCTCCACCAACTGTGAGGGGGTTAGCTCGGTAGCGGGTGTGTGTGACCCCCTGGATGGGCTCCCCACACAAAAACAGGCCCAGCAGACGGAGGTTGTGGTTTTCAAGATCAAAAGGTGCGGTTTATTTCTCTATTTACAGTGACAAAAACACAGCAAAGCAAAAAGAAACATAAACAAAATAAATCCTGGTCATCTTGACCTCTTACTAAACATGCAGGTTTCCCTAACTAACAACTGGGATCAGCCTGGTGCTGTCCTAGTCCCTAAGTCCCTGGTTTAGTAAATGTCCAAACAAATAGCCACACAGGCTTTGTCTCACCGCACAGGGGTTCACTCTCCCTAGACAGTCCACACAGGTCTGGGTCCAGGCATGAGCTAACACCTAATGAAGCTGGGAGTTTTTATAGAGGCCTTAAACGAGCTGACAAGCTTCAGCTGGTCTCATCAACTCCCTGCCTGCACGACGCCCAGCACTCTCCCTAGAGGTATGAATCATCCATGAGCCCACTAGCCTCAGCTGGGCTTCATCAACTCTCTCCCTAGTTGTATAAGTCGGCATAAAGCCTGAATCTGGGAGAAATATACCTACCCCCCTGGATGCAACCAGGTGACTTTACCTTCCTGCTGTCACAGAGTGTCAGTGTGTTTTACTGTGCGAATCCTTGTTTCTAGGGACAGGGAAGGACAGTGAGGGAAATTCTCCTTGTGCTATAGTGTGCTTTAAAAAAACATTTTTTCTAGGGACAGAAAACTATAGGTAGGGAGAGTGTCAGTGTGTTTTACTGTGCGAATCCTTGTTTCTAGGGACAGGGAAGGACAGTGAGGGAAATTCTCCTTGTGCTATAGTGTGCTTTAAAAAAACATTTTTTCTAGGGACAGAAAACTATAGGTAGGAAGAGTGTCAGTTTCTTTCACTGTGATAATCCTTGTTTCTAGGGACAGGGAAGGACAGTGAGGGAAATTCTCCTTGTGCTATAGTGTGCTTTAAAAAAACATTTTTTCTAGGGACAGAAAACTATAGGTAGGAAGAGTGTCAGTTTCTTTCACTGTGATAATCCTTGTTTCTAGGGACAGGGAAGGAAAGTGAGGGAAATTCTCCTTGTGCTATAGTGTGCTTTAAAAAAACATTTTTTCTAGGGACAGAAAACTATAGGTAGGAAGAGTGTCAGTTTCTTTCACTGTGATAATCCTTGTTTCTAGGGACAGGGAAGGACAGTGAGGGAAATTCTCCTTGTGCTATAGTGTGCTTTAAAAAAACATTTTTTCTAGGGACAGAAAACTATAGGTAGGAAGAGTGTCAGTTTCTTTCACTGTGA
This sequence comes from Rana muscosa, assembly GCA_029206835.1. NCBI lineage: Eukaryota > Metazoa > Chordata > Amphibia > Anura > Ranidae > Rana > Rana muscosa. Next base: position 470,958,845 of record CM055116.1, on the reverse strand, counting down.
TAATCCTTGTTTCTAGGGACAGGGAAGGACAGTGAGGGAAATTCTCCTTGTGCTATAGTGTGCTTTAAAAAAACATTTTTTCTAGGGACAGAAAACTATAGGTAGGAAGAGTGTCAGTTTCTTTCACTGTGATAATCCTTGTTTCTAGGGACAGGGAAGGACAGTGAGGGAAATTCTCCTTGTGCTATAGTGTGCTAAAGCATTCCTCATCAACCATCTTTGAAATCCTTGTTTTTTGGACAGTCAGGGAAATTGTCGTTGTGCTATTCTGTGCAAAACCAATCATCCTCAACCATATTTAGAAATCCTTAAGTAAAGGGACAGAGAAGGACACCTGAAGGTAGCCCTTATTGCTTTTTTCCCATCTCCCTGCAGGCCATCTATTAGAATGTCTGGAAGGCAAACAAGGAGAGGCAGACAGTCAGGAGGCAATAAAAGAGGGCAAGCAGGCTCTGTGTCTGGGGGCAACAGTGCTGGTCGTGGACGCGGTGCATTGTCATCAGCACATGGCCATGGGACACGCTTGTCCTTTTCGGCAGCTGGACATGTTGAGCCACATCATGCCGAAGACTTGGTAGAGTGGATGACCAAGCCCTCCTCCTCCTCCTCATCCTCTCTCACCCAGGCTCAGGGTACTGGAAAAGCAGCTGCCAAAGCGTCCTCTTCCCTGGTATCAATGTCAGACTCATCATCAGTCACTCCTTCCCTAGACCCACCATGTCCTCCTCCTGAGGAGTCCCCCGAACTGTTTGAGCACAGTGTTGGGTACATGCTCCAGGAGGATGCCCAGCGTTTCGAAGGGTCTGATGATGAAACCCAGCTACAGGAAGGCAGTAGCGTGAGAGCAGACAGAGGGGATGCTCAAGAAGGACACCAATCTGGCAGTCATGTTCCAGCAGCTGCAGCATACTGCCAGATTGGCTCCAGTGATGAGGAGGGAGGGGATGATGAGGTCACTGACTCCACGTGGGTGCCTAATAGGAGAGAGGAGGAGGAGGAGGATGAGGAGGAGGCACATCTCCAACGAGGCAGGATGCCCTTTGGTGGCCAGCGTAAGGGCAGTACACCGACGGAATCACACCGCAGAGCTCCGCCTGTGCAGGGCGCTGCCTCTGCCCGTCATTCAAAAAGTTCTTTGGTGTGGGCCTTTTTTGAGGCTAGTGCATCAGATCGCACAGCTGCTGTTTGCAACATATGTCTCAAGCATATATCGCGTGGCCAAAACATCAGCCGCTTGGGTACCACATGCCTGACCAGACATATGTTGACCTGCCATGCAGCTCGTTGGCAAGCCTACCTCAAAGACCCACACCAAAGAACAAAGCGGACCTCTCCTTGCACCGCATCAGCTGGGATCTCCAACCCCACTATAACTTCAGTCCTCTCTGAAACATGCACTGAGAGGAATGAAGGTGTAGAATTAGGTGTGTCACAGCCAAGTACTTGCGGCCACTCTGCTAGCAGTACACCGACGTCCGATTCTAGCAGGCAAATTTCCCTGCCCCAGCTGCTGGACCGTCGAAAGAAGTTCACTCCCAGCCATCCACATGCCCAGCGGTTGAATGCTAGCTTGGCTAAATTGCTAGCGCTTCAACTGCTGCCTTTTCAGTTGGTAGACTCGGCCCCCTTCCGTGAGTTTGTGCAATGTGCGGTTCCTCAGTGGCAGGTTCCCAAACGCCACTTTTTCTCACGGAAGGCTATTCCGGCTCTCTACCGGCATGTGGAAGGCAATGTCTTGGCCTCGCTGGACAGGGCGGTCAGCGGTAAGGTGCATATTACCGCTGACTCATGGTCCAGCAGGCATGGACAGGGACGTTACCTTTCTTTCACGGCCCATTGGGTCACTCTTTTGGCAGCTGGAAAGGATGCAGGACAAGGTGCAGTAGTGTTGGAGGTTGTTCCACCGCCACGCCTCCAAAATGCTACTACTGGTTGTGACACACCTCTCTACTCCACCCCCTCCTCTTCTTCTTCCTCCATGGCCTCTTCCTGTGGTTTGTCCTCGGAACCAGCGGTGCTCCGTAGGCGTTCAAGGGGCTACGCAAGTACGCAGGCAAAAAGATGCCATGCCGTGCTTGCGCTGGTGTGTTTGGGGGACAGAAGCCACACTGGGGCAGAGGTCCTGTCTGCTCTGCAGGGCCAGGCCGAGAGGTGGTTGACGCCACGCCAGCTTAAGCCAGGAATGGTGGTTTGCGACAATGGCACCAACATCCTCTCCGCCCTCCGACAGGGACAACTGACCCATGTGCCCTGTGTGGCTCACGTCCTTAACCTGGTGGTGCAGCGGTTCTTGGGCAGGTACCCGGGCTTACAGGATGTCCTGAGGCAGGCCAGGAAAGTCTGTGTGCATTTCCACAGATCTTATAATGCCAGTGCTCGCCTGGCTGAGCTGCAAAAGGAGTTGAACCTGCCCAAGAACCGCCTTATATGTGACATGCCCACCAGGTGGAACTCAACGTTGGCCATGCTGCAGCGGCTGCACACGCAGCAGAGGGCCATCAATGAGTACCTGTGCGACTACGGCACCAGGACAGGGTCAGGGGAGCTTGGTTTTTTTTCTCCACGCCAGTGGGGCATGATCAGGGATGCATGCACTGTCCTGGCACCATTTGAGGAGGCCACGAGGATGGTGAGCAGTGACAGTGCATGCATCAGTGACACTGTACCTCTTGTCCACCTGTTGGAGCACACGCTGCGTGGAATAATGGACAGGGCACTTGAGGCAGAACAGAGGCAGGAAGAGGAGGACTTCCTTGCCTCTCAAGGCCCCCTTTACCCAGACAGTGTTCCTTCTGTCCCACCCATCGCACAGGAAGAGGAGGAGGAGGAGGAGGAGGAGGATTGTGTCAGCATGGAGGTGGAGGCTGGCACTCAGCATCATCAGCATCAGTCTTTTAGGGATGATTTACAGTCCCAAGAAACCAGTGGACTTGTACGTGGCTGGGAGGAGGTGGCTGCGGATCATGTCGTCCTTAGTGACCCAGAGGACTCCGGAGCGAATGCCTCAGCAAACCTACGCTGCATGGCCTCCCTGATCCTGCAAAGTCTGCGGAAGGATCCTCGTATTCTTCGGATCAAGGAGAGGGACCATTACTGGCTGGCCACTCTCCTTGATCCACGGTACAAGGGTAAGGTTGCGGACCTTATGTTACCGTCGCAGAGAGAGCAGAGGATGAGACAACTCCGGGAGGCCTTGCAGAAAGGTCTGTGCAACGCGTTCCCAGAGACTGGGAGGTTACAAACTCCTGGTCCTGGACAACGAGTTGCTGAGGCTTCGGCCAGTCAAAGAAGGAGCGGTGGGGAAGGTGGCCGTCTGACCGATGCGTTCAGACAATTCTTTAGTCCGCAGCCCCAAAGTATGATCGGTTCCAGCAACCATCGCCAGCGTCTGATAAACATGGTGCAGGAATATCTAGGGGCAAGGTCAGACTTGGACACCTTCCCCACCGAAAATCCTCTGGCTTACTGGGTCTTGAGGATGGATCACTGGCCAGAGCTTGCACAGTATGCAATTGAGCTACTGGCCTGTCCTGCATCCAGCGTTCTTTCGGAACGCACATTCAGTGCTGCTGGAGGATTTGTCACGGATCACAGGGTGCGCCTGTCCACCGACTCGGTTGATCGACTGACTTTCATCAAGATGAACCAGTCTTGGATCACCACCAGCTACCACACACCTGATGCTGATATAACAGACTAATTGATTTTAACATGTCACATCCCTTCAAGACTGATGCTGATGCTGAGTGCCTGTGCTGTTATGTTGACTGGCTATCCTCCTCCTCCGAGTCCTCAATGATACGATTGATGATGATAGCTTGGAAGATCATTTTTGTTTATGGGTGCCGCCACCAGTGGCTAAGGCCCAATTTTTCAGCCCCTGTTTTACAGGGGCGTGTAATTACAATTTTTTTAGCAATAATTTGCCATAGGGCTCATTGCTGTGCTCCAAGTACAGTATCTGTGAGGGGTTGGAGTGTTGTGGCACCAGTGCCTAAGGCCCAATTTTTCAGCCCCTGTTTAACAGGGGCGTGTCATTACAATTTTTGAAGCAATACTTTGCAACAGGGCTCATTGCTGTGCTCCAAGTACAGTATCTGTGAGGGGTTGTAGTGTTGTGCCACCAGTGCCTAAGGCCCAATTTTTCAGCCCCTGTTCAACAGGGGCATGCAATTACAATTCTTGATCTAATAATTCACAGCAGGGCCCATTGCTGCACCCACCAAGAGTAACTCTGAGGGCTTACAGTGTTGTGGCAACGCCACCACCACCACCACCACGAAAGGCCCAATTTTTCAGCCCCTGTTCAAAAGGGGCATGTAATTACAATTCTTGATCTAATAATTCACAGCAGGGCCCATTCCTGCACCCACCAAGAGTAACTCTGAGGGCTTACAGTGTTGTGGCAACGCCACCACCACCACCACCACGAAAGACCCAATTTTTCAGCCCCTGTTCAAAAGGGGCATGTAATTACAATTCTTGATCTAATAATTCACAGCAGGGCCCATTCCTGCACCCACCAAGAGTAACTGTCCTGGCTTACAGTGTTGTGGCACCAGCACCACCATCAAAGGCCCAATTTTTACTACCACTGTTCAACAATTATATGTAATTAAAATTCCTGATATAATAGTTGACAGCAGGGCGTTCCAGCACCAACCAAGAGTAACTGTGAGTGCTTACAGTGTTGTGCCAACACCAACAACTAAGGGGCCTATTTCTGCAGAGTATATACGGCAGGTCCCTACTTTCAAACATCCAACTTACAAACGACTCCTACTTGCAAACGCAAGAAGACAACAGGAAGTGAGAGGAAATCTACCCCTTGGAAGGAAAATTCTCTCCTGTAAGAATTAATATGGGAGAAAGGTGTCTCCTCTGTACTGATGCTTTATCACCAATCCTTGTTTCAAGAAAAACACCACATTTCAAAAACAGTTGTCATTGGGACGGAAAGTGAGGTGAAATGTTCTGAACAGGGGCACAGACAGCAAAACAAATGTTACAGGGGTGATAACCCTTACCTATGTTTTCCAAAAAGTTTAAAAATAGATTTTTGGGCTGGAGCTACACTTAAACAATGTACCTGTTCAAAATTACAAACAGATTCTACATAAGAACAAACCTACAGTCCCTGTCTTGTATGCACCGCCTGTATACGGCTGTTCAGAGTATATAGGGCCTTTTTTATTTTATGTGCGGGGTTCCCCTTAATATCCATACAAGACCCAAAGGGGCTGGTAATGGGCTGGGGTAGGGGGGGGGGGGTCATGGGGTAGCTATGCCATTTTTCTTAAAGATTTTCATCCATATTACCGGGACCAGACATTACATTAAAGCCGCAAGCAGTTTTAAATGGCTTTTTTTTCCTTTAGAAGTGTCATTTTGTGCAGGGACAGTTCTAAACACGGGAAACACGTGGCACTTCACAGGCATACTTTAGACACCCCCCAGGTACGATATTTAAAGGAATATTTGACTTTTTTTTTTCACTTTATGCATCATTAAAATGACTGCTCCCGAAAAACGACCGTTTTTAAAACTTCTTTTTGCATTGATACATGTCCCCTGGTGCACAACCCGGGTTCCCAAACCCTTTTTAGGACAATAACATGCATAATAGTTGTTATAATTAGCACTTTAGAATTCGAACGTTCGCATCCATTGTATTTAATAGGGTTCTAATGTTCGTACGAACTTTCGGTCCGTTCGCGGGTTCTGGTGCGAACCGAACCCGGGGGTGTTCGGCTCATCACTACTGGCTAACCAGTGTCACCAGTAACACTTATACAGTGATCACTGGTGAAAGGGTTAACTAGGGCAATTAGGGGGTTAAAACCTTTATTAGATAATATATGGGGGTACCTGACGCTATAAAAACCTGCGGCGAACCTAAAAAAAATAACTGACTACCTAGCGGCACCAGCATAACTAATACAGCGATCAGAAAAACGATCACTTAGTGACACTGGCAAAAAGGGGTGAAAGGGTTACCTGGACGGCGATCAAGGGGTTAAACCTTTATTAGGTAATATATTTGGGGGTACCTGACGCTATAAAAACCTGCGGCGAACCTAAAAAAAATAACTGGCTACCTATCGGCACCACCGACACTAAGACAGCGATCATAAAAACGATTGCTTAGTGACACTGGCAAAAGGGGGTGAAAGGGTTACCTGGGGGGCGATCAAGGGGTTAAACCTTTATTAGGTAATATATGGGGTTACCTGACGCTATAAAAACCTGCGGCGAACCTAAAAAAAATAACTGGCTACCTATCGGCACCACCGACACTAAGACAGCGATCAGAAAAACGATCGCTTAGTGACAGTGGTGCTAGGGGGTGAAAGGGTTACCTGGGGGGCGATCAAGGGGTTAAACCTTTATTAGGGGGGGTTAGGGGGCTACACTGGACCTAAAACTAACTGCCCTGACACTTTTATAGTCACATATGTCACTGATTGCAGTGATCAGTAAATAAATGGTCACTGCAATCAGTGACACTGTGACTGGGGGCTGGGGGGTGATCTGGGGGGTGATCTGGGGGGGCCTGGGGGGGCGATCATGTGCCTATGTGTGCTGGTGTCAGTGTGCTGTTTAGTGCACTAACCTGTATGTCTTCTCTCCACGGCGCTTGGTATATGTGAGCGCCGCAGGAGAGATGACATCACTTCCTCCTGCCTGTGTAAACATTACACAGGCAGAGGAAGATTCTCATTCGCCGGGAGCGATCGCGAGGGGGTGGCCGGAAACGAATGGCCGTCCCCTCATCATGGATCTCTCCCAGAACGATAACCACCACTCACTGTATAGAAGGGGGGTCCGATGGGACCCCCCAACTATACGAAGGCAGTCACGTACAGGTACGTGATTGTGCCTGTCCGTGCCTTTCTGCCGACGTATATATACAGTGAGCGGTCGTTAAGGGGTTAAAGTAACTAAAAGGGCAGTTTTATTTTTAGTATTAGATTAGAGTGGAAAGGGATTAGAACACCTGTCAGTTTTTTTTCTCTATTCTGTTCCCCCTTTATGATCGAAAATGAAAAGTGAAAATAAAATAAGATCACAAATTTTGGGTTGACATGGGACCAGTAATCGAGGGGAAAATCATGTAATGAGTACATTAGTTCTGATGACACCCTGGTTTTCCCTCACTTCCTATTTTGACTATGGAACAGGAAATCTACAGCGACTGCACTTTCAAGTGCACTTTCAGTGCAACTTCAAGTGCACTTTGCATGTAGTAAATAAATAACCACCAGTGGCAAAAGGCTAAGCCCAGCATTAAGCTTGAATTATTCCAAATTTTTGTACTGAATAATAAAATTTGTAGTAACAAAAGTCTCCATGGATATTATTATTACCCTGCTTTGTTTTATTCCTAATGATTTCACATTTTTATTCATATTTTCACTTTTTTTTTTTTTACTTCATCCATTAGCTTTTCTTTATTATACGGTATTCCTTATGATGAAGTCTGTCTACGATGCCCAAGCATACTGTATTGAATATGTATTTTTCATTATTTATTGCACGGGATTGGCACATTTTCTCTTATCTATTGTGGTGAAAGTAGCTTTATATACAGCATGTATGGTCCTATAAACATAATTGTAGTTTTAATTACGGTAAGTGACATCCCTACTCTCCAATTTGGGGTGCCATCTCTATGATATCTACCTATTATTTATTTTACGGTGCTTACACTTTTTACATAGCGTGTTACAGAGAACATTTAACCATTCTAACAAGTCCCTGCAAAAGAGCTTGCAGTCTAATGTCCATATGAAAATTCCTGTATACTAAAGCAAATTTTGGAACAAAGTCATATAACCTGGCAGTATGCTTTTAGACTTTGGGAGGAAATCATGCAAACAAAAAAAAACTCAATTGCTGGGAATCAAAGCATGGACTAAAGCAATACCAAGCAAGAGTGCTAACTTCCTAGCCATCTCTCTCTTCTTCTGGCTATTTCTTTCTAATCATATAGCTGTAGCGCTACCTCCAGTTAAGAGAGCCGCTGATTTGATTTCGGGCCCTGCACACAGTACTGCCAACCCCCGGCAATCTTACTCGACCCACTCTGGCACAGTCAGTCTAGGGTTAAACTCCTATCACTCTCAGGTGTATTATACTTAATAATCTCTAAACAGTCAGACAACACGCTGAGGCAAGAATATAAATATATATCAGCTTTACTGGTAACGAAAGATTCAAGGTATAACATGCAACATATACATGGGCCTGCAGAGCCCTGCATCAATCAATGTACTAGGTGCAGCACAATAATATGGCGCCGCGCAATGTCCACCACGCGGAGCTATTATGGCGTGCGCTCTCCTATGGCGTAGTAACACAAACTTTCTAAACTCCCCCCCCGCCTAAGTCAGGCCTGACATGGGATGGAACTGAGTCTCTTTCTTTCTCGTACATCACGGGACACAGAGCGACATAGTCATTACTAATGGGTTATATAGATACCGTCAGGTGCTGGCACTGGCAACTTCCAAAACCGGAAGTACCCTCCCCTATATAAGCCCCTCCCATCCGAGAGCACCTCAGTTTTTTGCCAGTGTCTAAGGTGTTGGCCAAGAAGAAACATGTGTTTTTCACTGAGCTTGCGTACAGGTTCTTTTGGGCCTCAGTAAGCTATTCCGGATCCGACCAAAAAAGCTTCATAGCTAAACGGTCGGTACCCGGGCCTTGCAGAGAAGAGCAAGGTTTTGCCTGTAATGCTTCTCTTAGGAGAGCTGGACCCTGGGATCCAGAGCTCTGGTCATACCCACGACCAAGATGTTTTCTGTGCAGGGTGCTATACAGGTCCAGGGGAGTGGAATCCTTGGGAACCCGGTCCCTGAAGGTTTGATTACAATGCCTGCCGTGATAGGTGAAGTTTGGGCTTTTGTGGACCAAACAAAGTCCTGCGGCGGGGAACAGGTAAGTGGGGGCCCCCAGGAACTTGGTTCTATTGGGGGACCCCCAAGCCTAATTTGTCTTTCTGTCTGTTACCTAATGGTATTCCCGCAAAATTCTGTGCATGCCTGTAACTACTAAAAAAATGTAATAATTTTTAATGGTGGTCAAGAAAAAAAAAAAAAAAAAAATTATATATATATATTTAATATATTAGACTGCGGTACCTGTGTTTGTCCACTAGAGGCCGCTGTGGAATGTTTTCTTGTCATGTGGACTAGTTTCTTCTCAGCAGAGCAAAGTCCAGGCAGATGGTGAGTTCTCTTATAGGAAACTGCTTCCTCTGCCATGTTGCAGTGCTCGTCCATCCCCCGGCCTGCGGCAAAGAGGGGCCCTGGCTCCTGTCCCTTGTTTCCATTTTTTGAAATTAGCGCCGAAGGCGCACGTGGCCGCGCGCGTGCGCGTGCACGCGCCTCTATATATAGAGGTGAGTCGGGAAAGGGGGCGGAGCCTGGGGGATGATGCTCTGTGCGCGCCGCAGCGCTTCTGCGCATGTGCGGGCGTCCCAGCAGTTTAAAAAAAAAAAAAACACAATATTGTAGTGAGCTGGCTATGAAGTACAGAGACAGAGCTGGCAACATTTAAAGGCATACAGCAAGCGGTTGATACAGGCACCCCCTAGAAAGGCACATTAGTAGACACCAACTGTTTCTTATAGCAGCATTTATGCTAGACTATTATCAGTAACTGGTGTATTTCGGCTGGAATACCTCAGCTTTGTGGCTTAGGAATATGCCGTCTAAAAACTCCGGGACTAGAAATTCCAGGAGGAATAGGGGGTCTCCATCGGGCTCTGAGGATCTTGGGCATGCTTTGGCTGCACCAGTCTCCCCTGAAGAATCAGAGGTTAGTGACCGTAGAGCACCCTCAGGAGTACCTGGTACTGTGGCTGTCCTCAGTTCACCTGCTCCTGTGTATGTAACAGAGGAGGTTTTTTCCTCAGCTCTGGGAGGGCTGGAAGAGAGATTGTCAGCATTGATCGCTGCTTCCCTGTCACAGGAGAAAAGCGCTCGATCTCCGTCTCCCCCCTCAGAGTGCCTGTTAACAGAGCAACAGTCCCATACAGAGGTCGACCTACCTGAGGGGGATCAGGATGAGGTCGATTCGGTTGCAGAGGAATCAACAGTGGAAGAGCCGTTCTCAGCATCACATGCTGAAAGGTTATGGGTTCAGTCCCTGACTAATATGGTCCGATCAGCATTTAAAATGCCACTTGCGGAGCCATCCTCCACTTCTGTCTCCTCGTTGGGGTCGCTAAAAGCTCCCCAGACTGTTTGTTCCTTTCCGATCCATCCTTTACTGGAGGGGCTCATTTACCAGGATTGGGAGCATCCTGACAAAATATTTACTCCCCCCAAGAGATTTCCGGTGGTCTATCCCATGGAGGATAAGTTCATCAGAAAATGGAGGGTCCCTACAGTGGACGCAGCCATCTCTTGTGTGAATAAATCACTGACATGTCCGGTGGAAAATGTCCAAATGTTCAAGGACCCAATAGATAAAAAATTGGAGTCCTTATTAAAATCTGCTTTTTCTACAGCAGGATTGGTGACACAACCAGCAGTGGCAGCTATTGGGGTCTGCCAAGCAGTGAAGGATCAGTTGAAACAGGTCTTAAGGGACTTGCCGGATCAGCAGGCTCTTGCCCTAGCTGATCTACCTAGAGCCTTATGCTTTGCGGTGGACGCTATAAAGGATTCAATCCATCAGGCCTCCCGCCTTACGCTGTCTGTAGTACATATGCGCAGGCTTCTATGGCTCAAAAACTGGTCTGCTGAAGCTCCCTGTAAAAAATTGCTGGTCAGCTTCCCATTTCATGGGGAGCGCTTATTCGGGGAAGACCTGGACAAGTATATCCAGAGAATTTCCAGCGGTAAAAGTACACTTTTGCCGGTTAAAAATAGAGTTAGAGGTCCCTCTTTTAAGAGGCCGGCTTCTCCAGTCCCTAGGACATCGGCTGTGAAACAGTTCCGACGGCCTCCTCGGTCAAATCCCGGAGGTAGAAATCAGGGACAGTTGCAGGGTAACAAAAAGCCCTGGAGCAGGAGAGGTACAAAACCTCCCCCAAAGTCAAATGCATGAAGGGTTGCCCCCACCCAATCGGGTGGGGGGAAGACTTCAGTTGTTCACAGAGACCTGGCGGGACACGATCCGAGACAGATGGGTGCTCTCCGCAGTAAATCTGGGATACAAATTGGAGTTAAAAAACTCCCCTTCTTCCCGCTTTATAAGGTCAAACGTGCCAAGGGATCCCCAGAAGAGAGGATCCCTCCTGTTGGCACTAGAACAATTATTGCTTCAAGCAGTAATTATAGAGGTTCCCCTGGAAGAGTGGGGGTTCGGGTTTTACTCAAACCTCTTTACAGTTCCGAAGCCAAACGGGGACGTGAGGCCCATACTAAATCTAAAAGGGCTAAACAAATTCCTGCATATCAGGACTTTCCGGATGGAGTCGATCCGATCGGTAGCCACTGCCCTACAAGGGGAGGAATGGTTAGCCTCGATCGACATCAAGGATGCTTATTTGCACATTCCCATCTTTCCAGCCCACCAAAAATTTCTACGCTTTGCGGTAGAAGGCCGCCATTTTCAGTTCAGAGCCTTACCCTTCGGTCTGGCCACAGCACCAAGAGTGTTCACAAAAATTTTGGCCCCATTATTGGCCAATCTAAGAACACGAGGTGTAACGATAATGGCATATCTAGACGACTTGTTGCTGATAGACCACTCAGTGGAAAAACTAGAAGTGGTTGTTCACGAGACAATCAAGTATCTGGAATATCACGGTTGGATTATCAACCGAGACAAGTCAGCCCTAAAGCCAGTCAAAAGTCTGGAATACTTGGGGCTAAGGCTGGATTCAGACCAGAGAAAAATTTTCTTGCCTCAAGAAAAGGGGTCGTCTTTGAGAGATTTGATCCACTTAGTGGGCTCAAAAAGACAGCCATCCATACGCCTGTGCATGAGGCTGCTGGGAAAGATGGTGGCATCATTCGAAGCAGTACCCTACGGTCAATTCCATTCAAGGAAGTTGCAAAGGGCCATACTGTCAGCCTGGAACAAAAAAGTTCAGGCTCTGGACTTACCAATGTCCTTGTCCCCTTCCGTTCGCAGGAGCCTCCGCTGGTGGTTGGTTCCCCAGAATCTGGAAAGAGGGAAATCCTTCAGTCCGATTTCCTGGAAGGTGGTCACTACAGATGCCAGCCTTGTAGGCTGGGGAGCAGTACTGGAGCAATGGTCTCTCCAGGGCAGATGGTCGGATACAGAAAAGGCCCTGCCCATCAATCTCTTAGAGATACGAGCAGCCCGGTATGCCCTAGTAGCATGGACATCCAAACTCCAAGGGTCCCCTGTCAGAGTTCAGTCAGACAATGCCACAGCAGTGGCATATATCAATCGTCAGGGGGGCACCAGGAGTCGTGCAGCCCAAAGGGAGGTAAATTACATCCTGAGATGGGCAGAAAGATATGTCCCAGCCATATCTGCGGTATTCATTCCAGGGGTGGAGAATTGGAAGGCGGACTTTCTAAGTCGCCAACAATTATGCCCAGGGGAATGGTCCCTTCATCCCGAGGTTTTCCGGACAATATGTCAGCGGTGGGGAACACCGGATGTAGATCTGCTAGCATCCAGATTCAACGCAAAGGTGGACAGGTTTGTCTCTTGGACAAGGGATCCCCTAGCTTGCGGCTCGGATGCCCTAGTGTTCCCTTGGGATCAGTTCAAGCTGATATATGCATTCCCACCGCCACAATTGTTACCTCGATTACTCCGCAGAATCAGGGTAGAAAAGAAACCAGTGATTCTGGTGGCTCCAGCGTGGCCCCGAAGAGCATGGTACGCGGAGATTGTAAAAATGTCTGTGGGGAGTCCTTGGACCCTCCCACATCGTCCGGACCTGCTTTCGCAGGGACCGATATACCACCCTTCCTTACCAGCCCTAGGTTTGACGGCCTGGCTATTGAAGCCCACATTCTAAAAAAGAGAGGGCTCTCTAATGCTGTGGTGTCTACCATGATCAATGCCAGGAAACCGGTATCCAGGCAGATCTACTATAGAATCTGGAAGGCGTACATCGCCTGGTGTGAGGCCAGGAAATGGCATCCACGTAAATACGTAATAGGTAGGATTCTGGACTTCCTACAATGGGCTGTAGATAGGAAGCTTGCCTTGAGTACTATCAAGGGTCAGATTTCGGCCTTGTCAATATTTTTTCAAAGGCCCTTGGCTTCGCATTCACTAGTCAAAGCCTTTATACAAGGAGTGATGCGTATTAGTCCTCCGGTTAATATTCCCATATGTCCATGGGATCTAAACTTGGTTCTGTCGGTTCTACAGAAACAACCATTTGAACCATTACAGCATATTTCCTTGGTGCTTCTCACCAGGAAATTGATTTTTCTAGTAGCCATTTGTTCGGCTAAAAGAGTATCGGAATTAGCAGCTATGTCCTGTAAGGAGCCATATCTGGTTATCCATAAGGACAGAGTAGTGTTACGTCCTCATCCAGCCTTTCTTCCTAAGGTGGTATCGAGTTTTCATTTGAACCAAGATGTGGTTCTTCCTTCTTTTTTCCCCAAATCTACTTCGGTAGAGGAAAAGTTATTGCATTCTTTGGATGTAGTAAGAGCAGTTAAAGCTTATCTAAAAGCCACTGCTCAGATTCGCAGAACGGATACTTTGTTTATTCTGCCGGAAGGCCCCAGAAAGGGTCAGGCAGCGTCAAAATCTACTTTAGCCAAGTGGATTCGACAGGTCATAATACAAGCCTATGGCTTGAGAAGTAGACCGCCTCCGTTCAAAGTTAGGGCGCACTCTACGAGAGCAGTTGGAACTTCATGGGCAGTGCATCACCAGGCCTCCCTGGCTCAAATCTGTAAGGCCGCAACATGGTCTTCGGTACACATGTTTACTAGGTTCTACCAGGTGGACGTTAGAAGTCAGGAGGATGTCGCCTTTGGGCGCAGTGTGTTGCAGGCCGCAAAAGATCCTCATGTCTGATAGCGCTCAGCTTATATATGGTGTATCCCCCCCTCATTTGGCATTGCTTTAGGACATCCCATTAGTAATGACTATGTCGCTCTGTGTCCCGTGATGTACGAGAAAGAAAATAGGATTTTTATAACAGCTTACCTGTAAAATCCTTTTCTTGGAGTACATCACGGGACACAGAGCTCCCGCCCCTCTTTAGGGACACTTATTGCTTTGCTACAAAACTGAGGTGCTCTCGGATGGGAGGGGCTTATATAGGGGAGGGTACTTCCGGTTTTGGAAGTTGCCAGTGCCAGCACCTGACGGTATCTATATAACCCATTAGTAATGACTATGTCGCTCTGTGTCCCGTGATGTACTCCAAGAAAAGGATTTTACAGGTAAGCTGTTATAAAAATCCTATTTTTCCCTAAGGAAGGAAGGTTTCTTCACCGGCCAGCTTTCGTTGGTGCACTTGAAGAAATAACCATTTGTAATCCACATTGGGTGTTAACTTGAAATAACAGGGCAAAACGGGGGGGGGGGGGTAGGTACTTCAACTCTGTCCCGCTACCGGACCCCCCAAGAAACACTGGTGAGCGAACAGCGGGCCTAGGCAGTCTACAGGCCTGAACACAACTCAGTCTATTGATATGGGCAGGTGCCCGCTCACCACTCCAGGCGCGATCCCAGCCTGGGACTTCCACCTCATGTGTGTCGCACACAGCGTCTGCTCCGATCGAGTCCCCGATCCAACTCGCGTCCTATCACGACGGGTCAGGATCCGCCCAGGCTCCGCAGTATGGTGGAAGGCTCTTCGGACTTCAAGCAAGGCTTCAGGCCTTGCCCCACAGCCGATCCGCACAGGATGACTTGTTGCTTGACGCGCCGTGTCCCAAGAGAGCGAGCTCCGCCTCGCCTCTCACTTAAGTAACCCCTCCCATGAGTCTCTGCGGTGGAACCTCCGCCCTGGGGCCGAATGGGGTTCTGGGTAACATAGTCCTGGGGCCTTAAAAGAGACCCCGCTACACACTCCCCCCACTTGAACTCTTTGGTCCCCAAAGATAACATAACTTTAAGCTACACATTTAACAACATCCATCAATTCTCCATAGGATGTCGGCAGAGGAAATTCCCACCAGAAACGAGGCAGTGAACTCCCCTGCCCACAGGACACATTAACAACAGCATCCTGTCTAACTGTGCCAGAGGGTGAGCTGGGGTTGCCTCCCATCAAATGAACAGTGGGAGGGTCAGGGTCTTCCATACTCCTTCTGGCAGTGAATACAGTGTCTTCCGCACTCTCCCCCATTTGTGGGTAGGTTAATCTCCTGGGAGGTTTTATTGCCCTCCGCTTCCTCTGTCCCCTTGGACTTTCTGTGGGAACAGATTCTTCTTCTGTAACCAACTCGGGAGTTCCTTCTAATTCGGGGGCATCTGGCTCCGGAGCAGGAAGATACATGGCTTCCCTTGGGTCCTCCTCGGGGGGATAGTTCACCGACACTCTCCCAAGCATCTGACCAATGACTAGACGGAATGAACTCCATAGCTTCTGCATTCAGTGTGTGATCCTCGTTATCTTCGTCAGGTGAAAGATCAATAGCAGAAGTCGTTGGACCCTGGGAAGGCCAAAGCCAGCCAATTTCCTCTCCCTCATCTTCACTCATTTCTGAATCTTCTGTATCCTCTATCCGAGGGGTCTGAGACCGAGTGTTGGGTCTAGCGGTGTTCAGAATGGACATGGGTTCAGGAGAATCCATCCTAGGAGGCAACCGAACTGCTTCAGCTAATGGAAGTAGGTGGTTCCGATGCCAAGTCTTCAAGGGCCCCAACTTCCCCTCGGGTTTAAGTCTGTAGACGGGTAGGCCCGGTAATTTTTTACAAATGACATAAGGTTCTGGTCTCCATCTATCTGCAAGCTTATGTTTTCCAGGGACCCCCAGGTTCCGCAACAACACTCTGTCTCCTGGTTGTAGGTCTTGGATCCTAACCTTTAGGTCGAAATTCCTCTTGTTGCGAGCCCCCCTCTGTTCCGAGGCCGCCTGAGCTTGCTCATAGGCCATCTTCAAGTTGTGTCTAAGTCTATCTACATATCCCTTGTGGGAAGCAGCAGAACAATGATCTATGGAAGTGCCGTAGGCCAGATCCACCGGCAATCTTGCTTCTCTCCCGAACATAAGTCTGTAAGGTGAATATCCTGTAGCATCGCTGACAGTGCTGTTGTAAGCATGCACAAGGGCCGCTATGTGACTACTCCAATGTTGCTTCTTTTCACCACTTAAAGTTCCCAGCATGTTGAGCAGGGTTCGGTTGAACCTCTCCGGCTGAGCATCACCTTGAGGATGATAAGGAGTAGTCCTGGTCTTCTTGATCCCTAAGGCATCTAGTAGTTTTCGTATCAGTTTACTCTCGAAATCCCTCCCTTGATCTGAATGGAGCCTTTGTGGCAGTCCATAATGTATAAAGTACTTCTCCACGAGTATTTTGGCCACAGTAGAGGCCTTCTGGTCCTTGGCTGGAAAAGCCTGTGCATACCGGGTGAAATGGTCGGTTACTACCAGAACATTTCCTAGTCCCTTCAGGTCGGGTTCGAGGCAGAGGAAATCAATGCACACCAGGTCAAGCGGGCCTTCACTTTGTAAATGGCCCATTGGGGCAGCTTGATGGGGCAGAGTCTTTCTCTGTATGCATCGTGCACATGAATGGCAGTATTCCTCAACTTCAGCCCTCATGCAGGGCCAATAGAAACGGTCTCTAACAAGTTGGAAAGTCCTTTCCGCTCCCAGGTGACCATGGTTGTCATGTAAGGCAATCATGACCGTCTCCCTGTGTTTCTCCGGCAGGAACAACTGCCACTTGTCTTCTTGGTCATCAGAGGGGCCCCTTCGGTAGACCACTCCCTGATGCACCTGTAGCCTGTCCCACTCTTTTTTCAACAGGCGAGCTTCCTTCGAGGGGTGACGTAGGAGTATGTTTGGGTTCTGATTCTCTAATGCTTCTAGGACCAATCTCCCCATAGGGTCTTCCCATTGGTCAGATCTCAACTCCTTTTTGGTCAGTCTGGGTAAGTTGTCTTCCCCCAGTAAGGTTGCTCCACAGTACTGCTTGGGGACTCCTACGATAGTGACCCCTATCTCTTCTGCTCTTGAGCCTCCCTTGGCTTGGAGTTCAGCCCCTTGGCAAAGGGCCCGCACCCCGTCAGGTGCCACTTGAGTCCAGTCTTCAATACTGTGGGTGGGGACATGAGACCCCCTGGACAGGGCGTCCGCATCTCGGTTTCCCGCCCCAGGTCTATATTTCAAGCTGACACTGAAGGCAGACAACGCCGCCAGCCATCTATGTCCTGTGGCGTCCAGCTTCGCTGTGGTAAACAGGTAGGTAAGTGGGTTGTTATCCGTTTTGACAGTGAAGTCTGCCCCATATAGGTAATCTCTAAGTTTGTCTACTACGGCCCACTTGAGGGCCAGGAACTCCAACTTATGGGTGGGATAGTTTTTTTCGGAGGGGGTCAAGCTTCTGCTCACATACGCAACAGGTCTCTGCTGCCCTTCATGCTCCTGGTAGAGTACTCCTCCCAGACCATCATGACTGGCATCCACATGGAGTTCGTAAGGCTTCTTTGGGTCTGCATAGGCCAGAACAGGGGCGGTGGTCAAGCTCTTTTTCAGCATCTGGAAGGCGCCTTCACACTTCTCATTCCACTGGTCCTTGACTGACTCCCCCGGCTTCCTGGGGCCCGAGTCATCCTCTTCCCCCTCCGTCTTCAGCAACTCATTCAAGGGTCTCGCTATTCGAGCAAACCCCTCCACGAACCTCCTGTAATAGGAACAGAATCCTAGGAAGGACCTGAGTTCTGTTACGGTGGTAGGTCTTGGCCAGGAGGTGACAGCCTCCAGTTTTTCAGGGTCTGTGGACACCCCATTTTCGGACACTATGTGTCCCAGATAGTTGACTGAAGACTGGTAAAATTGGCATTTTTCCAGGTGAGAGCTTGAGTCCTTCCTCACTCAGTCTCTTCAAGACCTTCTCCAGCCTTTCTTCATGTTCCTCCAAAGTTCTGCCAAAGACTATGATGTCATCCAAGTATACAAGGACCTCGATGAGGTTCATGTCTCCCACAGTCTTCTCCATGAGTCTTTGGAATGTGGCTGGAGCTCCAGACAGACCTTGAGGCATCCGGTTGAATTCAAAGAACCCCACTGGGGTTATGAAAGCCGTCTTTTCTTTGTCTTCTGGGTGCATCGGGATTTAATAATACCCACTCTTTAAGTCCATAACACTGAACCACTTGGCTCCGGACAAGCTCTGCAAGGCATCTTCTATCCTTGGAGTGGTATACTGATCCGGAGTGGTTCTCCTGTTGAGGGTCCTATAGTTAATACACAACCTTAGTGACCCGTTCTTCTTCCGGACCACTACTATGGGGGAGGCATACGGACTTCTAGATTCTTGGATCACACCTGTTCGCTTGAGCTCAGCAAGCTGTTCCCTCAAATCTTCAAGGTCTGCCAATGGAACCCGCCTAACCCTTTCTCTGAAGGGCTTGTCTTCCTGGAGGCATATTCGATGGGTGGCACTCCTAGCACACCCCACATCAAACTCATCATGTGAGAAGATCCTCTCCCACCGAGTCAACTGGTTCCGGGCTCTCTCCCTCCAAGCCCTGGGCAGGTTTGGATTCTCCATGGAAAGCTTCTCCCACACTGTACTCTCTCCATCTGTCTTCCCCACATCTGATGAGGCAACTGGTGTGGCTGTGCTCACCCGGCCCAGTAACAGCCAAGCTGGGATTTCCATGGGACCATCCGTGGTGTTTCTGACACTCACAGGCACCTTGCAGTGGGCCTTCTTCAGAGCCCTCACCGGGACCACTTCCGGGACTACCTCCAAGCCCGAAGGTTCTTCTCTTGGGTCGGGTTCCAACATCACAAAAGGGCCCGGCTGCTCCCAAGTGAGTTTCACTGTGGCCTTCAAGCAGGTTACTTCACCGGGTTTCAGCACTATCCCTTTTTTTCCCAGTCTCCAGACCTTCCCTACCCCCTCTTCTGGGGCCTTTTGCTCTAAGATCAGCCGTTGGAAGGCGGTCTTCAACATTGGGTGAATCTCCGTGACTGGGAGGTTCTTCCTTCTTGTTAGCAGGACCAAAAGTCTTCGGACCAGATCTGTGTTGGTTCCTATTATCAAGGAACTCCTGTTAGCTCCTGGCGGTCGGGGGCACACCACAGCCAAGGTGTCGAACACTTCCCCCTTCCCAGCTATGGATGGGTCAAACATCAGTCTTATGGGTAGATAGCCATCATAAGGAAACTTCTCTGTTCCAATTCCCCATATCTCCAAGTCTTCAATCTTCTGGATGGGTAGGTGACTTAGGTGCCTGTCATAGAAGTCTCGATACAACAGGGTCACCTGCGCTCCAGTATCCAACAGGGCTCTTGTGTAGATCCCCTCTACTTGAATGGATACAATTGGAGAGGGACCCACCAGTTTCTCTGGGTACTGCTTCGAAGGGGTCTCTTTCCTTGGATCTTTGCATTTCCCTTCTTGACTTTCCTTTCTCTTTTTGTCTTTGGACCTAAGTCTCTCCTGAGCCTGGTATGCATTGATCTCTCTCCTCTGTATGGGTGTAACTACCCACTGAGGGACTTTATTGTGTTTCTTTGGAGTGCGTTCCTTCTGAGGAACCCTTGGTTTCTTCTGTGGGGTCCTGGCCCCTTCTCTCATGTGCTTCTTATTCAGTATGGAGTTCCTTGATGATGATGGGCACCCGGTTGACTCCTTCACCGGGGCCCGTTGAAGTTTTCCGGCGGCTTGCGGTTATTCAGTCTCTTCTTCTTGGGACTGGCACATACTTTGGCAAGATGGCCAGCTCCCCCACAATTGAAACAGATCACATTTCCCCAATTTTCCAGGGATGCGGGTGCTGAGGTATTCGGGAACAATTCCTTCCTCGGACTTTCCCTCTCTGGTACCCTTGACTCCTTTTCCATCAAGGAGGTCAACATTCCCAGCACTTGGGACATCTGCAACTTCAAGGTATCCACCCCTGCATCTCTTTCTAAGGTCATGGCCGTCCTGACCATCACCGGAGGAGGGTTCACCGTCTCAACTGGTTAGCTCCTCTTTTTCTCCTCCAGCATAGCTTCTTCCTCTCTGACTACTCGGATCAAGTCAGGGTACTCCAGGCTCTTCCCGTCCTGTCTTGTACGTAGCGGCAGTGCAATGGGATCCAGGGGTTAAGATCCTCTCATCACCTGTTGGACCCGGGCCTCATCCACCTTCTTCGGGTCAATCCCCTTCTTTAGGATCATCTTGTGCAGTATTTTATCTAGGCGCATCATGAACTCTGATAGCTTCTCCCCTGCCTTTTGATAGCAATGCTCCAGTTGGTAGGTAAGTTCAGTGATCTTCTCTGTTCCACCGAACACATTCTGCAGAATGTCTAGATAGTCCTGCACAGTACAGTCTGTCTTACTCATCTTGAGGTTGCGTACGGCCTCTAAAGCAGGCCCCTTCAAGCTCTCAGCAATTCTCTGCTTCTTCCTGTGGTCTGGAACTTCCCACTCCTCAAGAGCCTGAGTTGCACCGTCTAACCACTCCTCAAATCCTTCTTCGCCTGAAGGAACAGGTTTCCTTCCTGAAAACATTCTGAGTTTCCGGTATCCTGATATTTGATAATCTGCCGGGTCTTTCTTGCATTGCGCTATGATTTCCCCTAGAACCGCGCATAATTCTGTGCTGAGGGTGCCCTGCGGCGACCCGGGACGCTCTTCTTTCTTTACATCTTTTAGGTTGGGTGGGGCGCGTATTAACTTATAAGTTTGTTTATCCACCGTTTCTATGCTTGGCTTCTTGAAGTCTTCTGGGACTCCATCCTTCCATTTTATCAGTACATATGTCAAAGGAGGTTCTGATCTGACATCCACTATCCATGCCTTCTGTTGTGGGGACAGTGACATCACTAACTGTTTCACTGCATCTTCTTGCCAGATCCCTGGGAGTTCTATGATCACTGCCCCATTTGGATCTGTGTTGACTGCTGCGCACCACTTCACTACTTCTAGTGGGTCCATGCTGGTACTTTTTGGCTGCTATTTGCTGCAACAGGATCCCGGACTCACGAGCCCCCACGTGTAGCGCTACCCCCAGTTAAGAGAGCCCCTGATTTGATTTCGGGCCCTGCACACAGTACCGCCAACCCCCGGCAATCTTACTCGACCCACTCTGGCACAGTCAGTCTAGGGTTAAACTCCTATCACTCTCAGGTGTATTATACTTAATAATCTCTAAACAGTCAGACAACACGCTGAGGCAAGAATATAAATATATATCAGCTTTACTGGTAACAAAAGATTCAAGGTATTACATGCAACATATACATGGGCCTGCAGAGCCCTGCATCAATCAATGTACTAGGTGCAGCACAATAATATGGCGCCGCGCAGTGTCCACCACGCGGAGCTATTATGGCGTGCGCTCTCCTATGGCGTAGTAACACAAACTTTCTAAACTCCCCCCCCGCCTAAGTCAGGCCTGACATGGGATGGAACTGAGTCTCTTTTCCCTAAGGAAGGAAGGTTTCTTCACCGGCCAGCTTTCGTTGGTGCACTTGAAGAAATAACCATTTGTAATCCACATTGGGTGTTAACTTGAAATAACAGGGCAAAACGGGGGGGGGGGGTAGGTACTTCAACTCTGTCCTGCTACCGGACCCCCCAAGAAACACTGGTGAGCGAACAGCGGGCCTAGGCAGTCTACAGGCCTGAACACAACTCAGTCTATTGATATAGGCAGGTGCCCGCTCACCACTCCAGGCGCGATCCCAGCCTGGGACTTCCACCTCATGTGTGTCGCACACAGCGTCTGCTCCGATCGAGTCCCTGATCCAACTCACGTCCTATCACGACGGGTCAGGATCCACCCAGGCTCCGCAGTATGGTGGAAGGCTCTTCGGACTTCAAGCAAGGCCTCAGGCTTCAGGCCTTGCCCCACAGCCGATCCGCACAGGATGACTTGTTGCTTGACGCGCCGTGTCCCAAGAGAGCGAGCTCCGCCTCGCCTCTCACTTAAGTAACCCCTCCCATGAGTCTCTGCAGTGGAACCTCCGCCCTGGGGCCGAATGGGGTTCTGGGTAACGTAGTCCTGGAGCCTTAAAAGAGACCCTGCTACAAAGCAATAAACTTTAATGACATGGTTTCAACAGATTATGATTTAAAAAAAAGTGTCAGAGCCCACATCATCAAACTGCTCATTTTGGCTAAGAACAGAAGAACAGATGGACAATGATCACATATGTAGAGTAGGAGGAAATGCTTATAAATATCATTCAAATAGACAATATTTTTTGTGATATGGCTTTCAGTGTATTTTCACATAAAAATGTATATATATATTTTATTGGCTAAATAATGTTGTACATAGAAGGCTAAAACAGAGGTACAGTATAGTCTTGGATATAAACTTAGGGAAAAATCTTCAAAAACAAGTTTTGACTGTTCTAACAGTCTCTATAAGTAGAAAAAGCACTTTATCCAGCACTTGGCTTGAAATTTCTATGAGTAAAATCTGTTACAAATACATAATTCCTGGCTAGTGCAAGACAGACTGGGAGTCTGGGGAGCATTCGATTCTGATACTGCTGTGTGGGTGGATGCTTTAGTTTGGAAAAGCAGAATGTCAACAATTTTCTATAAGTACTATAGTTTTTTGGTTGTACAACAGCAATATAGGCGACAACAGAAATGAGAATGCAGAATGTGTGTCCAGTGTTGCTGCCAGCTACACAAACTGTTGTCTAGTCATAGTCTAGCTGAACATATCTATTGGTGAGTAAAGTACATGTTATCAAAAGTGTTTTGTCACCCCTACCCCATACAGCTGATAGGAGTGGCCAAAATCTGACTGAACATTGGCCGCACTTTGCCATTTGTGAATCTTGGTGTAGAGGAGCCAAGGGGGGCTCCTGGTGCCCCGAAAAGCCCCGGGTCTCAGGCATGCACCAATCTATTGTTAGCCCCGAGCCGCCGAGCGGGGACCTATCTGATCTCGAGTGCGGCCGAGTGACATAGCAGGTCCCGCCTTCTGGAGCCTGCAGTGCCTATGATGGATGTCCCACTGGTCCAATGCCAGGGACCGTGGGATGTGCGACGTCCATCATAGGCGCTGCAGGCTCCAGAAGGCGGGAATTACAATACGGCCGCCGTGCCACATCACTGTCTGTGAGATTCCCGCTCCCCGCTCGGACGGGCGGCTCTCCTCTCCTCCTCTGGCTGCCTGCAGTGATGATGGGCGCGTCGCACACCGTACACCACGGCTGAGCTGAGCTGCTGCAGGAAACATGAAGTCTATCTCCTGGTCAGGTAGGTCAGTGTATGTATGTCAGGTAGGTCAGTGTGTGCATGTCACTACCGTCAGTGTATGCATGTCAGGTAGGTCAATGTATGTATGCATGTCAGGTAGGTCAGTGTATGTATGTCAGATAGGTCAGTGTATGTATGTCATTACCGTCAGTGTATGTATGTATGTCAGGTAGGTCAGTGTATGTATGTCAGGTAGGTCAGTGTATGTATGTCAGGTAGGTCAGTCTATGCAGTGGCGTCACTAGGGTTGGTGTCACTCGGGGGGGGGGATTGGTGTCACCCCCCCTCCACCAACTATAGTCCCTCTTCAGTACAGACCCCCCTCCCTCAGTACAGACCCCCCTCCACTAACTACAGACCCCCCACTAAGTACAGACCCCCTTTCCTCAGTATAAGCCCCCCATTAAGTACAGCCCCCATCAGTATAGACCTCCCCTCTCAGTGCAGACCCCCCATCAGCATAGACCCCCCTCAGTGCAGATCCTCCATCAGCATAGACCCCCCTCCATCAGCATAGACACCCCTCAGTGCAGACCCCCCTCCATCAGCATAGACCCCCTCAGTGCAGACCCCCTCCATCAGCATAGGCAGACCCCCCACCATCAGCATAGGCCCCCTTCATAGACACATCCCCAGTGCAGACCCCCCTCCATCAGCACATACCACCCTTAGTGCAGACCCCCCCAACAGCATAGACACCCCCGTGCAGACCCCCCAACAGCATAGACACACCCCCAGTGCAGACCCCACCCATCAGTCAGCATAGACCCCCCTCAGTGCCGACCCCCATAGACACACCCCTAGTGCAGACCCCCCCAACAGCATAGACACCCCCCAGTTCAGACCCCCCTCTCCATTTGTGCTAGTAGTCCCCCCTCTCCCCTCCCATGGTGCCCCCAGCACATGTCAATCTAATATAAAATACACTATTCAGACCTCAGAACAGTGCGGCATAGGCATAGCGATGTGTCCCTCCTCAGACTCCCTCCTCCTGTCCTGTGTACATGTAAACAGAGAGGAGGGAGGACTCGAGGAGGCGGCTTCAGTTGTCTCCGCTGAGAGAGACACAGATCAGTGCAGGGGTGTGCGGACCGTGCGATGCGCTGCCCACAAGTGTATGTATGTCAGCTAGGTCAGTGTATGTAGGTCAGTGTTTGTATGTCAGGTAGGTCAGTGTATGTATGTATGTCAGGTAGGTCAGTGTATGTATGTCAGGTAGATCAGTGTATGTTGGTCAGTGTATGTATGTCAGGTAAGTCAGTGTATGTATGTCAGGTAGGTCAGTGTATGTAGGTCAGTGTTTGTATGTCAGGTAGGTCAGTGTATGTATGTATGTCAGGTAGGTCAGTGTATGTAGGTCAGTGTTTGTATGTCAGGTAGGTCAGTGTATGTATTTATGTCAGGTAGGTTAGTGTATGTATGTCAGGTAGATCAGTGTATGTGGTCAGTGTTTGTATGTCAGGTAGGTCAGTGTATGTATGACAGGTAGGTCAGTGTATGTAGGTCAGGTAGGTAAGTCAGTGTATGTAGGTCAGGTAGGTAGGTCAGTGTATGTATGTCAGTGTAATGGTCAGTGTGTCAGGCAGGCGAGTTTAGTGGTCAGAATTGATGGGCACTGGTAAGCCAGGCAGCAACCAGCAAGTGAGCTTACCCCCCGCCACACATCCCCACCGCCCAGCCGAAAACTCCCGTGCCACTACCAACCCCCACCCCCCCGTTGCCGGCCTTGGACTTCGGCCTGAGGCCCCTGGTCTTTTTGTCACCTAGCAACGCCCCTGGAGGTGGTATGGGTGTTAATCTGACCTCAGAAGCAGATAATTGGCTTGTGTTTGCCAAATAAATCAAAAAGTGAATCTGTGAATGAGAAACCCTGTGTATTAATCCTAAACCCATTATTTAGGGCCTCAGCCCTAGGCAGTGATATTAGGGGAAAATATGTATGTATTGAGTGGTGAGGAAGGGCTTTTGGTATATTGTTCAGTTGTTATGGTAGCCAGATAAGCAGTCCACCCATCATTTTTAAGTTTAACTACTCCTTTAGCTCCAAATATGAAACTTAAGTTGTACCTGTATATAGAGGCCATTGTTGACCTCCTCAGAAAAATGGTAGTTACATAGTTGCATAGTAGGTGAGGTTGAAAAAAAACACAAGTCCATCAAGTCCAACCTATGACTTGTAACAGAGTGAAGCCCTGTACACACGACCGAGAATCCCGTTGTAAAAAAAAACGTTGGTTTGCTCGACGAGATTCTTGTCAAGCTTGACGGGATTCTTGCCAAGCTTTCCTTGCATACACACAGTCAATCAAAAATCTCGTCGTTGTAAAGGGCGGTGACATACAACACGTACGACGGCAGTATAAAGGGGAAGTTCGATTCCAATGGCGCCACCCCTTGGGCTGATTTTGCTGATCTCGTGTTATCGCGTGTTAGTAAGAAGTTTGGTGAGAGACGATTCTCCATTACGAACGCTAGTTTTACCAGAAGGAGCGCTCCCATGTCATATTTGATTCTGAGCATGCACGGTTTTTTAAGACTCGGAAAAGCATACACACGACCGGTTTTCTCATCGGGAAACAGGCCGACAAGAATCCCGACAAGAAAAACGAGAATCCTGACGAGAAAATAGAGAGCAGGTTCTCTATTTTTCTCGTCCAGATTCCCGTCAGTTTTCTCGACGAGAAACCATACACATGAACGGTTTTCTCTGCAAAAAAATCTGCCAGCAGTTTTCTTGTCGTTTCTTGCCGAGAAAACCGGTCGTGTGTACGAGGCTTGACACCTGAACTGCTGATCGAAACATTTGTTCCAGGTTAGTGATTCAAAGAGGAAATATATAACAAAAATATATAATATAACATTTCATCCAAGGAACTAGCATTTTCAGAATGAACAGTAAGTAATGGCAACTTTCATATTTTCTAAATAGAGTTTTCCTTCAAAACTGGACCCCAGCTATACTAAAAATAACTAACCTTGCAGTGCAATCCGATTTCTCTTGATATGCTCCGGAGAGCTTGGAAATAAATACGTATTTTAGTGGGATCTCATGCTTTTGGAGTGTTCAAGTTTTGGCTACCATTGAGGATGCAAAGTCTCTTTAGCTTACCTACCTAGGCCCAGGGGCCTTAAAACTTTGCTATTGAAAATGTTCTGCATCTGATGATCTGCCACTGCTATACGAGAAGGTTGATTTGCAGGTATACCCTTGTATCTAGCAGTTGTTGGGGTATCATAACCTCATCCTGTTCCCCTACAAGTTGAAAATGTTGTGAAGAACACGTTAAAATTCCCTGGCACACATCACTGGGAAAACAATACACAGAGTTTCTAAGATCATTCAGAATTTGATAAGTACATCTGGCATGCAGTTGATCTGCTTCAAGAGGGGTTTTCATTGCTATAGCCTTCCTATTTAAAAGGGTTGTAAAGGTTTGTTTTTTATTTTCTAAATAGGTTCCTTTAAGATAGTGCATTGTTGGTTCACTTACTTTTTCCTTCGATTTGCCTTCTAAATGTTTTTTTCTTTGTTTTCTTTGTCTGAATTTCTCACTTCCTGTTCCTCCTTAGTAAGCTGTTCAGTAAGCTGTTTTGGCTGACTAAACACCACTCGGATGATGGTGTGAAGTTTACTGAGGAGGAACAGGAAGTGAGAAATTCAGACAAAGAAAAAAAACATTTAGAAGGTAAATCGAAGGAAAAGGTAAGTGAACCAACAATGCACTAGCTTAAAAGGAACCTATTTAGAAAATAATAAACAAACCTTTACAAACCCTTTAATGCAAACAGGCTCTTATTTATAGCTACCCATAACATCCAACCAGTTAGTCACCAAATTGGAAGCGAGTACAGGTTAGCTAAAAAATCACTTCAAGTGAGTCAATCACCCAAATTCATTTTGTAAAACCACAACACAAATAATCATCTCAAGTGTCTTTTAGGTAGTCATTTGGCAATGAAGGTTTACTGAGGGAGTGTATTTAATCCGGTTGCTGCGGTGACTGGTCACGCCCTCAGAAGAAGTCAGGAAGTGACGAAACGTCAGGGCGTGACCAGCAAACCAAGCAAACCGGAAGTGACGTATTTGCGCTCCAGGACCTGCAGAACCAGGAAGACGCCATAGGAACTACACATTGGCGTTCATCAGGGGGCAAGTCTCAAGCGCTGAAGCGTTCATTAACATTATCATTTTAATATCGCCTGTTTATTCTTATTATGTGGTACGCGCATATGTAAAAGTTTTTTTTGGGGGGATTATCATTTAATACATTTCCAAACAGTACTACCCTATGTGGTTTTGTTCCTTTTCCACATACATACCAAAGGTACCATTGCAGTAAAGAAGACAGAACACACTAGAGGAGGATGGTATATATATGCCCATATTGATTTAACATCTGGTGAGTGCATCCCCATCAGGGGACCCTTAATCCCCCCACGTGGTGAAACACATTTTGGTGATAAGGAGCACAAGAACTAGGATTTAAACCAACTATAACCAAACTCACCATTCACTATCTATACTACCTATATGATTGGATTATATAGAAGACGCACATTTGAACATTTGTCCGTAGCGCTGCTGCAGTTTATTCTGAACTTTTTTATATAAAGTTTTATAATACTGTTTTTTCTATTTTATGTCTGTTTTTTAGCAGCTGCTGTTCTTTTACATATTGTAACCTAGTGTATTTTATTCTGGTGCTTTTATCTTTGCAGTTTTTTTATTAGCGCAGAGTGATACTAAGAAGTGGGGCCAGATTATTTAGTATCTTTTATTTTGATTCATACAGTTTTTTTACTCCGCAGCTATGGATGCTCTGAGATTTTTAAGCAACAGAATTATTAATATAGAAACAATATTTTCAGATAGTGAACCCACTGCCACTGAATTATAATGGGGCCATGTCAATGTTGGGTAACATCTTGGAAAAACAAGTAAGGACCTGGTGGGATATCTGCACCCTAGAGCAGTATATAAAAGATAAAATAATCATTCGCAGCCTAAGGTGGGAGGTCGTACCCCAGGATGGCCTGGATGATCCAGGCTCTATCAGGGAATGGTTTGATTTTTTCAATGGGGTAGGTTTCAAGCTACAAGAACTTATCCTACAGAGAAAGAAACGAAAAATGATCATCCTGGAGACCAAAATTAATGCACTTCAAGAACAACTTGATCCCATCAAAGACACGTAACCTATGATTGACTTCAACACCAGAACCAATAGAAGATTGGAGAAAGTGGATAAAGACACTCAGAAAAAGAAAATAAAGAAGCACCACAGAGACATGGGAGACTTTAAGACCAATAACATTTACGCCTGGCAACAGACGTTAGCAGGTAACATTAATCTAATCGAAAAGCCCCGGTCAACCGAACCCCTAATTAACCAAGCAATAACCACATTAATGGATAGAGTACGCGGCTTCATAAGTGACGACGAGATTGAATTTGATTCACCAACAAATTTCTCTACCCCAATTCCAAGTAAAAAGGGGAAACGAAGAGGAAGAGGCGGGAAGAATAATCAGATGAATAATCAACAGCACAACAATCGTCCGTACACACCATACCAGATACCAACACAAAACAAATTCCAACCACTAGAGCAGCATAACAATTTTCCAGCACCCCGCCCTTTTTTAGGGCGAGGAGGGAGAGGACAGCAAAGGGGTCGTGGTTACCCACCACACAGAGGGAAACCCCAATATCCTCCAGCACATTTAAGAAATCAAGATTGGAGAGATTCTCAACCTCAGAACCAATGGACAAGCGAGCAAAACCAATACACAGATCAAAGACACACAGAACCAGAGGATGCAGGGCCGGAAGGAAGGTCCAGAAAAAGAATGAGAAACCACTAACCAACGGTATATTTAACCTAAGTCCAGTAGAGCTGTCGCATAAAGAGATTAATATCCTTAACATGGGCCTGAAATGCGGGATGAAGCAGCCAATAAACAAATTTAATGTATATATAGATGTACATAAATACATAAGAAAGCTCAATATAAAAAAGCACTTTGTAGGACTGGGCACACCAAATATGATCACTTGCATGAACCCTCAGGGGATTGTAAACAGCGGACTAAAAAATAAATCACTGTTCAACCCCCTGAATAATCCCAACCATTAGGTTGAAGTGTTTAAGGGTTTAATCATACGTGACCTGAACCAATTGGTACCCAGAAAACACACAAGCTTGAAACACATCCAGGAGGGGATAGATGCACTAGAAAAAAGAAAAGATATTATCATCAGGCCAGCTGATAAAAGGTGGTGGAGTGGTCATATTACCAAAAGATATGTACCATACACAAATTACAGAGATGCTAGCAGATGAAATCACCTATAAGGCCTTGGAGAGTGACCCAACCCAAGCCTTTAGGAACCAGCTAACAATATTAGTGGAAATCGGCACCAAACTGGGAGTATTAACAGAGAAAGAAAGGCAATATCTGGCACCAACCAGTAGCAAAATCCCAACGATTTACACGTTGCCAAAAATACATAAAGACTCCATTAACCCACCACCCAGGCCCATTGTAAATAGCATAGACTCTATTGCATCAAGAATGGGACAATATCTCGATACCTTTCTGCAAAAAAGTATGACAACTACACAAGCATACCTGAAGGACACCAAAGACTTTCTGAATTGCCTACAAAACACCATAATAACCGAAGACCAAGAAGTTCTACTAGTAACACTAGATGTGGCCTCTCTTTACTCCATCATTCAGCATGATGATGCCTTATTGGCACTCAATTGGGCTTTGAGTAAAAGGGAAGACTTACCTCATAATCAAAAAGTGTTCATTGGCCATGCCCTAGACTACTGCCTCTCGCATAACTATTTTTGGTACGCCAATAAATTTTATCTACAACAAAGGGGCGTTGCTATGGGGGCTAAATTCGCCCCCAGCATCGCAAATCTTTTTATGGCAGAGTGGGAGGATAAAGTGATTTTTAAAGACAGAAGAGCTGAACTCATTTTTTATAAACGCTATATAGATGACCTGTTTTTAATCTGGGCCGGCACAGTAGAATCTCTTCAGGAGTTTTTAAAGGTTTTAAATACCAATAGTAAAAACATCAGACTAACCTCTGAATGGCATAAAGAAACAATAAACTTTCTGGATGTCACGGTATATCGCCAAAACTTGGAGTTCGGGACTAAGGTCTCTTTTTTAAACAAACAGACAGAAATAGCAACCTCCCAACCATGAGTGGGCATCATCCGCAATGGCTGGGGAATATACCAAAAGGGCAAATCATGCGAGTGAAACGTAATTGTTCAGACAATGACAACTTCCTCACACAATCAAGAGTCCTTACCGACAGATTTGCGGCAAAAGGGTATGCCCCTGAAGCCTTACAAAAAATCGTGGAAGAGGTGGCATTAATACCGAGGGAAACATGTTTAGAAACAAAACCCAAATCAGGAACTAGTGGAACCAACTCAAAGGAATGGGGATTCATATCACAATTCCACGTTCAATACAAGGAAGTGGAGGCAATTTTTAACGACCACTGGCATATACTATTATTAGACAAAAAACTGGGCCCAGTCCTGCCCCCAAAACCACAGTTCATATATCGAAAAGCTCCCAATCACGGAGATCGAGTAGTGAAGAAAATCCTAGACCCTCCGAGCAAACCTCCTACATTTTGGAATCAAAAAGTTTTTTTTGCCTGTAGGAGGTGTAAAGCGTGCAGGGAAGTGGCACAGCCAATAAGAGGTCTAGAAAGTTTTGTTTCTCCTTCGAATCAGCAGCAATTCAACATCGAACAGTTTATCACCTGCAACTCCAGCTATGTAGTATATGTATTGAAATGTCCTTGTGGACTCCTCTATATAGGACGTACCAAGAGACTCCTCAGAATAAGAATAGCAGAACACATTCACAACATTAAGATTGGCTTCAAAGACCACAATGTGTCGTTACATTTTAAGCTTAAACATAATCAGAATGCCAGAGGACTACAATTCTGGGGCATAAAATTGCCTGGAGACTAACTGGAGAGGCTCACACAAAGTACGGGAGTTATCAAAGAAGGAAACTAAGTGGATTTTTTTAACTGATGTTTTGGTACCAAATTGTCTTAACGTTGAACTTGACATCAATTGCTTTATAAGCAACTCTTAATGAGTTGTGAATGACCCTCGCTTCTGATGTCTCTTCAAAATAATTCTCACTTTCCCAAAATAACCTAGATTGTGGTTTATAAAGATAGGGTATCAACCAAATGGGTTCATTTTATACTATTTTATACTATTTTATACTTCATAATATATATATATATATATATATATTTTTTTTTTTTACAGAAAAATATTAGAGGTTGGTTTTTATGATTCTTTTATATAGACCTTTTTATTGTCTTTTACTGCTTTACGAGTTTTTAGGAGAATTTTATGGAATTTTATGGAATATATAGAATTTTATGGAATTTATGGAATTTAATATAAATTTATTACGGTTTTATATGGGATTGTAAACACACACATTTTGAGTATATAATGATGCATAGACCCTTTTATAAAGGTTGGCTCATGCTCAGCAAGAAATAAGTTGTATAAGGTGCTATAAACACATTTCTATGGCACAATCTGAATACAGGATGACAGATTGTGTAGTAGACTGTGAGTGGCTTTCCATATAGAAAGTCACACAAAGAGTTTTTGAACTAGCAATAACAATGGCTGTTCCCTTTTGGCTACAGCCGCGGTGTTTGTGCCATTTAAAAAAAGTATCTTGCAGTAGACTGACAGCCATTGTTATTATTATTTTTTTTTTCAAATAACAATTTTTATTGTGTTTTTCTACAAAGAAAATACAAAGGGATGTAAGACTTCAAAAAATGGAGTACATTACGTTTCCAGGTTGTCAAACAGAGACAGTAAGGTTTTATCCATATACTTGTAAGCAATAGCAGGCACCCAACCAAAGATGGAAGTGATGCAGAAATGCGTCATAAAAAAACAAAAACAAACATCCAGCAAACTATTTGGGACAAAGGGAGTCCTTAGAATACTCTCAGGGGAGAGCAAGAAAGAGGAAAAGAGGAAAGAAAAGAAGAGAGATCATCATGGTAGCTCAGTCACCTGGTCACGGTGGATCCTCCCGAAGGTGCCACAGCCCCCAGACTTTGTCGTGGGCGTCCAGCTTATCCTGCATCCTGGCCGTCATTTTCTCCATCAGCTCCACGTCTTTGATTCTAGCGTGCAAGGCCTCGGGAGTAGGGGGGGATTGTTTTTTCCAGTTTAGAGCTATGAGACAGCGTGCAGCTGTGAGGATATGGCTTGTCAGTTTTTTGTAGGGTGGGAGAAGCCGCAGCGGCGAGAGGCCTAGCAAGAAGAACTTGGGAGTCATGGGGATCGACATTTCCAACAACCGTGACAACAGCTGCTGTACTTCAGTCCAGTAGGGAGTGAGTAGAGTGCAACTCCAATAAATGTGAAGGAGGGACCCCCTGTCTTTCTGGCAGCGCCAACAGCGGTCTGAGCTGGAGGGGTATATGGTGTGGAGCACATCAGGGGTCATGTACCAAAAAAGATGGATTTTGTAAGTGTTTTCCTTGTACAGAGTGCAGAGGGAGCCCTTCGCCGCCCGAGACCATATGTTCCGCCACTGTTCTAGAGGAATTTCCTCATTGAGGGCCTTCTCCCACCTAGTCATGTAGGAATGTTTACC
The DNA here is from genome assembly GCA_029206835.1 of Rana muscosa. NCBI lineage: Eukaryota > Metazoa > Chordata > Amphibia > Anura > Ranidae > Rana > Rana muscosa. The sequence goes on along the minus strand of CM055116.1, from coordinate 470,925,843 downwards.
CCTCGAGTCCATGGAATAGGCGTTAAGTATTTTATAAATGGATGAGATTAAGCCCTTCTGGGCAGAGCCTGCCAGGACCAAGGACTCAAAGGGGGTTGGGGGGGAGAAGTGTAAGTCGGGAGCTATGGTCAGAGCATAATGGCGGATTTGTAGGTAGCTATAAAATGCCTGGCGCGGTAGGCCATATTTGGTCTGAAGTCTAGGGAAGGGTAATAATGTGCGCTTAACGAGATCCACTAGGTTCCCAAAATGAAATAGATTCCGAGACGTCCAAGGGTGCGACATTTGGTGGGAGAGGCTATCCGGCACTTTGGGATTACAGACGAACGAAGTCAAGAGCGAACGTTCAGAGTTCAACCCATATGGACCCGCCACCCTGCGCCAGAGTCGTCTTAGCTGAGACATGGACCCCAACAATCGGTCGGGGGGGACCTCCACACTCGCACTCCAAAGCAGACTATTTGGATGGGTCGGGGCTAGCCATATTTTCTCGATCTCCGTCCACTTGTTATAGGACCGTTGAGTGAACCATGAGGCTATAGCACGTAGCTGGGTCACCTGGTAATACCTGACTAGGTCAGGGACCGCCAAGCCCCCATCCGAACGAGCCGCCAATAGTACCGACTGAGGGACCCTATGTCTCTTGTAGTTCCAAATAAATTTAATAAGGTCAGATTGGAGGCTTCTCAGGTGTTTGTAGGGGACTGGGATGGGCAGTGTTTGGAAGAGGTAAAGGAGCTTCGGGAGAATCGCCATCTTAACTGAGGCGATCCGGCCGAATAGAGAAATGCGATGCTGCTTCCATTGCGTGATCAAAGTTCTAATCGAACGGAAGAGTGGGGGGAAGTTCTCCTGATATAGAGTAGAGAATTTTGAGGTGATGTGTATTTCTAGATATTTCAAGGTATTATTTTTCCAGTGATAGGGGAAGTTGGCCTTCAGCTAAGCGAGTTCCGTTTCAGGAATATTAATAGGTAGGGCCTCTGACTTGGAGTTGTTAATTTTGAATCCCGAAAGGGCTCCATAGCGGGCCAGTTCCGCGTGGAGATTTGGAAGAGAGATCCTAGGCTGCGTCAGTGAAAGGATAACATTGTCTGCAAACATGGAGACTTTAAATTCCTGACCCCGTACCGAGATTCCCCGGATAGCCAAGTTACCTCGGATGGAGGCTGCCAAGGGTTCAACGCAAATCGCGAATAGCAGGGGTAAGAGCAGACACCCCTGCCGTGTGCCATTGGTTATAGAGAACGAGGGCGAGAGGGCAAAGGGAGTTTTTACCTGCGAGGACGGGTTGGAGTAGAGGTGTTGGATTGCTCGCAAAAAAGGACCCCGGAACCCAACATGGCGGAGCGTCGCAAACAGGAAGGGCCACCCAAGCCGGTCAAAGGCCTTCTCGGCGTCCAGGCTAAGGAGCAGGGACGCCGATTTCTCCCTGTCCGCCACGTCCACCAGATCAATCACCTTCCTAGTGTTGTCGCCTGCCTACCGGAGCGGTACAAAGCCCACCTGGTCCTTGTGGATGAGGGAAGGGAGGACCATATTTAAGCGGATTGAGAGTAGTTTTGTAAAGATTTTTAGGTCTGAGTTCAGGAGGGCGATAGGTCTGTAGTTGGCACACAGAACAGGGTCTTTATCGGGCTTGGGGATCAGGGTGATGAAGGAGCGCTGCATATCCGCCGGGACATTAGTGTCTCGCAGGAAGGCATTAAAAAGTTTACACATGTGGGGAAGTAACAGGGGGAGGAAAGACGTGTAGTATTCATAGGGTAGGCCGTCTGGGCCTGGGGATTTGTGGGAAGGCAGGGATTTAACTGCCTGTTCTATCTCTTCTTCGGTGATCGGCATATTTAAGGACGTTAGGTCAGAGTCCTGGAGTTTGGATACTCCACTCTGGTCTAGATACTGCGTCATGCGTAGTGAGAGGTCAGGGGGGAGGGGGCCGCTGGGGATGTCAGGGTTGTTATAGAGGTGCATATAAAAGTCAGCAAAGGTATGGGCTATGTCCTTAGGATGAGAGTGTATGCAGCCGAATTTGTCTTTGATCTGGTGAGGCGTAGTCGCAAGGTGGCTATCCCGCAGCTTTCTCGCTAGAAGGGAGTGGGCCTTATTACCTTTGTCATAATAAACTTGCTGCAGTCTAATCAGAGCCTTTTCTACACGACCTAGTGCTAGATCCTTTAGTGTCATACGCAGTGTGAGGGGGTTAGCTCGGCAGCGGGTGTGTGTGACCCCCGGGATGGGCTCCCCACACAAAAACAGGCCCAGCAGACGGAGGTTGTGGTTTTCAAAATCAAAAAGGTGCCGTTTATTTTCTATTTACAGTGACAAAAACACAGCAAAGCAAAAGAAACAAACAAAATAAATCCTGGTCAACTTGACCTCTGACTAAACATACAGGTTTCCTAACTAACAACTGGGATCAGCCTAGTGCTGTCCTAGTCCCTGGTTTTAAATGTCCAAGCAAAATATAGCCACACAGGCTTTCTCTCACCGCACAGGGGTTCACTCTCCCTAGACAGTCCACACAGGTCTGCTTCCAGGCATGAGCTAACATCTAATGAATCTGGGAGTTTTTATAGAGGCCTTAAACGAACTGACAGGCTTCAGCTGGCCTCATCAACTCCCTGCCTGCACGACGCCCAGCCCTCTCCCTAGAGGTATGAGTCATCAATGAGCCCACTAGTCTCAGCTGGGCTTATACAACTCTCCACCTAGCTGTATAAATCGGCGTAAAGCCTGAATCTGGGCGAAATATATCTACCCCCCTGGATGCAACCAGGTGACTTTACCTTCCTGCTGTCACATACCCCCCCCTCTTGTTTTAACCTCGGGGTTGGAACACCAGCAATCAGGCATTCATGTACTCGAGACAAAGCATCCACATTCCCCATTTGAACGCCAGGGCGATGCTTTACTGTGAAGTTGAATTCCTGGAGGGCCAGGAACCACCTATTCACTCTTCTATTTGTTTCCTTGTTTTGAGCCATCCACTTTAACGGAGCGTGATCCGTAACCATGTCAAAGTGCCTACCTAGCAGGTAGTACCGAAGGGAATCTAGAGCCCACTTCACCGCTAAACACTCCTTTTCAACGGTGGCGTAATTTACCTCATGGGACTTCAACTTCCTGCTGAGGTAAATGACTGGGTGCTCTTCCCCGTTCCAGACCTGGGACAATACTGCTCCTAACCCCACATCTGACGCATCACTTTGTACGACAAAGTCTTTAGAGAAGTCGGGTGAGTACAACACTGGCTGGCTACATAAGGCTTGTTTCAAGAATTGGAATGCTGCCTCAGCCTCGGGGGTCCATTTAATCATGACCGACCCTTTCCCCTTCGTCAGGTTGGTTAGGGGCACAGCCTTAGAAGCAAAGTGGGGAATGAATCGCCGATAATACCCAGCGATTCCCAGAAAGGCTCGTACCTGCTTCTTGCTGTTGGGACGTGGCCAACTCTGGATGGCCTCGACTTTGTTGAGTTGGGGTTTTATTACTCCCCTCCCAATGGTGTACCCAAGATATTTGGCCTCCTCCTGCCCAATGGTACACTTCTTGGGGTTAGCCGTAAACCCTGCTTCCCGAACAGAGTCCAGGACTGCTTGCACTTTTGGCAGATGTGAGGCCCAATCTGTGCTATGGACAATTACGTCATCCAGGTAAGCCGCAGCATACTTCCGATGGGGCCTCAGCATCTGGTCCATTTTCCGCTGGAATGTGGCCGGCGCATTCTGTAACCCGAACGGCATTCTTTTATATTGGAACGCCCCGTCTGGGGTTACAAATGCGGTTTTCTCTTTGGCTGACTTGGCCAGGGGGATTTGCCAATACCCTTTTGTGAGGTCAAGAGTCGTCATGTATCGGGCTGTTCCCAGCCGGTCGATCAACTCATCTATACGTGGCATGGGGTAGGTGTCAAATTTTGTAACTTTGTTCAACTGACGAAAATCGTTACAAAATCGCCAGCTCCCATCCGGTTTAGGCACCAACACAATGGGACTAGACCAATCACTTTGGGACTCCTCTATCACCCCTAAGTTCAGCATTTTCTGTACTTCCTCCCGTATTGCCTCCCGTCGGGCCTCTGGGATCCGATAGGGTTTTAACTTCACCCTTTCACCGGGCGGGGTAATAATGTCATGCTCTACCCCAGATGTTTGTCCCGGCAGCTCAGAGAATACCTCCTTGTTGCGAAGCACAAACTCCTTAACCTCCTGTTGTTGGGGTTGTGACAAGGTGGCTGCGATTCCAACCTCAGGAATCACGCAACCAGTTTGAGCTGGTGACCAAGTGTCTGCGACTAGGGACTCTCTATCCCTCCAGGCTTTCAACAGATTAACGTGATAGATCTGTTCGGGCTTTCGCCTTCCTGGTTGTCTGACCTTGTAATTCACTTCGCTCACTTTTTCCATTATCTCGTAGGGGCCTTGCCATTTGGCAAGGAATTTACTTTCAACCGTAGGGACAAGTACCAATATCCTATCCCCCGGGGAAAAGGTACGGGTCTTGGCTCCACGGTTGTACACTCTCTGCTGTGCCAACTGCGCTTGGGCCAAATGTTCCTTCACGATGGGCATTACCTGTGCAATTCGATCTTGCATCAGGGCGACATGCTCAATCACACTCCTGTGGGGAGAACTCTCACTTTCCCAAGTTTCCTTGGCAATATCCAACAGCCCTCTTGGGTGTCTCCCATACAGTAACTCAAAGGGGGAGAATCCCGTAGAGGATTGGGGCACCTCCCTAATAGCAAACATCAAATAAGGAAGTAGACAGTCCCAATCCTTTCCATCCCTATCCACCACTTTCTTCAACATTTGTTTTAGGGTTTTGTTGAATCTTTCAACCAGCCCATCGGTTTGGGGGTGATACACAGATGTACGTAATTGCGTCACTTTGAACAATTTACACAGCTCCTTCATAACCCGGGACATAAAGGGTGTACCTTGGTCCGTAAGCAGTTCTTTACAAATACCCACCCGGCTAAAAACAAGAGATAGCTCTTTGGCTATGGTTTTGGCCGAGGTATTTCTGAGAGGGATCGCTTCTGGATAACGGGTGGCATAGTCCATTATAACCAATATGTACTGGTGCCCCCTAGCGGACTTGATTATAGGACCTACCAAATCCATTGCGATTCTCTCAAACGGGACCTCAATGATGGGTAGAGGGACCAGCGGGCTACGGAAGTGTGGCATCGGGGCCGACCTCTGACACACAGGGCAGGAGGAACAATAATTTTCTATGTCCTTCATCACCCCAGGCCAATAGAATCTCTGTAATACCCTCTCTCGGGTTTTCTCTGTCCCCAGATGACCTCCAAGAATGTGCCCATGGGCCAACTCCAACACCAACTTCCTGTAAGGTTTGGGCACCACAAGCTGCTCAACGGTTTCTTCTGCCCTTTTTGCCACCCGATACAGTAGGTCCTTCTCTACGCTGAAGTATGGGTAAGTGCAGGTATTATCTGGGTTCACTAACTCGCCATCTATTTTCACTACGTTTTCCCGTGCCTTTATTAGGGCGGGGTCTTTCAACTGTTCTGTGGCAAAGTTTTCCCTGTGAACCTCAAGATCAGAAAACTCCACAGACGGTAGGTTTTCGTCTGAGGAGGTGGGCTCCTCTCCAGTTTCTTGAGTCTCCCCTGCCAATACTGACAAGGGAAATTCGGGAGAGTCCTCACCACTCTCAGAGGAGTTCTGGCTATCATATTCCTGGTACATAGGGGCACCAGTGGGGGGCTCAGGATCATCCCACAGTTCCAAGAACTTCGGAAAATCCCTTCCCACAATGGCGTCATGCGGTAACTGAGACACTAAGCCCACTGGATGAGAAAGGGTACCTTTGGGGGTCTCGAAACACACTGTAGTCACTGGATACTCTCGGGTGTCCCCATGCACACAAATAACAGCTACCTTGCTATTCCCAGAGACCTCTGTTTTAACTAATTCAGCCTTTATCAGGGTCACAAGGCTACCTGAATCCAGCAATACCACAACATTTCTACCATTAATACACATTTTGCATAAATGTTTCTCAGTTCCCCGAATGGCAGTGCATGCGACTGTCGCACACAGCGACTGACGTCTGCCCGTCAGAAAGTCACACTGCATGGGTTCCTCCAAAACCGGGCAATTTGCTGCAATATGTCCCGCTTGCCGGCAGCGGTAGCAAATGATCCTTCTTGCCGCCTCTTGAGCCGCTGATTTCCCAGGCTGTTCTCGCCAAACTTGGGGTAGAGCTCCCACCCTCTCACTCTCTCCACCCTTACCCCTTGGAATCATCTTATCCGCCCCTGGGGATGGTCTGGTCTTAGGGTGGAAAGTCCGAGTGTCTCTGGAAGAGGCCGTCAGGTTCTCTGTAGCCAAGTATTTCTCCACACGATCCACAAGACCATCGGCCGTCTCTGGGTCTCCATGGCTTACCCACTTTTGGATGGCAGTAGGAAGAGCTCTCAAAAACCGATCCATTACAACACGTTCCACAATCTTTGGTGCGGAAAAAGTCTCTGGCTGTAGCCACTTTCTGCTCAGGTGAATGAGATCATACATTTGAGACCTGGGGGGTTTTCCAAGCTGGAAAGTCCAGTTATGCACACGCTGAGCCCGGACAGCCAGGGTGACACCCAGCCTTGCCAATATTTCAGCTTTTAGCATCACATAGTCTTTTGCTTGGTCAGGCTCTAGGTCATAGTAAGCTTTCTGCGATTCACCCGTTAACAGAGGAGCCACCAGTCCAGCCCACTGCTCCTCAGGCCACTTTTCTCTTTCAGCAGTCCTTTCAAACGTGGTCAAAAATACCTCTGGATCATCCTCTCCAGTCATTTTTGTCAATAAACGACTCACCCCAAAGGACGCGGTATTAGTGGGACGGCTTTCCTCACTGGTCTGCGGACGTTGCTGCATTACTGCTTCCATTTGTTGTAGTCTCTGCTCTTGCTTCTGTAATAGGTCTATGAAGCGGGCCTCAGATCGTTGCTGGGCTTGTTGCTGAGCTTCCAGACTCTGTTGGTGAGCTTGCTGCTGGGCTGCAAGGCTCTGTTGATGAGCTTGCTGCTGGGCTGCGAAGTTCTGTTGTTGAGCTGCAAGGCTCTTTTGCAAACCTGCATTTGTCTGCTGTTGATTGGCATTTGCTAGAGCCAGCTGTTTCAGTATCTCCTCCATGCTGGCTTAAAAAAAAACTGCCCGCATTCTCCACCAACTGTGAGGGGGTTAGCTCGGCAGCGGGTGTGTGTGACCCCCGGGATGGGCTCCCCACACAAAAACAGGCCCAGCAGACGGAGGTTGTGGTTTTCAAAATCAAAAAGGTGCCGTTTATTTTCTATTTACAGTGACAAAAACACAGCAAAGCAAAAGAAACAAACAAAATAAATCCTGGTCAACTTGACCTCTGACTAAACATACAGGTTTCCTAACTAACAACTGGGATCAGCCTAGTGCTGTCCTAGTCCCTGGTTTTAAATGTCCAAGCAAAATATAGCCACACAGGCTTTCTCTCACCGCACAGGGGTTCACTCTCCCTAGACAGTCCACACAGGTCTGCTTCCAGGCATGAGCTAACATCTAATGAATCTGGGAGTTTTTATAGAGGCCTTAAACGAACTGACAGGCTTCAGCTGGCCTCATCAACTCCCTGCCTGCACGACGCCCAGCCCTCTCCCTAGAGGTATGAGTCATCAATGAGCCCACTAGTCTCAGCTGGGCTTATACAACTCTCCACCTAGCTGTATAAATCGGCGTAAAGCCTGAATCTGGGCGAAATATATCTACCCCCCTGGATGCAACCAGGTGACTTTACCTTCCTGCTGTCACAGCAGGTTCGTGATTTTTTTAAGAAGGGAGAGGGTGGGGGACGTCAGCAGCCGTCGCTCCAAGACCCCAAGCTCCCTCTCGGCTTGCAATTTCGCAGCCAAGGCATCCCTCTTCAGAGCTGAGGATATCGCCATGCATTTACCTCGGATGACCGCCTTATGAGCCTCCCACAACGTGGAGAGGGACACGTCGGGTGTGGAGTTTTCCGTGAAGTAAAGTTGCAGGGTGGTGCTCAGGTCTGTTTTGGACGGGAGGTGTTGGAGGAGGAATGTGTTTAACTTCCAGTTGTAGGGTCTAGAGACGGGGGAGCCTACGTCCAACGTAAGCAAGATAGGTGCGTGGTCTGACCAGGAGATCGGGAGTATCCGTGCCTCACGGGTCACTCGGAGTGTGGAGCTGTTGGTGAAGAAGTAGTCAATACGAGAATGGGTTCGATGCGGGGCAGAGTAGAAGGTGTACTGCCGATCACCCGGGTGGAGAGCCCTCCAGGCATCAAAGAGAGCATAACGTCTGGAGAGTTGGCGGAAAAGCTTTGAGTCCCTGAGGGCTCGAGCCGACGATGCCTGGGAGCTCACCACCAGGTGATCCGCAGTTGCAGAGTGGGCCAAGTTAAAGTCGCCCCCTATCACCAAAAGCCCATGGTCAGTCCTGAAGAGGCGGGCAAACACCCCTGACAAGAATCTATGTTGCTTAACATTCGGGGCATATAGAGCACAGAACGTGATTGCCTGTGTACGCCACAGTCCCCGAAGGATAACAAAGTGACCACGTGGATCACTATAATAACCAGAGCAGGTAAATGGAGACCCGTGCTTGATCAGTATAGCAACCCCAGCTCGCTTGTGGGGGCCGGAAGATGAGTAGATCTGGGGAAACTGCCTGGATGCAAATGCAAATGACCCCCCCTTGTCAAAATGTGTTTCTTGGACGAGAACAACGTCTGCGCCCGACTGTCTAAACTCCCTCAGTGCCAGATGCCTCTTTCTGTCGGAGTTCAGGCCGTGTACGTTCAGGGACAAGACCTTAGCCATAGTAATGGGTGGGGGAGGGGGGAAGTCTCTTACCTGGCTTGGCGTGGAGCTGACGAAGGCCAGGGGTCAGGGACCTGCACACCCCGGGAGACGGTCCAGGTGAGTTCCACGAACCGCGCGGAGAGCCACTCGATGATGAAGAAGAAGAGAGAAGAAAGAGAGACCAGGAAATAGGAAAATAAAGAAAGTGAGCACATAGAAAACAATAGACAATTAGAGCAAATACTTGCATTTGACCTTGAAAGGCTAATAGGCCTAGGTCAATACGGTTTCCCAGGGATCCACCCAACCAAAGTCCACTAGGAAAGGTCAGGCGGATGCAAGGGAGCCCTAAGTTGGTCAGTGGACACATAAAAACTCAACTAAGAGATGGTAAACACTTAACCAGGGAGGGGGGGCGGGGATGCAACAAAAAATCCTACTCTCACGAGACCCATCCGGGGCTCGCCCGTAAGAGAAACTGGGAATTTAAGCTAGGACACTTAAGAGAGGACTAGAAGTTCAAGAGTGTCCAGGGCTGAAACAGCAGGCGAATCATATGGGCAGGCAGTTCAGTAAGGGGCAACATATGGGGAGAGTCTCAGCAGGTTCAGCCATTGCTGTGCCAAGCAGCCTTGCGGGAAGACCCATTATTTCGTGGGCGGTTAGATGAGGGGACTTTCTGACAAGTTGCAGGTGGCGGGGGTGGCGTCGCCACGAGGTCCCATTCGTTATTATTATTTTTGATTTAAGTCCTCTAGCAATAATAACGACCAGTATTATGGTTCACTTGCTCACAATGAGTAAACGGCTCATCTACGTTGATTTTCCAAGTTGTTTTCTATTGTTTATCATGCATGTCATGGCGACACACACTAGCCTATCAGGTCACAGATCGGGTACGCGCGCCAATTAGGTTAGCGCATCTCGAATCTGTTTGATGGACTTCCGCCCACAATAGGGCACAGACGTGGGAGCTTGAGTGCGCATGCGCGCTCACGTAGGCGCAGTCAGAGCGCTCCGACGTCTGCAGATGGGCGGGAACTGAGGGAGTGTATTTAATCCGGTTGCTGCGGCCTCGGAAGAAGTCAGGAAGTGACGAAACGTCAGGGCGTGACCAGCAAACCAAGCAAACTGGAAGTGACGTATTTGCGCTCCAGGACCTGCCGAACCAGGAAGACGCCATAGGAACTACACATTGGCGTTCATCAGGGGGCAAGTCTCAAGCGCTGAAGCGTTCATTAACATTATCATTTTAATATCGCCTGTTTATTCTTATTATGTGGTACGCGCATATGTAAAAGTTTTTTTTTGGGGGATTATCATTTAATAAATTTCCAAACAGTACTACCCTATGTGGTTTTGTTCCTTTTCCACATACATGCCAAAGGTACCATTGCAGTAAAGAAGACAGAACACACTAGAGGAGGATGGTATATATATGCCCATATTGATTTAACATCTGGTGAGTGCATCCCCATCAGGGGACCCTTAATCCCCCCACGTGGTGAAACACATTTTGGTGATAAGGAGCACAAGAACTAGGATTTAAACCAACTATAACCAAACTCACCATTCACTATCTATACTACCTATATGATTGGATTATATAGAAGACGCACATTTGAACATTTGTCCGTAGCGCTGCTGCAGTTTATTCTGAACTTTTTTATATAAAGTTTTATAATACTGTTTTTTCTATTTTATGTCTGTTTTTTAGCAGCTGCTGTTCTTTTACATATTGTAACCTAGTGTATTTTATTCTGGTGCTTTTATCTTTGCAGTTTTTTTATTAGCACAGAGTGATACTAAGAAGTGGGGCCAGATTATTTAGTATCTTTTATTTTGATTCAATGAAGGTTTAATGTCCATGTTCCCAACAATGGCACAATCAATTTGATAGGCTGTTTATGTAAAGAGATGTAACTGAACAGATGTTCTTCTTCCAAAAGTAGGTACAGTGTAGCTGTTTCAGATTTTGTTTATAGTAGTTTTTATAGTGACTCCATTACAGTTTAGTACATTTCAAGAGAGTTTGGGAGGATATTACATTTGGGAATAATGGTGATTATAATGCTAATTAAAAAAAATATGCTAACTTGTTTTGTTCCTTGACTAGCAAAATAACAAATAACAAATACATTCCAAGTATCATTTTCCTCCTTCAATGACCTGTAGCATTCAATATAAAATGAGTCTGTGTACCCCCATACCTTCTACAAATATGGGGTGTATCATATGTAGGGAAACCTGTTGGACAAATCAGCAATGAACGTGGATTTCTGCTATGCTCATCTGCATAGTAGTCCTCAGATTCTCCAGAGAAGTAATCGTCTCTGCAGCAGAGAAAATCCATTCCCAGGATGCCACTGACACTGATCTCATAGTACTGCCTTAGTTACCACAACAACCAGGCATACAAATTAGAATATACAGTAATTAAAACTTGGTATCGAATAAAATAAACTCTAGACAGAACATAATATTCAGAAATACATATTCAAGGTGAAAACATTTGCCACTCAGAGTTTTTAATCACCTTTTATGTATAAACACTAAATATATTTCACAATTTTCACAAAATGAATTCTATAGGTGCAAAAACCTTCATGACCTTATCTTTTCTGTGGAGAAGACTAGCAGCAGATGATGTAATCCAGCAATAGAACCTCCCACATACCCACATGCCTTTGATTGAAAATGATTATAAAATGATTTTACTTCCAGTATAATACTTCTGAAAATCACAATAAAAAATAAATAAGAAAGTATGCAATTTCCTATTACATTTTGTCCTGGAAGGTGTCTCGGTTCGAAGTGCAGAGACGCCGGGGGACACCTGTATGGAGTCTGGAAATTATTTTAAGAAGTGTTTGGCAAGTATTTCAGAAACATTTTATTCTGACCTAGGCAAGTATTAATATGGAAAAAAAGCCAAACCCATACTTCTTTAAGAATTTCCCATCACCTTCTTTCAGGCTGGGTTCACACCATAGCGAAATGGATGCGAGATCCCCGCGTGCAATTCACAAGAAGAGGAAATGGAAGTTCTCAATTCGAGGACAAGGAAGAGGCACAGTAGAGGCAGATTAGGGGACTTCCGCATAGCAACAGGCATTTCGGGTGAGTATAAAAAAAAAAAATTCTATAAAATTTTTTCTTTTTTTTTTTTAGGATTTTTTATATATTTTTTTTTTTTCTGGGTGGACCTCCGCTTTAACAAACTTTGGTCAAAGGCTGTTAACTCTATCCACTCCAAATCCTAAAGTGAAAAGCGCATTGAAAACTCTGGTCAATAACGAATGTCAACACACATTGAAAACACACACACACCTGCCTAACTCTTAAATCCCACCTGTAGTAATCTAAATGGGCCCTAAGAGCTAGCTCATAGCATAGTCCAGTATAAGCGCTTTTCATAGTCCAGTATAAGCACTTTTATCAGTACTTACCAAATCTCTGAAGCATATTTGAGATGTATTTAACAAGTGCTTGACAGGCTTCTTTTAGACCTGTCAGCAGCTTGATACAGTAACCATTCCTTCAGAATAAAATGTTTTCTGAAATACTTGCCAAACACTTCTCAAAATAATTTCCAGACTCTATACAGGTGTCCCATTTCCACTGACTTCACACACAATGCAATCCTCAGTATTGCTGTGTCTTTTTTTCAACCCTGTAAACTATGTAACTTCGGGAAAAAGGATATAGCATCATTACACAGACCTTGGAAAAATTGGGGGTTGGGTAGCAATATGACAGATGAGGTTCAATATTGCGAAATATGCTGCGCCTCAACCCCCGCAAATCTCCAAAATACACCCCTTCCTAACCAATGACACCAAAAAGCTTCTAATTCACTCTCTGGTCATCTCTCGCCTCAACTACTGTAACTCCCTCATTGGATTACCTCTACATAGGCTATCCCCCCTTCAGTCCATAATGAATGCTGCTGCCAGACTCGTCCACTTTACCAAACACTTATTGTCCGCTACCCCTCTCTGCCAATCCCTTCATTTGGCTGCCACTCACCCAACAAATGAAATGCAAATTACTAGCAATAACTTACAAAGCCATTCACAACTCAGCCCCCAGCTACATCACTAACCTAGTCTCAAAATATCAGCCAAATCGTTCTCTTTGTTCCTCTCAAGACCTCCTGCTCTCTTGCTCTCTTGTCACCTTCTCCCATGCTCGCCTCCAGGACTTCTCTCGAGTTGCTCCCATCCTATGAACCTCCCCACCCCAATCTTTCCTGCTATCTTCTGCTCTGTCCACTTTTAGGGCGATCCCTGAAAACCCTTCTCTTCAGAGAAGCCTATCCCATTTCCACCCAACAACTGTATTTCCACTTTCTCCATCAGCTCACCCCTCACAGTTATTACCTTTTGTATCACTTGATCCTCCCTTTTCAATTGTAAGCTCCAATGAGCAGGGCCCTCTGAATTCCTCCTGTATTGAATGGTATTGTAACTGTACTGTCTGCCCTCATGTTGTAAAACGCTGTGCAAACTGTTGGTGCTATATAAATGCCGTATTATAATAATAATAATAATAATAATAATAATAATAATAAAATGTAAAGTTATGCACTTAGGTGTTAAAAAAATACATGTTAGGAGGGACTCCCCTGGGAGATGCAGTGATGGAAAAGGACTCGGGGGGTGCTTGTAGATCCAAGACTTAGTGTTAGCATGCAATGCCAAGCCACAGCTAACAAGGCTAGCAAAATACTCCCATACGTTAAAAGATGGTATACATTCAAGAGACAAATCAATAATTCCCCCCCATTACAAAACACTGGTTCGGTCTCATCTTGAATATGCCGTTCAGTTTTGGTCACCAATAGTGTTGAGCGAACCCGAACTGTAAAGTTCGGGTCCGTACCGAACTTTAGCTTTTTCCCGAACCCGAACCCGGACTTTGCCCAAAAGTCCGGGTTCGGGTTCGGGTTCGGCAATCTAATAACGCATTTAGAAATGCTTCAGGGGCCAGCCAATCACCTTTTGATTAGCTGGTGTGCCCTTAGAAGCCATCATAGCCATGCCTACTAATGGCATGGCTGTGATTGGTCAGTGCAACATGTGACCCAGCTTCTATATAAGCTAGAGGCACACAGCACACATGACACTCTGCTTCAGAATAGATAGGGAGAGGATCTAGTCTGCTGCTGCTGCTTTTAGGGAGAGATAGAAAGATAGAAGAGGTAGTCCTGATTCTACAATCTGAGGGAAAAGATAGAGAGATAGTGTAGTGTAGGGCCAGGTTCCTGTGTTGGTGCTTTCAGGGAGAGAGAATATTATATAGGAGTCCAGATTCAGAGATTAAAATCAGCGATCTGCATAGGTCTACCTATTTGTGTTGCAGTGCAGTCTTTTTACACTGCCATGAGCCCAGTGTCAGAGAAAATCTAACTTTTAGGGGGAAAAAAAAGGCACTTTATTGTTCTCTTTTTCAAAAGACCCATAGGGCAAAAAAAAGGGATTTTATTTTGCTCGTGCAAAAAAAGACACGTTTAGGGCAAAAAAAAAAAAAAAATTGCACTTTAATGTACGCTTGCAAAAGACGCCGTTTAGGGGCACAAAAAAAAGTTTGCAGTGTGTTATACATATTTTGAGGTGTGTGAAATAAACAATTTCTCTATAGTTTTCTCCTACTGTGCTATACTAAAAAAACAACATTTTTTTGAATAGCATTTTCTGCAGTTCTGTAGCTGTGCGATTCAGCGGTTACGTACTGTGGGTGTGTTCTGCTCTTCCAAAAAACGCCGTTTAGTGGCACCAAAAAAAGATTGCAGTGTGTTATACATATTTTGAGGTGTGTGAAATAAACAATTTCTCTATAGTTTTCTCCTACTGTGCTATACTAAAAAAACAACATTTTTTTTGAATAGCATTTTCTGCAGTTCTGTAGCTGTGCGAGTCAGCTGTTACGTACTGTGGGTGTGTTCTGCGCTTCCAAAAACACCCATTTAGGGCAAGATCCTAAATTTTGAAAATATGAGGAGAAGGTCAAAGGGACGTGGTGGCCCCGGTCGTGGTGCTGCTGGTGGAGCTCCTGTTGCAGGGAGAGGACGTGGTGGATCTGTGCCAGATACACGCACAAGTGAAACACCTTCCTCAGGTGCGAGTAGGCGACCGAGCCTGCGGCGGTATTTTGTCACGCCTAATGAGGCTGTACGAATGTTTAGGCCAGGACAAGTACAGGCGATAGTAGATTGGGTTGCTGACAGTGCCTCGGGTTCCTTCACATTGTCTCCCACCCACTCTTCTGATGAAAGAACAGAGTTGGCACCTGAAATCCATGTCCATCAGTCTTTCACCTCACCCCCTTGCAAATCAGCCAAGCAGTCTGAGCCCCAAATCATGCAGCAGTCTCTTCTGCTTTTCGATGACTCTGTTAGCAGGGTTTTCCAGGGCCATCCACCTAGCCCTGCCCCAGAAGTGGAAGAGATTGAGTGCACCGATGCCCAACCACTTATGTTTCATGATGAGTACATGGGAGGACCATCGCAGTACGTCTCGGATGATGACGAAACACAGGTGCCAACTGCTGCTGCTTTCGCAATTGTGCAGACAGACAAGGAGGGCAGGGGTGAAGACTGGGTGGAAGATGATGTGGTGGACGATGAGGTCCTCGACCCCACATGGAATCAACGTTATGCAGGTGACCAGTGTAGTTTGGAGGAAGAGGCAGTGGTCGCACAGAGCCACCAGCACAGCAGAAGAGGGAGCAGGGTGCAAAAGCGGAGCGTCTGTCAGCTAGACAGTATGTCTGCTACTGCCCAACGCAGCAAGGGACCGAGCACACCAAAGCCAGGTCCAAGGAGTTCCCCAGCGTGGCAGTTCTTCACACAATGTGCTGATGACAAGACACGAGTGGTTTGCACGCTGTGCAATCAGAGCCTGAAGCGAGGCATAAACGTTCTCAACCTGAGCACAACCTGCATGACCAGGCATCTAAGTTCAAAGCACGAGCTGCAGTGGAGTAGACACCGCAAAAACCAAGAAAGGTCTCTGGCTCCTCCTGCTTCCTCTTCTGCTGCAGTCTCGGCCTCTTCATCCACCTCTGTAGTGACAGTGGCACCTGCCACCCCGCAAACAGAGCATCTGCCAGCAACACTACCACCTGGGTCACCAACCATCTCCACAATGTCCCATGGAAGCGTTCAGCTCTCTATCTCCCAAACATTGGAGCGGAAGAGGAAGTACCCCCCTAGCCACCCGCGATCCCTGGCCCTGAATGCCAGCATTTCAAAACTCCTGGCCTTTGAAATGCTGTCATTCCGTCTGGTGGAGA